>CM060846.1:110377597-110845097 GCA_030762175.1 Metallyticus violacea | reverse complement strand
TACTGTTACGACTACTACTACTACTGTTACTACTACTGTTACTACTGCTACTACTACTACTACTACTACTACTACTACTACTGTTACTATCTGCTACTACCTCTATTACTACAACTACTGCTACTGTTACTACTGCAACTACTGTTACTACTACTACTACTACTACTACTGTTACTACTGCTACTACTGCTACTACTACTACTACTACTACTACTGTGACTACTCTGCTACTACTACTGTTACTACTCTGCTACTACTACTGTTACTACTACTACTGTTACTACAGCTACTACTACTACTGCTATTACTATTGCTACTACTACTACTGCTACTGCTACTATTGTTACTATTACTGCTACGGTTACTACTGCTACTACTAGTACTACTACTACTGTTACTACTCTGCTACTACTACTACTACTGCTACTACTGTTACTACTACTGTTACTACTGCTACTACTACTACTACTACTACTACTACTACTACCACTGTTACTACTCTGCTACTACTAGTACTACTATTATTACTACTGTTACTACTGCTACTACTACTACTACTACTACTACTACTATAATTTCTACCGCTACTACCACTACTACTACTGCTACTACTATTACTACTGCCATTACCACTACCATTACCACTACTACTACACACTACACACTGCAATTATTACTACTACTACTACTACTACTACTACTACTACTAATACTAGTAGTGCTACTAGTACTCCTACTGCTACTTCTAGTACTACTATTACTGCTGCTACTACTACTAATACTAGTAGTGCTACTAGCACTGCTTCTGCTACTTCTAGTACTACTACTACTACTGTTACTACTACTACTACTACTAATACTAGTAGTGCTACTAGAACTGCTACTGCTACTTCTAGTACTACTATTACTGCTGCTACTACTACTAATACTAGTAGTGCTACTAGTACTTCTACTGCTACTTCTAGTACTACTACTGCTACTACTACTGTTACTACTACTACAACTACTACTGTTACTACTCTACTACTACTACTACTACTACTACTACTACTACTACTACTACTGTTTACTGCTACTACCTTTATTACTGCTACTACTACTACTGCTACTACTGTTTACTGCTACTACTGTTACTACTGCTACTACTACTGCTACTACTGTTACTACTACTACTATACTACTATTACTACTACTACTGTTACTACTACTACTGTTACTACTGCTACTACTACTTTTTCTGTTACTACTCTGCTACTACTACTGTTACTACTGCTACTACTGTTACTACTGCTACTACTACTGCTACTACTACTAATACTACTACTACTGTTACTACTACTACTCTACTACTAGTAGTACTACTACTACTGTTACTACTACTACTACTACTACTACTACTACTACTACTACTCTACTACTACTAGTACTACTACAACCAATACTACTACTACAACTACTATTACTACTGCTTCTACTACCATTACCACTACCATTACCACTACTACTACTACACACTACAACAATTACTACTACTGGTACTTCTACTACTACTACTACTACTACTACTACTAGTGCTACTAGTACTGCTACTGCTACTTCTAGTACTACTACTACTACTACTGCTACTACCACTAGTACTACTACTACTGGAAATTTAGCATGAACATCTCTACTACAGTATTTGTACCAATTCCTTTGCACATGAATTATTTCTTTGTTCTAGCGTATATCTTCAGTTTTGGCTACATCCACAATACACATATACACAGTAGAAAGTTTTAACATGCACTTCCTACAGCATTGTAAGTGAAAAAGTTGGTGTGATAAACATGACTCAGCATGCTAAATTTCCTGCATCACGTGAACTTTAACTTCAGAAATACCGGAAATCGCGCTTCTAATGATCAACCGATTTTCATTAGTACGATATATACAAACTCTGATTGCGTAGCGTATGGAGGTGCTGTATAAGGAGAAAATAGAGCAACATTTATGTGCATGAAAGTAATTTGTTTTTATCGCAGTATTTGGCAACAAACTCTAACGTCGTTTTTATGCAACAAACAAAACGAAAAATGTATGACTTCTATGTATACCTAGCTAAATATCCATTTCACGATTCCAACAAAAAAGACCAAATTGTTAAAAACCTGATTTAGTGTCTAAGTGTAGTAAAGCGAGTTGAGTGGGATTAAACTCCTTTTCCCTGAAAATGACGCTATTTGCATTCAATGAGCTAAGTTTGGTCATCTCGCTATGCACTGCATTATTATGGTATCAAAATGAAATTTGCTATAAATGACAAGAATATAAACATTTAATAGTTTAGCATGCAATAATGTTTCTGTTGTTTGTAATGTTGTTTGACTGTTTGGCAAAAATTAAATGTTGTGCCATAAAACAAACTTTATATCTCCTAACGAGAAATTATATATTTGTAGCCATTTCTTGGAACATTAATAATATTCACAGGAACTGACTGAAGCATTTCGCTTCCCACTAGAGACTCATAAATAAATGATAGCCTATTTATAATGTTTTATTTGCTGCTGTCATCAGAATAGAGTATTGTATTATAAAGAAATGTTTGCAATAATAGCGAACTTTGTTAAACGCAATTTCCTATAGAACAACCCCAGAAAAAAAGCGTTCTATTTCTTAGCTCTTATCACATTTCTTTTTAATATTCAGAACTCCATTCAGTTTCCACGGTGATACGTTGGTCCTGGTGGTGTAGCGGTAACCATTCTTGCCTTCCAAACTCAAGATCGCGGGTTCAAACCCGGTCTTCCTTCGGAAGGGAAGTAAAGTCGTGGGTCCCGTGTCGTACATTTACGGCACGAAAAAGAACCTCAAGCCTGAAAAAAGAGGCCTCTGAGCAAAATTTGTTGGCCGTTTCACGCCCGTAATAGCATGGGACACTGCTGACCTGAGATGTTAAAGAGCGTCAGTAAATAAACAAATAAAAAAATTTCACGGTTGTCTTTGGTTTATGGTTCAATTCAGAGCGTTGTCAAAATAGCTCTTAGTATTTAGCAGCAAATTATTTATTGCAATATATGAGAGCTTTAATCTTCCTACAACTACAGTAGAGAATTTAGAAATATATTCCAATTTACGAATACAAAAAAGGCACATTTAATGCTTTGTGTATAAAACTACCGGTTAAATAAAATCTAAAATGGAGGACCACCTGTGCCTGGAGGAGAAAAGATAGTGTTAAAACTAATTTGGAAAGTTCAGTGTGTGAATTAGGAAAGCAGAGCGTGCAGATCGATTTTTGATATGAATAATAATTAATATTTCGTATGAAATAATAGTTGGCGTAAATTATCTGAAACGGTTTTGTGAAATACAGTGCCTTTTTATCAAAAAATTAAGAAGTTTTCATTATCACACCAAATTTTAAACTTGTAAACCTTTTAAATAAGTGTGGCATATATCTTAAGTTCGTCGACATTTCCTTTAAATATGTTAACTCCTTAAAATAGAGGCATTGCAAAGTGCCTAGTGAATTTCTAAATGTTATTGCTTCCCGTTGTGATGTTTCGTCAAAATAAAATAAATAAAAGTTAACAAGTTTGCGAAATAAATTTTTTGCTTTCGCTTCATTATGTCGAGCAGGGTTCCACATATACGTTTTGTGAATTGAATTTGAACATGCTTAAAACATTCTTATATCATAGAGGTTTTTTTTAAAAATTCATTTATTGCTAGTTAATACCCTGTATCAATCACATTATGAACATGAGTGAAGCATTATAAATTTTGATTGGTAAAAATGCAAAATTTAAAACATTTTTTATAGATTTAAACATTAATCATAACCCTAAGCAAGATACAACGTTAAAGTTGTCTAAGAAACATTCGTTTTTAATGAAATTCTTTGTATCCTACACAAATAATAAACAGTGATTAAAAATGTTGTCTACCTAGCAGTTACCATAACAGTCAATTATAATTTTTGTTTATTTAAATCGTAAGTGGATTTTTCACAGAGTCTAGCAATTTTGTGTGTTAAAATATTGAAAGAGAGTTTTAAATAAATGAAATGAATGCTAAACGTCATTTAGGAGGAGATAAAATGTTTATAGTAATTGGAATAACTATAAATGGATCACCAGATGATGCCGCTGAAGCTTTGAATACCGGAAGAGGCTTTATATCCTGAGTGTTTGGGCGATGTCAAGAAAATGGCAGTCCAGAAGAACAACATTCAGGTAAAGGAAGGATTACAACTACTGCAATAGGCAGAGTCTGTGTCTTAAGGGCCTAAAGAGAAAAATTGTCAACTGATGCCATGTTAAGAGGTACCTTGCAAATGGTTGACAATTTAACTGTTTCAACCCATGATTTTAGAAACATACAACTCAAAAGAGTATTTTTTCCCATCGTACATTAAGGTGTCCAGAAATTTTCTCGTTCGGCTCGTCGTATTTCATAATGCCGGGAGCATGTAATTGGTAACTGGAACAGTTGAAACTGTTATAATTCACAGATGAACCACTCTTTGGTCTGTATCCAGATTCCAGGAGAATGCGCATATAGAGAGAAAATTATTTTTCTAGTAATTCTAACCATTGGATTATACTACGAATGGAATCAGGGTTCACTTGAATGAACACTATAAAATAGGGACCTTCATATACAGGAGGTTTACAAATTCAAAAGAGTGCCATCATGGCATGATCAGGAATAATGCAAGTAGAAAAATACATCTCATGTTCATCAGTGGAACAATGAATGCAAACAGGCATAAGCTTGTGGTCCTTCTGTTTGCTGAAGCTACTGGCTCTGGATTCCTTTACAATTTACCTGGCAAAGCACACGATGCAGGGTGTTACGGTACTAGAATAGCCTGCTCAGTCTCCAGAAATAAATCCGAACAAGAAATAACCTTTAACAGAGAGTTTGAGGGTATTGAATACATCGATGTACTCATGTCTCCATCATCACATACAGAACATCTTTTCTTCAATACCAAGGACGTGTTGAACAGCACTTAATGTAACAGCCACATTTCTGATGGCACAGTATCATGGGAACTTCGAGAAATTGGGCAATGTTACATATTTTTTGAATGAGACATTTTTAAAATGAGAAAATTGCGTTATTTTCGGAAAGGATTAAATTATGCTTTTATAGAATGAATGGTGTTTAACGCCCGTTTTTGCTACAAAGGCACCACAGGCGATGGACACTGATGATACATGAGATGAAATGTTATATTGGGGAAGGATTTATTTTTAAGAAAGGAATCGTTTCAGGCCTAAACTAAGTTTAGGGTACCTCCCCGGCATTTGCCATTTAGGAGGACTGAGGAAAACCTGGAAAAAATCTGTCAGGGAGGACGGTCTTGGCGGTATTCGAACCCAGATCTCCCGCTCACGAGTCCGCCCTTAACGACTCGGCCACTCATGGCGGCGTGCTTTTATAGACAATTATGATGTATTATCAATGTAAGTGTTGTAAATATTACTTACACTATACGTAGGTGAGATTTCATCCATAATATTCAGAAACAATAAGCAAAATGCTTCCTTAGACAATTTTGAAGTATGTATTCTCTTTTCGATTGTGCACGAGCTGAGAAGGATTCTCTCTTTATTGCATGTTAACAGTAGTTAGCGAACAAAAGGAGGCTTCATAGATGCGATACCTTGCTTTCATCTCCTTTATGCCCGCAAAGAATCTCGCTTCTTATTCTTTATTCAGTACCCCTTAAAACAGTTCAAATGAGAATGTAACTTCAGGCTTATGTTGCACTCCGGTGCCTGCAACGTTGAAAACACAGTTTTAAAACTTGTTTGTTTTATGCACCTGGATTGTTGATGACATCCCTTAAGAAGTCCCATGTATGGAGTGTTTACTTTCTCACGGAATTTTGTGTATAACGTTCTCACTAAAATGGCGAATTTGTGACTATTCAAAATATCTTATTTTTTCCTCCGATAGCAATTGAAATCTTGGAACGATGTACTATATCAGCTCTCACCTTTACCTCTGATTGCTGCTCGGCAAGTCCGTGCAGAAACAAAGAAGACATAGCTTTTATGAAAAATCTATTTATTTCTCAACATAATCAAATTTCAAATCTACACACTTATTCCAGCAACTTGATTATCGAATCATAAAATGCGGTTTCTTCAGTCGTGCAAAAACACGTATTTGTTAGGATACAGGAAATAACACGAGGGAACAAACTCGGGGCGTAAAACGGCTAACAAATTTTGCTCAGAGGCCTCTCATTCAGGTTGGAAGTTATTTTTCGTGCCGTAAATGTACGATACGAGACACACGGCTTTACTTCCCTTCCGAAGGAAGCCATACTTAGGATTTTTACGCCCGAAAAAATCCATCGGTCCTGGCCGGGTTCGAACCCGCGATCTTGGATGTAGGAGGCAGGTATGGTAACCACTACACCTTCAGGACCGACGTTTAATTCTTGTCATAGCATAGTGTAATATTCATAGGTTATGGTTTTGCGCTTTTCCAAAAAGGTCGATTGAAATAAAGCTGTTGCAATTTCAAAACACCGTCATCTTTTGTGCTGAGGAAATTGATTTTTACCTTCTCCGAAACGCTTTCTCCTGTTGCAACCCACTGTTTTGACTGCTCCTTCGTTTGCGGTGTGTAGTCGTGTATCCGCGTTTCATCGAATGCCATATACCATCTGAGAAACCCACTTGACTCCATTTAAACTCTGCAAAATCTGTGCGGAAATGACAACTCGTTCTATTTTCTGATTAGTTGGTGTCAAACGTGACCCCATCACGCCGATATATTTTTAATTTAACTTGGAAATGAGCGTACGAAATAATTTGCATTAGATCTCCAGAAATGCCAACAATTTTAGCAATCTCCTACACTTTCAGTGTACGATCGCTCTGCATCATATTGTGAATTTTTAAGTAATTTTTGGAGTCGTTACTTGGACAGGACGTCCGGAACGGTGTTCATCGATTGTACTCGTTTAACTATATCTTAACTCGCCAACCATTTATATATCGTTCTAAGCGGTAATGTTTGCCCCGCTTTGTCTTAATTTTGGCGGATGTTGCCCCTTTCAAAAGCAACGTTTTATTAATACAGGACATTTGTATGTTTCCCTTTTGAACGCTTGTTTACAAATTTGAACAGAAAAATAACTCTCAAACATAGCTAATTTCGTAGCTGAGCTGTGTATTACCAAATGCATTCTCCCTCATGTCAGCACGTTGCCAAGGTAACTTTTAAATCAATCCAGTGCTGCCACCTTTAGACTTCAACAGCTCTTGTACCTTTCGTACATGCTAAAAAGACAACAAAATTAATGGATTTATTGTAAATTTGGTTTTCCTATTTTTGGTTTTTTTGTTTCCAGCTCTGTCTTTGAACTTAGCTCCACTGTACGATTCATTAAAACGGCTCATATATCTTCATATGACAGTACATTTGTGACTAGCATCCATGGTATTTATTCCACATTTGAACGAGTATTTGGCACTGAAGCAATGGTTTCTTTTTGTAAAATGCACTCTTTAACTCTTGTAACCAATCTAAATAACGCCCGTATTTTGATTATGCAAATATTCAAAGAAGCCAATCAAGAAAAAATATTACAAAACAAACATTTCCCATCATTTTTAAATGATTGAGCTCAGTTTATGCAAGAAATATACTATCGCCACTTCGTTTCGAGCGCTGTTTTCATGGATCGGTTTCGTCGATTGTGTATGCTTTACATCATACGTGTAAATCTGAACAATAATGTGTTATTAGGCATGGCTCAGCGTTAAGGCAGAAGCTTTGTGCATTGGCGTTGGGAGTTTCCCCTGTCGTCTACCATGCCATTTTAAATGTAGTGGGTTAAAGTGTTTCCCATCTTATCGCCACGGGTGGCCGAGGTCTTTAAGGCAAGGTTTTTTCCAGGTTTTCCTTAGTCCTCATAAATGGCAAATGCCAGGGAGGTACCCTAAATTTAGGTCTGGAACGATCCCTTCCTTAAAAAAATAAATCCTTTCCCAATTTATCATTTCATCTCGTGTATCATCAGTGTCCATGGCCTAAGGTACCTCTGTAGGAAACACGGGCGTTAAACACCATTCATTCATTTGTGTCCCATCTCTGCTTCACATTCTTACATTTAACTAAAATAGACTTTCCACAATTTTCTATTACAGAAAATTATATATATGTATATATATACATATATATATATATATATATATATATATATATATATATACATGTATGTGTGTGTGTGTGTGTGTGTGGATTTGGAATCCTCGGTGTATATACACATACCGAGGGAGCCAAAAATGTATACACACTTTAACAGTAGACATCTATTTAATATATTTCAAAATTGGACCGCAAAACGACAGTAATGTGTAGTATGATGTTCTGTAAACAGATATGACTCGCATACATTATGATAGCGTTGCTATGTGACAGGTAAATCAAGAATGAACAAAGGAAGCCAAGATTATCGTATGATGTTCTGTAAATAGATGTGACTCACACTGCGTTATGCTGCTTTGCTACAACAAAATGGAGCCACCGTTTGAAAAGCGGAAAGCAATTTTGAAGTGCTATTGAAAAACCGAGAATGCTGTTGAAGTTCAAAGGCAATGGAGACGTGTGTACAGAACAGAACCTCCTCCGGATCTAACTCCGTTGAACTTCTACCTATGAGGAACTCTTAAGGATGCTGTACACCGTAGAAAATCAGCTACACTGGCAGCACTTCGGGAAGAAATTAAAACATGTGCTGCAATCGCTGAGGACATTTTCGCAACGTTGCTCAATCTAGTTCAACGTGTTCAGAAGTGTATCAATGCCGATGGCGGGCATTTTGAGCAACTGTTGTAACTATAAAAGTCTAAGATGATTAGTGCTTATCATTTTCTGTTTGTATGAATTCAGTTTTGTTACGCTAACGCAGTTTATTATTTGCTTGAAGTGTGTATACATTTTTGGCACCTATATAATGCATACATACCTAACGCCTCCAATTATTTTCGATAAAACTCAATTCATCTGTCAATCTTTGTCTTTCTTTTTGTTATGGTTACAGATTTATGCTCATTTACATTTATTACCGACACAGATCGTCCTACGCTGATTTTACCCTACAACAAAGCATTTATTCCATTTCTAGTAATGGCACAGGCCGTTGACAAGTTGCTGCTGCTCTCACTTTTAATTCACAGGGATTTACAGTCACCAGAGCAGAACTCTATTGAAAAAGGTAACAAGCTTCTGCAAGGAAAAATTTAGGCCTCCAACGTGTGTGTACAGAGGATGCAGACACAGTTGAGAACAGAGTTTTGTCTTTATACCAGAGTAGTTTTTTTTTAAAACAAGGAAGATGAAAAACAAGGATAGCGAGACTTTACAAGGAATGAAGGAAAAGGGTAAGGCGGTCTCGCATTAGCACCTTCTTTAGTCATCGGGACTCGGTCGGGAGCGAGTTAAAGGTTATACCGGAGGACAGACATTACCGAGGCTCTGAATGCCGCCGGACTCTTAGCAACCTTTGCAAGTATGCCGGACTTCGCTGATACGTACAAGTAGTAAGGAAGATTTAACGCCCACATAACGAATAGGTTTACATTTGCAGAGCCCTATGAGAAATATATCCATTGAAGAGACATCACTTTCTCTGAGGAAGTTACATTAAGTAATGCAAGTGCCTTCTGCTGTCTTTAAGTGCAGACAAGAGTGAAACTCGCTACAATAGCCCTTTTCTTGCCATGATAAAGTGATCGAATGAACGTTACTTGTTGGATCTGGATATCTTGGGATGGAGTGGCATGCCGGAACGCTTTCATGAAAGGGTGAACAGTTTTCCTTCCGTCTGCCCGAGAAAGTTATTCTGAAAGAATTATTACATTCCAACAGAATAACCATTCTGCCCATAATGGTTGGTTAAGGTTTAGAAATACTTTTTGGAGCGTATAGACATACCTTGACCTCCAAAATCACCAGACTTGAACTCAACAGAACGTGTATGGATGAAAACCAAGAGGAGGCTAAATCCAGGTTCCAGGCTCGCAAAACCTGCGCAACTCTGGCATACTATAGAAGATACTTCGCAGTCACTAGCGGAGGACCCCAATTATTCTAGAATGTTGATGGATTCCATGACTCAATGATTGACAGCAGTAATAGAAAATCACGGGAATCACACAAAATATTAGGCTTATTCCTTTTCCCCCATTTTTTCTTATATTTAAGTATAGGATTCAGCTCTCTTTGTATAAGTTTGTGTTCCTTTCTTACGAGAATAGCGAATAAATAGCCACAGCATGTAGTCAACACAAAAGCAAAAACATAATCTACGTGAATACACAGAGTAATTATATCTTTAATACGCACAATAAAAATAATATGTGGATCTTCGTATTCGAAATTTCATCGCTATCACAAGGAATATCTAACTATTTCTATAACAGAAAGTATTACTCTCTGCTTACACATTAATGTAACTAATAATTAAAGTTAAAAAGTTTCGTGGGTATATTTTTTGCGTTAATATGTGTTTTTTACGAAGAACAATTTCTTTTTATTGTCACTCAATGATTACATTATAACGAAATATCGTGCGATCAGTTTTGTTAGTCTCCAGAGTATTTTTTCTATGGGTGAGCGCGAACCTCGTTTGCCGGCCAGCCGGGTTTGGTGATTAGCGGGAGAGTAAATCAATAAAAACAGCCATACAACAATACCTAAACTAAATTAAGATGTTCATTAATTACCAAACTATCCAATTAAGTGTTGAAACTGCCCGCCCTCATTCTCTGCACACGTTTGGCATTTTTTTAGAAAGTTATTCATCACTCGCTGTAGTTCATCTTGAAAAATCTGGACAATTTCCTTACGAATATTAACTTGGAGTTCTTGTATGGTGTGCGGGTTCGTCTTGTATACGACCTTTTTAAATTTACCGCAGAGAAAATATTCGCAGTTTGGTAAATTTAGTAGCATTTTGCAACATGCATATAATATTCTCTCTTGTTGTGCAAGACGACGAAGCAATTTTCTAGGGGGATTTTCTAGACGATTCACGTAATCTTTCTTCGATGAGAACACTATGCTCTCTTTTTGGTTTCTTAGGCTGGACACTTCCAGTTTCCTGAAATTTATCGTAAAGATTATGAACTGTTTTTCGGTCTGGAGTGTCTACACCCGGGAATCTTGCTTTAAACAGTCTTCGAACTTGACGAACTTGACTGAGTTAACACATTTGAATCTTACATATAGACGCGCTGTGCCTTTGGAAACACACGAGACACAATATACTTTATGTTTACTGTCTAATTAAGAAACGGACAACACAATACACACCCGGGAAAAGCTGCGCTACGACTGCGACAGTCAACAAGGTCAACAAGTAAGCAAGCCTGCAACAAGTAATCAAACCTCTTCACGGTCAGCGCGGCAAACGAGTGGGGACTCGCCTATAGGATAAACCTAACGCCGCTTGGGAAGGCCTCACTAATCGCAGATATATGTCTGGTTTGTAATGGAACGCATGATCTCTGAACCAAGATCTGCGAACTTTGAGGATTTCTCCGAGGCCGAAGCGATAATTAAGACATGTTATTTAGCTCAACAATTTTTAGCAGCGCTGTATATAAATTTGTGCAATAGAATGCTATTAAAGTAAGCAGTATATTTATCTTTCAATATAGACTCTGAAAGTTTACTCTGTTCTTAAGCATTAGGTTGCACATTCAATTCTGACTGAATAAAGATTTGCAGACTCTCATCTACTGAATTATTTGGTGTACCCAGGTGGATGAAGCTTCCTTGTTTTTGGGAATAGAATATTCAGTCCCTATGTGCAAAGGTCTTGTTTACATCAAATTTGGGTAGTAGATAATCTGTTCGTTACATTAAATTCTATTATATTTGTACAAGTAAACAAGTAGTCATTGCACTAATTACACTGGTAAACATTGGTGTTGTTAAATTAATAATTTTAGTTGTTTCTTATGATTTTCATCTGTTGATTCCAAAAATAATTCAGTAATTTTCCATCCCCTACCACTTTTTTGTAATTTTGAAAATAATTGTTTTATTTGTGGTGTGTAACATGCTGAGTAGAGGGAGTATATTATATACATTTATATTTCATTCCATTGTGACAACAATTGATTTACAGAGCTATTCAAAAAGAAGAAACTGTTTTCAAACATGTATTTATTCCAAACTACAAAAGACAGAAACACTATTCCAACGTTCCTGGAAAGAGAAATGTTCAATTTTTACTTTTTTATGCATTCAACCATGTGTTACACGACAAATATCAAAACGGTGGCTCAATTCTTGCCATATACGAATCAGCTGGTCTCTAGTTATCGAATTCTAAGCTTCAACAATTCGATGTCGCAGACTTTCAAGTGTCATGCTTAGGGAACAGATAAAAGTAAAAAGGAATGAGGTCTGGAGATCTGGGAGGCCACCGGCGATGAAGTTGGTCTTCTGCTCCTCCTCTTCCAATCCAACGTCCTGGAATGGCGTCATTCAGGGAACGTCAGAAGTGTTTAGAGAAATGAGACGGGGCACCATCTTGCATGAAAATGAAATAATCTGAATCATCTTCAAGTTGAAGAAATAACCAGTTTTAAAGCATGAGTACATAGGTTAGTTCAATCACATTGTTCTCTATGAAAAAGAAAGATCCATAAACTTTGTTTACAGATATAGCACAGTAGACAATCTTCGGTGAATCTCTTTTATGTTCAATAACTGACATAGGATTTTCGCTTGCCCAAATTATAACGTTATTCCAATTAACTTTACCGGAAAGAGGAAAAATGGATTCATCGGAAAAAATTATTCGTTCAGAAAATTCCATACCATCTAGCATGCTAATGCAAAATTCGTACCTTTTGATGTGGTCGTCAGGATGTAATGCTTGCAATAACTGCAGTTTGTACAGCTTCAGGTGCAGATGGTATTTCAGAACTCGCCATACCGTTGGTTGAGAAATGTTAAGTTCCTTGTTTGCTCGTGCTGTGGATTTTTTTGACTCCTTTTGTAAACTATGCGAATACGCTCGACATTTTCATTCCATGGGCGTGGACTCCCGTGCTTTTCCGTTTGCAGATGAAACCATCTTCTACGAATTTTCCATGCCACTGGCAAATCTGCTTATGGGCAGGCGGTTGTTTATTAAACTGACGGCGAAATGCACGTTGAACTCCAATAATGGACTCTATTTTTGCTAATTGTAGCACACAAAATGCTTTTTCCTGTTGTGTCGCCATTTTACTACAGACAATCAACATGGCAAGCAACAGCGCCAATGCGGACGTGATTGGAACTTCTACTTAAGCCGTTAAAATTTTAAACTTTTGTCTGCTGAGGAACGTTGGTATTATGGCTCTACCTTTTGTAATTTGGAGGAAAGAAATGTTTGATATCTGTATCTTGTTTTTGAATAGACTTGTATAAAGTTTGCTGATTGTAGCTTGTGAATTCACGAATAACCACAATTACATTTCCCTCGCGTAGCTGTGATATAGTTCACAGATGAATAGCTTTCTTTAAAGAAAGAAGCTAATTTTGTTATTTGAGTTGTGATAGAAGTGTATAATACCGTACATTAGTGCATTATAAGGAGTAGTATATAGTAGTAGTATTAGTAGTAATAGTATATAGTAAGTAGTATATAGTTGCAGTAGTATATAGTAGGAGTAGTATACAGGAGTAGTATATAGTAAGTAGTAGTAGGAGTAGTATATAGTAGTAGTAGTATATAGTAAGAAAGAAACATGTCTGGTAAGTGTCCTGATGAAGAAACAACTTCCGTTTCGTGTATGGTGAGCTCCTTTTAAAAGCGCAGGTGCAAAATTTCAATTCTCTCGTTAGAATAGCTAATGGCTGTTATTTTGGTAACCAAACAGACCGGAACAAGACATGGGTCTCGGAAATCTGTTATACCTAATGTGTAACACTAAGGGTCCCGTCACGTGTCTTTTGCAGTCGCTATGATATGGCACGATCCTAAGGATCATTTGACAACTGCTACTTCTGCTTGAGAAATATATCTTGAATAATTCCAAGTCTAGACACACTGTTAAATATCCATCTTAGATTGAGTAGTTCAGCACAGCACTTCCCATACCAACTCCACCAGATGATATAAAATTGACTAAAGTAATTCAAGGTGTTCCTAATGTTCAGAATGAATTACAGAATGATCCCCTTTTTCTGGAAGAAGTTACTATGAATGAACCTCACTTTCTAACACAGGAGGATTTAAATGATTTGGTTTGGGATCTTGGTTTATGTAAAAGCAAGGCAGAACAACCCGCATCAAGATTGAAAGGCTGGACGCTGCTGCAGGGTGACTCCAAAATAAGTTTCTTTAGCCCATGCAGTTGACATGAAGAAATGTTATGACAACATGAAGATCTTGGTATCCATTGTCAAGTATAACAATTTTTCTTGGCAGATATGTGGGAATTTGAATCTTACTTGGGTTACAGCTTGGCTACACGACATGTTGTTGCTTCTTATGCAAGAAAATAGCAGTGATAAAATTAATCATTATATAAAAAAGAACTTGTCAAAGAAAGAGTCACTTAATCCAGGACAAGAAAATGTTCTTCACCAACCACATGCAAGTTATGAAAAAAACCTCATTGCCTTCACTGCACATTAAACTAGGCTTGATTAAGAATTTTGGAAAGCTATGGACCGTGACGGCAGTGCATTTCTCTTCCTGGAAAATAAGTCCCAAGAATTACTGAAGCTAAACTGAAAGAAGGAATATTTGTTGGCCTAAGGAAACTGATGAAAGATACACAATTTGAAAACCAGTTAAATATACAAGAAGCAGTTTCACAGCTGTCTTGCAAAAAAGTTATCGCAAACTTTGTGGGAAATTTCAGGTCTGAGAACTACAGAGATCTGGCCAATGAGATGAATGTCTCGTTCATGTAATATGTCTGTACTTCCATCTGAATTTCATTCCTGAAAATGTGAGGGACAAATACGGGGAGCGTTTGTACTTGGACATTGCGGAAATGGAAAGGCGTTGCCAGGGTAAAGGGGTTCAAATATGTTGGCGGACTACTGTTGTACACTGAAGAGTGATGTTCCTCAAGCGAGGTAAAGCAGAAAATCTACAGCAATACATTTTAGATCAGTAAATCTAATTTAAGCTAAGGTATTATAATGTACAGACATGAGAAATGTTTTTCATGCAATTACTCAAAAACCCTGGCTGATGGAAATGTTCTGTAAATATTTTTAGACAAATGCTTCAATTTTTTTTACCAGTGTTATCTTACTCGTACGAAATAACGGGGAAAATACACGTATTCCTTTGCACCACTGTCTTAGATTTTCTGCAGAGTTATAGACATGCAGAGTTTAATTTTTGTCCTGACTTCATGTTCAAATGCGACAAATTCAATTTTTGGGATGCTGGGTAATATTTTCTTTCTGTTGGTTCATCACATAACACTCATTACTTATCAGTTTGTTTAGTTTATTCTCAAGATGCACTCAACCTGCCGTTTTAAATAAACTAAATGAGATACCATCGTTAATATATCCGAAAAAACACGGACAGAAGGGATGAAATGAGTTGAGAAAAAAGTAACTAGATTTTAAGGTTAGTAGTGATGAGGATAAAAGTGCAAGGTATCTTCTATTTTAGTATTTATTGCCCCCACGAAAACGGACCGATGTGGTGCATGTGAGAGTAGCAAAGACCGGGTCTTCAGGCTAGTTTCAATGCAGCAATAACACGAACAGGATATATGGAAGCAGCAGTAAACTGTGTGAAAATTCCCTTTCGGACATTTAAGTAAAATAAATATGGCACCACATCGCATATAATAAAAATAAATAAACCATTCAGCATTAAAATAAAACAATTGCGCAACGTCTGTTATTATCTACATATCCAATATTTTTATGTTAGGGCTTTTGACTCTATATTATTAATGGTGAGTAAAAAATGTACAGACAATTTAGCAGTAGAAAGAGAGATTGGTAACAAATGTTTTGAGAGTAGGTTCAAGTATTTCAGCGGTTTCAACACCAAGCTATACTTCGTTGTACATCATTGCCCTAACTATATTGCAATGTGACGTTTTTATATCCCGGTCTACTGCAATTGCCAAAGTGAAGTCACAAGCAATGCACTTCAATGTAGCCATGAGTCACGCACTGTGTACAGAACTTCTTGGAAATGGTTAGGAGCTTTGAGAACTACAGTAGGTAAATTTTACGAACGATTACTGTAGTTGAACTCAATTAATTAATACTATGTCATGTGTTTGACGAACAAATTATTTGTGTAAAGTAAGTAAATGTGTTTTCAGTACTCTTGACCATCAGTGATACTTTCTCCCATGACATGGGATTTTTCCAGTGAGTGAGCCCCCGCTCTCGTTTGCCGCGCCATGGAGGTGGTAGCAAGCCTGCTTGCTTACTTGCTGACTGCTGACTGTCGCAATAATAGCGTAGCTGTTCCCGGGTATGTGTTATATTCGTTTCTCAATTCGATAGTATGCATAAAGTGTAGTATGCCTCATGTGTTTACAGTGGCACAAGCGTCTTTGTGTGCGGTTCAAATGTGTTTAACTCAGTGGTGAAAGAAACAGGTTTAATTTTTTTGAGCATAGAGTTGACTCTGTTACTTATGTGAATATTGCACGAACCCCGTTTTTTCAGAGAATTAACCGACAGGAATAGTAATCAGGTATTTTATTCAATAGGACTGTTTCACTGCTTCCACTGCAAATAATTCCATAAGGGCAATTCACAATGTGTTTCCAAAATAGTAGAATTTTGTGGCTTCCTGCTATATTACCTATCTCAGGGGTAAATTAAAAAATACCACGTACAAGACAAATCAACACACCATACAAGAACTCAAAGGTAATATTCGTCAGGAAATCGTCCCTATTTCTCAAAATGAACTACAGCGAGTGATTGATAATTTCCTAAAGGCATATGTGTAGAGAATGAAGGCGGGAAGTTTCAATATCTAATTTGATAATATGGTAAGTAATGAGCCCTTCAATTTGTTTGTGTATTGTTGGTTGGTTTGTTTTATTGTTTTACCCTCCTGCTAATCACCCAGATTCATTGTTTTACCCTCCTGCTAATCACCGAGATTCGGCTGGCCAGCAAACCGGCTAACGAGCGGCGCGCTTGGCCATAATTAAAACACTCGGGGGGAAAACGAACTTGATCACGCGGTATTTTAAAGAATGCAACTCTACATTCTCAAAGTATGGAAGTTAAAATGATAAATGTACGGGTAAGACTTGGCAAATGGATTTCTGAGCGGAGTGTTGTGGTGTGTGGAGATAGGTAATATGACCACGGAGAAAATACAGAGAAGCTTATAGATGACACAAGTATTACATAGAAGTATTGCCACCCTCAAAGAATGAAATACTACGTGTGGCCAAAGAGAATTCTCAGCTGTGCCCCAAAAGGAGAAGAAAAGAAGCGATCATAGAAGGTATCAAATAGATGCCCAGGAAGCGGTGGGGTTAACATGTCCCCATGATGGAAACTGAGATGATAAAGGAAGATGACGCTTGGGAAATAGAGCGAGGATGAGGTTGTAAAACCTTGAATAAGCGCTCTGCAGCAGATTGGATAAAGTTTTTATTTTTCCTTTATATGTATTTTAGAAACAGGTTCTGATAATTCTATGGGAATAAAATAGTGCTACGAGTCTAATGATTTGAAGTACTTTTTATATCCCAATCATCAGAATTTTCATATCTCGCACAATATAATCAGATTTTCTAGTTGGGAGTTTATGTTCGCACACATTCAGTTGTAACTCAATATCCAAAACACAGAAATCGTGCCACGCCTTTCCATTGTAAACATCCATGCTTCTAGACTTCATATTGTATTAAAACTGGTTTAATATAAGTAAAAATTTTATCACTCCCAAAGATATTGGAGCTTAAGTACAATTATTAACTGGGAAGTACAGAATTATACTTTTAGTTCGATTTTGGATTAGGGCTTAATTTTATTTGGAAATTTATTTTTTTTTTTTGCGAACACCTGCATCCATCATATTGTGTGGCACAATTTTTGGAAAATATTATTGAAACTCCTGATATAAGTTACAAATACTCTTTTTCTATACAACACATATTTACATTCTTACTAACATGTTCACAAAGTAGAAGTCATTAACCGTGTTTTTACTTGGCACTTCATTGCAATAGTAAAAATAATGTATAAACATTTTAAATACCAAATATGTTTAATGCATACGCGCACCTCATGTACATCCACCTTCCAATTCTTCCTGATTTCTGTTTCATGTGACTTCTTTTACTGCATCAGGTTCTGTCAGATGAAAATCTACCACCGGAGAATCTTCAGTATTTTTCAAGTGAACATAAAGGTCTTTCATAGTTTGTTGCCCGTTTAATGGTATCTGACGAGTCGGCAGTCGGGATGTAACTCCTAGCTAAGCGGATGTAGATAATATTCACGCAGCTGATTCCTAATTCTCACAATTACAATGAAAATAAGCATTTAATTTATAACGATAGTGGTTGGAAATCTTGCACTGCTACATCCACACATTTTATAATATATATATATATATATATATATATATATATATATATATACTTTCATTCATATGCATAATATATCTTTTCAAACTTGAGTAAATTTTTCACCAATTGTTGGCAGTTACAATGTGTGTAATTTGATCCATATACTTTCTTTTTTTCAACTTCCACCACAAATAAATGTAAAATTGTTTATGCATGCGTGTACTTTAAAAAAAGATAGGCTTTATTACTCTGTATGCATTTACTGTACACCGGTTTTCTCTTCATGTAAATCGGGGTTTTATGTACTGGAATAGCTGACCTGGAACTGGAACTCGGAGCTCCCTAATATTAAGTTTATATTTTTAATTATTATTAGGATTTAAGATTTCAGGTATGTGAATATTCGAACAGATATGTGTCTGTTTTGTGCATAACTGGATTGCGCATTTGTGCCTAACTGGATTCTTGGTGGAGGTGATGCATTTATTTTTCATGTTCCATTATCATTGTGATGACTGAAAGACACCTGCATGAAAGCCTTTTTGCAAGAGCTATTATTTTTAAGGGTTTTTATTATATGTAACGGAAGGTCTATCTACACGAGACTTAGCTGAGGCAAGTACCTAGTGGAAAGAGACAGAGGTAGGCTAAGAATTGTTACTTTTCATCTGTGTGAATATTTTACAGAGAACATTGCCGGCATACTGTAAAAAGGTCATTTCCACTTTCAGGGTCACAGCTATTTACATTGTTTATCTAACGGAACAAGGGAGACAAAGGGAGGCGCGCCACAAGTAGGAAATACAGATTTCTGAGAATATATTGAAGATGACAGATATGAAATAGTACAGGACACATTAAGGGACCTCACTGAAAAATATTTATCAGGAAATAGAGATAGTATACAGATTGGTAAAAACGTGCGTTATCTGTGAGAACATTTGACGATCTAAAAGTGACTAAAGGAAGAAAGAGCCATTAGAAGTCCAACTTGAAAGGCAAATGCCGACATTTATAACACAGACTTTTTCTGGGAAAATAACGGGCAGTAGAAATCTTGGTAATGTAGCTGAGAAAAGTAGGGACAGCCAATTGACGTTTTTCTAAAATAGCACGAATCGGAGCCGGTCTGTACAACAATAAATATTAAGGGATATCCAATAAGGAAGCCCAGAATTCATTCTGTTTTCAGAATAATATAGAATTAAAATTCGCATTTGGGGAGGCGTAAGAATAAAAATCAAATGTTAAGGCTTTCAGAGGTAAGTAACAATTCGAAGTCAGGCAGTAAGAGGCAGTAGTAATCAGTCGAAGTCAGTCAGTAAGAAATCTGAAGGTTACAATTTGGGTGTGAAGTGTAAGTAATCGAGAGAAAGAAATTATTTAGGAAACAAGTTTGTTAGTGACCCAGAACAGTCAGTTTTGAGTGAGTTAGCTCGGGAACATATACGTAAGCTACAGTGAGAACTCAGGCCTTCGTAGACAGTTCGACTTATAGTTAGAAAACTTGATCAAGCGAATAAATGGTGATTTATAGAAACTGTCGTATGTTTTGCTCTGTGGCTGGTGAGTTAACACTTTTCGTCCCGCTGGCCTTAACACGTCACAAAACATGCAATATAACGAACCCTGAGATCCTAACATCTACAACAAAAATCCCATTAAACAGAGCAGCAGTGGGTAACTGTGAAACAACTACTCAGCGGTCAGCCGCATCCCGCATACACACCTACACTCACGTAAATTACCACTTCAAATTGGTTTCCTAACGTGGGGCATAGAGATTATGAACTTCTATAGCCATATACATTATTAGACCATCAACACCTGCGACGCGCAACACCCAAAAATACTGGTTGAAATAGGCACCCAACGTGGGGCATTTTAACAACAAACTATACTACAATAATTCATCCAACCTATTAAAATTACGCCCCCGAATTCCAGAACTGCTTCAGATAATATTAATGGAATCATGCTTCATCAATAAAGCATATTAAGCATGGATAAATTAATCTTATCGTTTACGTTCCGTAACATATAAAGTGCAAAACTTTAACCGATTATCAGGATCACCTGCCTACAATTCGTAGGCAACAGCGACTTATAAGCTTCCAATTTTTAATGACTCAGTTTCTGAAGATGAACTGGTGCCTGTGAATGAAAATTTTCTATTTGACAGAAAGGTGTGGATGAAAGAGGACAACCTTTCCTAAATCTGCTGTAATAAGGTGCATGCTCATTTTCACCTAATTGCGAAAACTGGATATTACATACTCTTCGCCGTGAGCTACTACTCTGACTGCCGAACCACCAATTATTTGAAACGGGCTACAACACAATGAAAGACCCGGTGCATACTGTAGCGGTGTTCTGTTATTCATTTTCTGCAAGTGGCCTGATACTACTTCTAACAACAACATTGTGCCAATTATTTACTCATATGAAACACAACTCTGTGCCCCATAACTCGGTTTGTACGTCAAGTCGACGATTTTGTGTGCATAGAAGGCCGAAATACTTGCGTTCAACTTCTATAAATTCCATTGAAGATGTTAGACCAAGCTATTTGGACTAAAGAGACAACGATCAAGTTCAAATTATCCAAACAAAAGCACAACTTGTAACCGAAATATACGGGTGAAGCAGTAGAAGATTTTTGGGAGGCAAAATTGTACAGAATATTTCTTTATATGGCTTCATAGCACTTAGTAGAGTTGTAAATATTTAAAATGACAAATAAAACTGGGATAAAATTTATATATTTCCAAGTATTTGCTTGCATGTTAACAGCCTGTTTCAGCTTACGTTTCCTTTTATGTAACATTCGCCTATTTGTTTGTTTCATGGTGTGTGCTTATATTTTTTAATCTATCCTTTTAAATTGTATGAATTAAGGTGGTTATGAAGGGTGGTGTAAGTTTTGCTAATTTTCAACGCCTTATAACTTCCAAATTATTTCCTGAAGTGTATTGCTCTTTGCTTTCCTTAATTGGCTTAGCCTTGCTGACTTGCCTTCTTTAATTCAGTGCTTTCTTTCCATATTTTTTTTACTTCTTTTTTCCTTATTTCTTAATTATTCATCATTGCGGGTGGTTAAATCTTGGCTTTAGTTTGAGCTCTTTCAAAAGTAACTTCAAACTTTAAAGCGTTACAAATAAATATTGGGGACAAGTTACACACGTTGACTGCAGTGTGAAGCATATACCGCTAACTTAGCTTTGTGATGAGAGTTGGTTGTGCGACTACTGCGGAAATAACGTTATATTAAAATATGTAGGAATCTCTAAAATTAAATAAAAGTAGCTATATATCATTACGCCGAAATAGTTTAATGACTTTTCCATTCTCAAAAAAAAAAAAAAAAAAACTCTTTCGTGTAAATTAAATGTTCATCGTTCGATGTTCCTCCTTTCCGTTATAACCCAGTAACCACTATTGCGATGCAAGACAACACATCTGCAGTGCCTCAATCTTCTCCTAATTATTACTAAAACATTTTAAATGGGGAAAAACCCAGTTTCACATAGCAAGAAGTGTTTGGAGTAAAACTAATATAAGTGTAACGTTGTTTAGTGGTTGATAAAGGTCTGCGATAGTTGACTCTGTTTTACTATTAGTATCACGTCCCTTTTTTAACATATTCTTGAACACCATTATTTTTTCTCAGAAATGTGCTTAATTTTTGCTTCTCGCCTTCTATAATAAGTGTAACCTGCATCCAAATGATTGCTTGCGCCATTTCATACAGGTTTTGGGCTTCAGGCATCTGACGATTTGATGTTTCTAAATTTTTAATTGCATTAGAAATCTGTGCAAAGTTTTTCTGCATGAGCTGTAAATTACTACACGATTTTTCTCTTGCGAGAATTTTTACAATCTTAATTGCAGAACGTGTACTGTCGTAAACTGTATAAATTACTTCTAAATGTATTGCAATGTGGTTGACTGGTGGTTAAAATTCTATATCGTGGCGACGAACAACCGTATCATACTGTTGTTCACTCCTGCCTATGCAGCTATAGAGGCAGTTAATCTGAACCCACAGTGTTACACACACTATCAGTCCCGAATACTGCAAGCTTAGTTATAAATAATATAATAATTGAGATAAGGAACATATTGCACTGTGTTAGGCAGAAATTAGGATTTAGCATTACAAAGTTATCACTCTGTTTATTAAAACATTTTACTAGCACTGCTACAGAAATTTTAAGTCGCAAGTCATGATTACACCATCAGTGTTAGGATGCAGTTGTTCTAACACTATTTTGAAAGCAATAGAAGTCTTTCTCACGCTCTGAAAAAATTCACAGCACACAATAATTTAAAAAAATTAAAACAGCTAAAATCTTCCCGGTTGTTTTGCGTGGTCCATGGTTTAATATGCTACCTTAGCTTTCACCAACTACTGTGGTTGGCATCATCAGTAAACAATGAACAAATCTGACTGCTAAAAGACGGTAGTATTGATTCGTCTCCGTCTGGTTTTAGAAGGTCGATCAATATTGCGTGTGTGGCGGAAGTGGAGAGGAGAGTGGGGGAGGGGAATAATTGTTTATTTTTAAGAACTGGTTTACATGTGCTACTTACGTGATATCCGCCGCCTGTTAAAGTTGTTTGAATGATGATGTATTTCCAATGCATGGCTAGATTGAAAAAAACTTAGGTTTTTGCAACCACATGGCATTCATTTATGGCACGTTCTGCTCATTCAGGTTGATTAAAGCGAATGTATCGCTGATGTTGCTGCAATCGTTTTTTAATCGATCATTCGGTCATGCCTATGTAAACTTTGCTACATTTAAGTGCTATTTTATAAATTCCCGTAGTGTCGAGAGGTGCCTAGGGTCTTTTGCATCATCAAGCATTTGCCGTAGTTTAACAGTTGGTAAGAATATGAGTTCTGTATCTATTGTCTTTAATACACGTGCGATACGCACACTCTTTTATGTATGTTAGAAGATCCTTGGTTTTTTTTGTTTGTTTGAATAGATGTTAGATGTTGTCATTTTCTTAGAACGGATGGCTCTGCCAATTCCATTGGCCTTAAAACATCGCAAAGAAAGTTTAGGTGTAAGATGTTCTGGTTCTGTTTTTTTTTTATGATTTATTTATGGACGCTCTTTAACAGCTCAGGTCATCAGCGTCCCATTCAACTCAGGGCGTGAAACGGCCGATAAATTTTGTCAGAGGCCTCTCTTTCAGGCTTGAGGTTCTTTTTCGTGCCGTAAATGTACGACACGGGACCCACGGCTTTACTTCCCTTCCAAAGGAAGCCATACTTAGAAAAAATCCATCGGTCCTGACCGGGTTCGAACCCGCGATCTTGGGTTTAGGAGGCAAGTATGGTAACCACTACACCACCAGGACCGACTTCTGGTTCTGTGATAGTTAGAGCTCTTGTGTATTAAAGGTTTGATTACAGTTATTTTTTGTGCAGGATGATGATTCGATCAAGCGTTGATATATCTTTCCATTTGTGTGTGTTTTTTTCTATAAACTACATGACCAAGGGCTCCTGATGATTTCATTTAAACTAAGACATCTAGAAAAGGAAGTGTGTCATTATTTTCTCTTTTCATTGTGAATTTTATGTTTTAATTGAGACTATTTAGGTGGTCTAAAATAATTGTACTTTGTGATGTCTGTGTGGCCATATAACAAAAGTATCGCGTCCACATGTCTCAACCAGACGAAGGTTTATGTTCAGCATGACCTGAATATCGATTAAAAACGAATGCAGCAACATCAGCGACACTTTCTCCTTCATCAACCTGAACAAGTAGAACATGCCATAAATGAATGCTATGGCATACACTAATAAAACAGAAGTGGCTGCAAAAACACAGGGCTTTTTCAATCTAACCATGCATTGGAAGTACAACAGCATCCAAACAACTTTGACAGGGACGGTGGATGTCACGTAAGAGGCACATGAAAACCAGTACTTAAAAACAAACAAATATTCCCCTCCCCCACTCTCCTCTCCACTACCGCCACACACGCAATATTGATCGACCTTCTAAAACCAGACGGAGACGAATCAATACTGCAGTCTTTTAGCTGTCAGGTTTGTTCATTGTTTACTGATGATGCCTGCCGCAGTAGTTAGTGAAAGCTAAGGTAACATATTAAATCATGGGCCACGGCAAGGGGGGAAAAAAAAAACGGAAGATTTTAGCTGTTTTAATTTTTTTAAATTATTGTGTGCTTTGAATTTTCTCAGAGCTTGAGAAATACTTCTATTGCTTTCCAAATAGTGTTAGAACAACTGCATCTTAACACTTAATGGTGTAATCATGCCTTGCGACTTAAAATTCCTGAAGCAGTACTAGTAAAATTGTTTTAATAAACAAAGTAATAACTTTGTAATTCTAAACTCCTCAAAGTATTGCATGAAGAAATTTCAGGGCTTACTGGACTTCCCATAGATAATCCTTTCCGTTCTTAGAATTTGGTTCTCTCGTAGCTGAAGGCTAAGGCGTGTTTATATAATGTAATTTTATCTGCCTTGAAGTGGAGTAGTTCCAAGGTGTCCCTGATGGGTACACTTGTGAATAGAGATTCAGTATCATGCTCACGGGAATATCGTTGGGCTTGATGTTGATCCTATCGAATGATTTCTAAAAAATGGTTAGAGTTCTTGATGTGGGATTCCAATTGTGCTATTATTGGACTAACAAGGATGCCAAGTGCTGAGCTAATTTGTATGTTGGTGAGCCAATGGTGTTGGTAATAGGTCTTAAAGTGATATGTGGTTTATGTATCTTCGGGAGTTTGCACAGTCTAGGAGGTAGACTACTAGTTGAATGTAGCTGTTTTATTTCCTCAGTTTTCCATTTGGTCTTCTTTAGAAGAGCAGCAGTTCCTCTTTCTACACTTGTAGTTGAATTCTTGGCTATTAGTGTGCAGGTGTCTGGTGTTAATAAAAAACACATTTTCTCCTCATATTCGGCTGTATCCACACTACCCCACATTGCCTTTACCAGCGTGCAATTTAAGAAACGTTTGATTTTCTCTTCGTAATTTTGGGGATTTAAACAGTAAACTTGAAGAAACGGGATCTGATGAAAAGAAGCAATCTAGAAGACGATATGCATCAACGATTTTATTGTTACTGAAGAGTTTCACACACATAATGAAATGAATATAATTAGTATGGAATTAGTAGTGTTAGGGTGTCCAGTAACCTTCAAATGAGCAAAGCAGAATTAGTTGCATTCTAAGAAAACATTAATTTTTACCTGTATAAACTTAAATGAGCGTTGGCGCTCAAAGGAGCTGACAAGGGGAAAAGATATGCTTTTCTTTATTTGTGCTAACAGAGATTCAAATTAACAATGACTGGTTGGACAGACGACGCATATTTTAATTTCTGAATGGTAATGTTACATAGAAAATTACGCCCGAAAAAAATCCATCAACCTTGACTGGGATGGAACCCGCCATCTACGAGGCAAAATGGTTAACACTGACCAGTGCGAAATGCTGCAGGAAAAACTGGACAAAATAAAAAACTAGTGACGAAGAAACAACTAAATAACATATAGTGTTTCGGAGGATCACAGCGAGAACTGAGAAGAGACAGGAGATAAGTAGTACGGCTGGCATTACAATTAATAAAACTGCGGAACATGGCAGAACGGATAATGCCAGAACTATAGTTTGTAAGCTACTCTCCTATAAAATTAAAGAAAACCGTTAAAGATAGAGCAGATATCTTCGTGGCACGGGATTCGCCATCGGGGAGAACTTCGGTGAGAAGATACGCCATGAGCGGCAATTTCTCAGGCTGCACATGATAGAGGCGCGGCGGCAGGTATGTCATGTAATAAGCCGTACATCGACCGCCGATTAAAAAGCAGAGAGAAGCTGAAGGAAATTGATAATCTCAGCAGAGAGGCAATAACTGAACCGGTAAGTCGGAGCATCCCAGCATAGCAGTCGCAACAGAGAGGAAGGTGATAATCAGCAGCAGATAGAGAGCGGCAGGGAGACATACAATGGAAGAAACCCTGGCAGAGAGCTTCTGCAAGAGGATCCAGCGTGGTTGACTCATCGGTAAGGAACTCTAGAGCAGCTACCAGAGAACATAAAAAATAATAATAATAAAAATCTCACCTGTAGGTTGGCTTGTGAAATGTGGAAGATATGAGCATTGACATTATAGGTCTGACAGAAACCTGGTTGAAAGATGTTAAAACGGTAATTATTAGTGGCTTCAAGGTGCTATTTGAGGGGAATGAAACAGGGGGTCGATAGGGAGTTATTGCGGGATGGGTAGTATTATTTTTTAAAGAAGAATGAAAAGACATCCACAGACTTAACATTAAATTACAACGAGATATTCGTATAAATTTCTAATTAACCGAGATCAAATTATGTGTATTAGCTTCATGGAGGCAGCCAGCGGATTTTTTTTTTTTTTTTTTTTTTTTTTTATGGATTTTACCGATACAATCACGTGAGTTCAGAACAATATCCGCACGCCGGTTATTATAATGGAAGATTTTAATGCCAGAATCGGGTGTAAAAACTTCAGTCGTAAGTTATTAACGGGGAATATGGGGCAGACATGCCGGAAGAATTAGCGTTTATAAGCTGCAACGGTGGAAGCAGTATTAATTACCTTATTATACTTACAGAAAATACAGAATTTTATACAAAATTTCAAAATTGTAAAGAGAAGGGCGAATAGTATAAGGGAAATTAATAACATCTATGCCATCTTCGTTACAATATCGATGGATCCCGGAGGGAATGGCAAATGGATAGGGTGACAGGGCTTTGTTAGAAGATTGACCGAAAATATACTGTTAGTAGCCAGACATATGAAAATCCGAAATAATATAAGTAAATTCCATACAAAATGTGCAAATGTACAGCATAAAATGTAAAGAAACGGAACAAAAAAAGCTGAGGCAACGCTTATGGCTTGAATTAGGGAGGGTGTTAAAGAAAAGTGCCTCTCTTATGTCCAACTTATAATAGAAAACACAATGTAAATTTACAGTTCCGAATGGCAATTAATAATAATTAAATAGAGAGAGAGGGAGCAAAATAACAACCAACCGGGAAAGTGTCTGACTTATTAATAGCACGGTGAAAATGGAGAGTAGCAGTGGGAGGGAAAGTAACTGTCTCTTAGAGAACTGCATTTCATTCCCCCAGTGTCAATTCTAAACGGAGAAATGATGGATACCAACGTTATATTGGCGATTAAAAGCTTAAAAATGGAAAAACACCCAGAATTGAATGAATTTCACCTGAATTGATAAAACTCTCTATAGTAGTACCGTAAGTAAGTCATCCAGAGAAGCGCATTTAATACATTATTTAATGGAGAAAGATTACCAGAAACATGGCCAATTGCGATATTCAAAGGCAAGAATAACCCTCGGTCACCAGATAAATACGGAGGCATATCACTATTATCTCTGTTCGGTAAAATGTACTGCAAGATCCTATATGATCGATTAAAGGGATGAACTAAAGAATAGAATGCAAGGAAGGGTTTTCTATGGTGGATAATATATTCGTCTTAAAGACGCTATTAAATATAAAATTTAAAATAAAATGTGGTAAAATGTTCTGTGCATTTGTTGACTTTAAAACAGCATTTGAAAATGTTCAGAGAGATTCTCGGATATTCTGTTAGAGGAGAAAATGAATGCTTCTGTAGTGGACGGTTAATGGATTCCTTTATTTTTGTATGCTACGATCAACTTCTTTTACTCTAAGAGATGGGTTGCAGAAAGGCACTCACATCCTAGAAAATTACTGCCTGAAGGGGGTATGGTGGTATGTATTAACAAAATCAAAATAATGAGATTAAAACTTAGTGTATAGCAGAGATGAAAAATTGTACTACAATAGACGGGAAATACAAAACATTAAAATTGTCTATTTTGGAAATGTATAATCGATTATCTGTTAGCGCCTTGATGCCTTAGTATTAAAAACAGGCGTTAAACACCACTAAAACTTATCTGTTATTAATTATAAAGCACGATATCAACCAAATGACCCACTACCTGTTCTGAATCACGTTCCAGATGCACTTTTAGATACACTACAAAACATGCACATTGCTGTGATTAAGAACATTCTACGTTTTTTTTTTTTTTTTGGTTTATTTATTTGTGGACGCTCTTTAACATCTCAGGTCATCAGCGTCCCATTCAACTCAGGGCGTGAAATGGCGAAGCCATACTTAATTTTTTCACGCCCGAAAAAATCCATCGGTCCTGGCCGGGTTACATTCTACGTGGAAGTGAAAGTTGGGAATAGTAGGGAAAAGATCAACAGATAAATAAAATCCAATCCATTTTTGGAAAAGTGTTCTAACAACGTCAAACGGTAGAGTCATGAGGTGGGTTGGTATGAAGATACGGTTAATAATACAATAAAGACGCTCAAATTCTGGCTTAGACTAATGCAGAGATCAGTTCACACTTCACTCTAAATGCTATAGACGCCAGGTACAAATATAACACCAACGTTTTAGGCTTCAGAGGTGAAATGGGTGCTCAGAGAAATTGGCAAGGGTGCATTGTGGCATAGAGATAATACAAATAATAAAATGCATGGACAAAGTAGAGGACATCCTTCTGCTTGTCGAATGAAATGAAATTAACCTGCGGTAACATGGTATATATGTCCAATCTGGGAGAAAGGTAAGACCAGGAATGACCTGGTTTAGACTGGGAGATAGGAAGAATTGAAAAAGGATACACAGTTCTGGTAGAATAATCTAACCATTTTGTGGATCGGATGAGAGATGAGTATATATTCTCGCCGAGTGTACTTACTGGGAACATATGAAGGAAAAAAAAAAAAAAAAAAAAACGGTGTTTAAAGATCATTTTCCTAAGGCAATTGATGGTTGTCTGGAATGCCCGGATATATATGAAGATCACGTAAACTGACTGAATATAGGCATTTTCCTAGTCAATATAATATGTAAGTTGTTTCTGCTTATACATCCCTAAGCATCGTTTATTCATTTTCATTTTATATGTTTTATTATTGGTTTATATTTTTATCATTTTTCCTATAATTATGTATCATATTTAAGCATATACGATCGACGACCCACGCATCAAATATATGTACTTGTAATATGTATACGTCGGTCCTGGTGATGTAGTGGTTACCATATGCCTCCTAAACCTAAAACGCGGGTTCGAACCCGGCCAGGACCGATGAATTTTTTCGGGCGTAAAAATCCAAAGTATGGCTTCCTTCGGAAAGGAAGTAAAGCCGTGGGTCCTGTGTCGTACATTTGCGGCACGAAAAAGAACCTCAAGCCTGAAAGAGAGGCCTCTGAGCAAAATTTGTCGGCCGTTTCACGCCCTGAGTTGAATGGGACGCTGATGACCTGAGATGTTAAAGAGCGTCCATAAATAAATCAATCAAAAAATATGTATATATCATGGAGCGGTTTTCGGAGATAAGGGGGGCGCAAACTGGGTGTGTACGGGATGCGGTGGTTTGGTGCTGAATGCTGGTTGTTGTATTGTTGATCTATAGGCTCTTAGCTCAGTCGGCTGCTCCAATTCTAATAGGATGAGTTCATAGGATTCACTGAAGTGAACGTGTTTTGTGGATCTTTCGGATCTACATGAACAAGGAACGTATCACACAAAATACATACGAGATAATTTTCTTCACTAACAGGTTATTCAAGTACAAAATGCCAGTATATCTATACCTGAATTCTCGCCACTCCCTACTTTCAATTCTATAACAATTGACAGTTTACTGCTCCGACTATTTTAACACTTGTCCCATTTTCTATTCTCAACTGACTTCTCTGAATTAACAAATCGTTGTACTCAACTCCTCTGAATACTCTGTTCTTAACTGCATTCTCCTCTCTTAATCCTCAACTCACCCTAACTACTCAGCTCTCAACAGCGTTCTCCGCTCTTAATTCTTAGCTCTCAATTCCTGTTCTCTTTTTTGCTCTTTCTCTGATATCTCGTTTTCTATATTTTCGTCACACCCACGCGAAAATTAGACTCTATACTTTACTGTTTTAATTCCCGACTTATAAGTTCCCCATTGACTATCTTAAAATATTTATTGTATTGTTAAGTTATTCTCATTCGTTCATTCTAGTGCAATGACCATTGGTTGAAATTATTTCTCCCCTTCTGACATTCACTTTTCCCACAGACTGGGATTTCCTGGAAAGTAGCTTTTGTTGTATATTTCGGCCTCGTCTTTGATAAATTTGATAATTTGCCATTTTATTTTCTCTCCACTATCCTAGAAATGGGAAGACTTCTAGATAGCACACATATAATTCCCTTTACCCCAGTGACTATTATTCTGACTAGGCGGCATAATTATTTGGTTTGTACCTTTTCTGTCTGACGCTATAAAACACTTCGTCTCGAGTTGACATTTTGATTTCCTGTTGAATCCTATTTCTTTCAAAGTGAGATCCTCGTATTTGGTTCTAACAACCCTTTATAGAAATTTCTCTAACCTGGCCCGGCGTAAAAGAGTTTTTAGACCTTTGTCGGTTTCCAGTTCGATCCTATCTTTCCTCCGAATGCCTGGCGCGTGTCCCTCAAAAGGAACCTTCCTTTCACCTTTTATTAGTTTGCTGTTTTGTTAGAAGAGGTGCGAGTAACCTGTGCATACACTCTGTATACAAAAATTCCTACCTTCTCTAATGGGTTTCTCACAGATGGTTAATTTAACACAAAACCTGGAAATAAACCATAGTAACCTTTTGCAAAGTGCCGTTACCAAAAATTCATATACTCATATAAGAAATAACCATATCAATCCATAGTAAACGTACTTCTGAATAATCAATTTATATACACACATAGTAAATATCCATGTCTACTCATTACTTTAATAAATGTAACTCTGCATCCTTAATTCTTATGTCCATGTAATAATTACTGCCATCAACTTATTAACATATCAAAGTCGCCTAGAATTACGGCTGCAAGCATTAAGTAAAGACACAACTGCTACCACTACCACTACTTTGGATATAGACCAAGAGACTATTGGCGCGTCTCTTTATATTCATGATGAAAAGTCCTCGAGCCAATTCACATAGAAACTCTTTTCTACCTGATCCCTCTGTGTGTTGTTCAACCCATTGTGATTTGTTTTACGAAACAAGACATGGATTATTTACTGCAATATCAATTAGGATAAACAAAAAATTTCCTCATTTCTCAAAAACAAGAGCTTATTCTTGCGCACTTGTCCAAAGCATCCAATACTGCTTTGCGAAATTGTAAAAGAGGATTATATCTGGCTTATCGTCACCCACCTTTCATGTCGTAGTGTTGAGTGTTTAAAAGCAAATAATGACATACTGCCTACTGGTTGCAATTAAAATTGATTCAAATATGATAAATGCCACTGTGCACGTGGGCCAACAACTGCTCTAATTCAACAAAATTGCCGCCAAAAGATGATTTCTTGCTACAGTGTATATAACATGACGACAGTAAGTCACAAAAGCACAAATCAAATTTCTCATTAAAGAGACATGGAAAATCTTCTTTAAGATCATCCTCACAAACGGTGCGTCATTAGCTCAGGGGCCGCAAATGATTAATTTAAACTTCGATCTCCGATTCTATTACTAAGTATTCCATGTTTTTGGATAGATGCAAATTCAGAAGGGAATAGTGTTTCAAAAGTGGTGCTCTGTGTACTTATTTCCATCCTAGGCATGAGTTTCTAGAGGTTAGAAATTGCGGCTGATTTAGCACGGGGTGCCTACATCAACGCGTATTGGATTGGAATTATTCCGTGTATTGGTCATAGTAAAATCTTATCTTAGGAAAATAAAGTTCGAACTCTTAATTCAAACTTTAGTTTTACTTGACATATTTCGTGTTCTATAGCCTCTATTTCGTACGTGCTCTCTTTCATTTCTTCTGTTTGCTTCCACATTATAGTTACAATTTGTTTCTTTAGTCTTTGTAATCCTCCTAATCTGCGTATACTTTTGTTTGTGAAAACCTTGGTTAATTTAATCAAAATTTTACGGAATCTGTCCAATTAAGAATTATCACGGTCTTTACTGCTTTTATTCACCCTCATAATTTAGATGATCATTTTCAAAATAGTCAATACATCTGCGCCAGAGTTTGTCAGTCTCCAAAGACATGCTGGAACCCATTTGGACAGCTTCTGCAGAATTGCTTCAGCAGCTTCTCATGAAAATGCATTCCATGAAGGTGTTTCTTCAATTTGAAGAAAAGGAAAATGTATCACAGGGGGCTATATCTGGACCACAGGGAGGGAGAGGGACACAATTCACATCGGTTTTTATGAGATATTCAGCAACAAAATTTGCAAAGCGCGGCCGTGCTTTATCGTGGTGTAGACACCAGATTTTTGCATTGTAATGTGGCCTAGCAGTGTTTTCTGGATTGCTTGCTTGTTGTATGTTTGTGTAGCTACGGCATACTGGTTAACCATTCCTTGAATATCGAAAAATGACCATAATTTTATCAACCGAAGCATCTACGTTTCTTTTTTTTTATGTTGGTGATGATGGAGATTTCCGCTGTTTGCTCTCAGGACCAGTTTCTTCAGCAGTGATTAACATTGAAAGAAGCTCCGCATCTTCAACTGCATGCAAACTTTTGTTCGGGAATCTACAGTTTTGGAGCCCACCGTGCACGAAACATCTTATATGCCACTTTACCAACGTTGCGTGGCACTCAGTGAAATTTTGATAATTTATGAAGGTGTTCTTATTGTTACTCGACGATCGTCTGTCATAATGACAGCAGCCGTGTTAATGTTTTCTACAAACTGGATTCCCGATTCCTTTGAAACTGATTGCCGCCGCTCTTCAAACATTTTAAACTTGTGAAGCACAACCCCTCCATAGCCATCAGCTGAAAATTTGTTGAGACGAAAGCAGAATTTCAATGAAGCATATTTTTCGTCCCGTGTCACCTCCATTTTGCTCTTGGCGGAACTGATCATGTCTCAACTTGTATATCTCTCACGACAAGAACTGGCAGTGACACAACCAAACTAGTACTACATGCATACATTGAACTTTAAGCAAAGTACGAATATTTTAGAACGAGTAAATATGCTTGTAAAAATACATTACGTAAGTAAGGGTATTTCAGTATAATGAGAATGTTTAAGGAATAAGTTATGTAATCACTAACACAGTTTTCTAGACTGCATCGTATTGCATCTTGCTTCTCTTGTTCACAACTGTTTAGCGTTTGTAGTAAATAAGACGACTTAGTTCAGTTATGCACAAATTCGGATACTAGCAACGTTTTCAGCTAAAGGAACGTATAAACTGTTTCTTTTATACTAATCGGAAATGCTTTACTCCATGCACACTACCGCTTTTTAATGTCAATACACCAGATATACTTTCCTGATTCTTCTAACAAACATATGAGTAAATAAGAACAGAAGTATGTTTATTAGGTAAAAGAAAATGGAGGAAAAACATTTCCATTACTAGCATCAAAATAAAAAAAAAATAAATAAATAAAATAAAAAACCATCTTAGATCTGATAACTTCTTAGCAATGTCTACGAATTTGATTTAGAAGCCTTCTGAGATATTAACACCCCTTCCATTTTTATTGGATAAATTCCCAAAGATAGTTTAAGCTTCTTATGTACTTTCTGCGCCATAATTATCACATTGGTGAGAAACCTCTTCTACTTTGCAATGGCGGCCATATATTCTTCTCCTGATAACAAAGCGTGCGTGTCCATCTGTAAAAGGGACTTGGACCAATTAACTGTCGATGTTATCATTGGAGTCTCTTCTTTGCGGTAATAGGCTTTAGCAAAGATTTCCTTTCTGACACAGGCCCCTCAGGCCAGCTTAAATTTTTATTGATACAACAGATGCACTTTTCTTGTCAATTTCTACTGGCCCTACTGTTTAGGTAATTCTGATACATTTATCACTTTTCGTATTTTGCGAGGGTATTCGTCGTGGTTGCTATCAGTATTTGTGTGACGTGCAAGGGCCTGTTGCGCTCTCCAAAAAATAACCACAATCTTCAGCAGTTTGACGAGTCAACAAATCTATTTTCCTTATTGCTACAATTGCAGTAATATTTCCATCCTTGATGCCAAAGCAGCCATGCAACCACTTTAACTGACACTAACAAACTGAAGTGCATTTAGAAGTTTTATCTAGCAATATGCTCTTGATATATTGTATGTGACTGATATTAGTGCAAAGAATAGCGCTCATGTCTAAGTATACGCTGGATTAGATATATATATATATATATATATATATATATATATATATATATATGAAACATATAGTTTCAGGTTTCTATAGTTTGTTTCTCTACCGTAAAATAATCGCTGTTTTATAAAAACCACAAAGTTTAGAATAATATGTTAAGTAATATTCCAATTATTTAGTAATCAATTACGCAACAATGAGTCTCAACTTATTTAAATCTAAATGAACCAGTGTATTAAAATCAATGAACGATACTGTAAGTCTGGACATATTCATATGTTTGTCGTCTAGGTTTGCAGAAATAGAATTCAAAGGTCATCTCTCGTCTATTTCTCTCATTAAACGGTGCAGTGAATAACTCATTTTCATCATTGATCTAGAAACAATGACAAAGTTTAATGAGATGTGACAGATACTGAATATTGCGAAACAAAAACAAAATTATACACATAAAAGTCTCTTTTTCAAGTTTCGGCTAGTGAACAAAAAAGCAGAGGTCTATAATCTCTTGGCAACTTAATATTGGACAGAAAACACTAAAAATAACATTTTATATTTCTGATTAATATTATCTAATTCAGTGCAAGTAAACGCAGTAATAAGAAATATATATATACAGGATGTTTAAATATACTATGGGCAAATATATTACTATGGATCTATAATTGTGAATGGGGAACTAGTAAACTTGTGCAACTAAAATGAAAAAAAAAATTGTGGTGAATGAGGTCGGCATATGTTGTAACTTTCAAAATACCGAGATATTAACTCATGTTTATGACAATCATCTTCATCACAGAGACAGAAAGGACATAGTATTTTCTCGTATTCGCTGAGAAATTTAGGATGTCTCTTGGCTACTGTACCCGAAGGGCGCTGTGAATTAGTCTACACATAAGGTCCCGGAACCTCTCTCCACTTTGCCCACGCCGGTTGACTGGTAGCTCAATTAAGTTTAAGGCTCGTGCTTGTTTACAAAAACTTATTTGATTGTATTGGAGATTTGTGGCAGAAAGATACAATAGTAACCAAGTTCCCTATCCTGTAAATATAAAAATAGATACACCTTTTGAAAGAGAAGCTAATATCATGTAATTTATTCACCTTTCTTTGCACATAATTCGTCTGTAAGATAGTGTCAACTTGAGATGTTAAGCGCTTAAAAGCAAATGAATCAGTGGTACATACATACGTGCAATATGTATGCGGGTTAAGTTCCTTATACATATGAACGAAAGTTCTATATTTTCTCTACGATTCGGATAAATGTTATGAACAGGCCCAATATGGTAGAAATGTCGTAGGAAGAAACATCGGGAGAATTTACTATAGTGCTAACTATTAAAATGCTACGGCATTGCCTTATTATAGTTACTGCAATTTGCAGTACCTACAAAAGAGAGATAGTACAGATTCAATTCGCTTTAGAATAATTTCAGTCAATATTACCTCCTTCGTGGTTCCTTTGCTGTTAGGGCTTAGTTGTTACGTCAGCTTGTTTGGAAATCGCAGCGTGCGATTTGCAACAAGCAAACAGAATTGGAGAAACCTTCAGAACCAGCAATAATAAACCTTCACTCGCAACTTGAAGTTGTTAATTAATGTAGTACATGTACCACTACGTATAACTTGTAGTGTTTTCGACAGATGAATACCTGCCTGGAGTGAAAATAAACCAAATGTGCTACTTTAATTCACAAACTATAAAGTTTCAAGTGTGTACTATATAGTCATCCGATATTCTAGCTTGTGGTTAGTATACCTTCCTAACCTCTCTTTTCAGTGATTTTTTGCTGTTTGCATTAGAAGTAAAGTCAATACTTTAAAGCGTTGGCATGGGAATATATTCTTTAATCTTGTTAAAGAATAGACCACAATTTCCATCAGTTTATGTTGATGAAGAAATTTATTATTTTTAAAATTACATCAAAAGATTCTATGTTGACAAAAGTAAGATAATTATATTTATTTTATAAGCTTCTGGCTTTATATCTGATGGTACAGTTGTGTTAAACAAAACCCTCTCCTCGTTCCGAGAACTTAAATGTATGCATCACTTTAAAGCGATTTTCATATATGCTTTCAAAAATTTTCCTTTGCGCAGGGCTTTTCAACTGCGTTTACCGTTAGAGTAAACAAGATCACGTGACTGTCTGGAGTCTCGGTGCACCGAAGCACAACACAGAAGCAGCGCAGGCAAAGAAAGCAGTGCCATGTTAATAATCTAAATTTAAGGGTGAATTTCTGACAGAACATATACTATCAAAATACTTATGGCATGAACTAATTATTAAATTAAATAGAACTTCAAAGAAGCATATTGCTGCACTCCAACTCCCAATCTGCAACTCGCATGTTTTCTATATCTCTCTCTTTCTCTCTTTCCATTACATGCCCAGTGTGTTGCTGAAAATGTGATGTTATTCCTGGCTCGAACGGTGAAAAGATACATTCGCATTTTTTATGTTAGAATCACTTGAATAGAGAACGTGGAATAGTGATATGTTTAAAGGTTTAAATACATGTTTGACGCTAAAATATAGTACATGGAAAATTCTGGCTTGCCTAAAATGCACTAGATTTTCTTTTTTAAAATATATTACCTTTGCCCTGTCTCTGTTGATCGTTTGGCAACGGTATTCTTAATTCGCCTTAGTATTCTGTACCATTCATTCTCATCATGGTCAAAAAAGGTTCTAGGACGGAGTATAAGTGGGTATTCAAGAGGTGAATTTTAAAGGCAATTTACATATTATAGCGTTAAATGGACAGCATTTTCATTATCAACAGCTCATAAGGAAGCACCAAGAACACACTATAGAAACTCATTTATTATTCATAGTTTATTATAAGATATTTTATTTTGCCATGAGAAATAAATTAAGGAATATAATGCATGATATAGGAATTGCAATACACATAATAAGAACATATCAAAATATTGCACATAAAAACAAGGAGTTAAACAAGGTTGTGTAGTATACCATTACTAATTAATGTTTATACTGACAAAATTATCAAAGAATGACAACAATTAATAAAGGGAAATAAACTAACAAATCATTTTGCTACCGTCTGTAGTGCCTCAGTAGTAAAAACGGGCGTTAAAAACTACGAAAAAAAAAACAACAACAACAAAAAAAAAAAACAAATCATTTTATTTTGGACATTATTTTATATGCAGATGACCAGCTGCTAACAGCAAAATAGGAAGAAATATCGAAACCAGTACATAGACAGAATCCAAAAATAAAAAAAATATAACTAAGATATACACAGAGATATAGCAAAAATGTCATTCTCTAGCTAGTTTTATTAAGTGGTGGTAATAACCGTTCTTATGCGTGACTTGGATACGATCCTTAATGGAAAAGCAGGAAAAAAAAAAAAAACCCACAGAATTTATCAAAATGAACCTTTTGAGGTTTAACAAAATAAGAAAAACAAAAATGAAGGAATCATTAAAATATTTAACTTAAATGATAAAATACTACAAAACAGGTTAAACTAGAGAAAACATGTGCTCAGATTGGAAAACTCGAGAATCCGAAAGAAGATTTTAGAATATAATCCTAAATGAAATACAGTTGGAGGATGATTTCTTCTTGAGGTCAAACGGTGGACAATATTTTTTAATTATCACTAGGCTGAATTTTCTAGTGGAGAAAATCAAAATGTTGATCGTATATCAGTGACCTTTCTTGTAGATATATAGCTATTGCTATGCACTTGAAATTTCAGTTAACTAAAATTAGAAAAAAAAAAAAAAATCGTAGTCCTTGCATTATTTTTAACAAATTCCTTAAAAAGTTTTACAAGCTTCAGTTTTATATTAATGGGAAATACAAATTTTCACGATTCACTAATGGGTATTTGGCATTTTTCAGTTCTTCAGTATTTGATTCACGGTTGGTCATTTTATTACATATGCAATAAGATGCATGTTTCATTAACACAACAGAATTTAGTGTACTGAAGTTAAAAATAAATAATCGCTTTATATCTTCCAAATATTCCACTTATGTTTTTTATACTGTAGCTTTTCAAACAGCAATTTCACTTTTTTGTGAGGTAGATTCCTTTGTAGGCTGAAACTAAAACGGTTTGATAGACGCAGGCAAAAGTTTGAATCCCGCAAATACCAATGAGATATTCCTGAGTTAATGAACGACGTTTATAAATAATTTGCTTCAGGAATCGTATTACCTGTTTCCTGCATCGAGTTAGGTAAACAGCTTACATTTTACTTAACTTACTTTACACATATTACTTAGCATTTCATTTATTCAGATTCTCTGCAATTCTTTAGGTTTTAAATAACACTATTTTTTATATCAATATAAATACAATGGTGGTCATGTGCTAGAATTTCATATGTTAAGTCCATGACTCAGATAAAGGTTACTTTCGTGTAGAATATGAGAAGAATCTACATTCAGATAAATTTATCTGCGCAATTATATGCGCAGTTTAAAGATTCTGATTGTCTGAGTAGGAGGAAATCAATCGTGTGTTCGTTTCCATCTGCAGTCGACATGGAGAGTGTACGACAATGCTACAGCATGCAGATTGAACATATTTGTAATAAATTGGTGCTTACTTTGTATAATCACTTCTTTATTGCATTGTAGAACACCGCATATGTTTCTGACTAGCCCTGAGTATATATAAGGCTGATGAACTACTTCGCAATCACTTCAGAAATTGTTGAGGGTCTTAGACAAGCAATTTGAAAAATGGGGAATCTATGGTCTGCCTGTTCAAATTTTAAAGTTATGGTATTGAATTTGTAAAGGACCAGTATGGCACTGACTAATTCAAAATGATACCATACAATAAAGGACAGAATTTGCGGAGCATGTCTCTTCGGCACAGACGGTATGATGCTGCAGTGAAGTAAAAGTGGAATATTGTTATTCGGTTACTGTTTCGTAGGTTACATTTTATTTTTTTCATCTTAATGTGCAAATACTTCATCATAAAATAAAATATCTAATCCGCAGGACCCCAATCTATGATCTTTCAAATCACAGTATCACCTACCCATTCAGATAGATCCCTCTAAACGGAGCTACCTAACACGGTATATAAGTTAAAGATGTTAAGTACAATGCTGTAATATGTTAGTCGGGGAGTTTTATAGCATTATTTCTTGAAAACACTGATTCTGAAGTAATGAAAATAGAGATATCCTCATATGAAACAGGCATACCAGGCGAATCCGATGCCCCTATTTTTTGTGTATATGCACCCGCGGATTAGAGTCTTGCTAGAAAATATCGCCCCTTTTGTCAAACAACAATTTATTTTATATCTGTGTTTTTATAATGTATTTAAACGTTATTGTGCTAGTATCAAGGATTAAAAGTTGCGGGAATGGTAAGAAGCTGCCGAAAGCATTTTAACGTTTTTACGTTACTTTTTCGTTGATTTGAAAACAGTGTGTTATGGAAATGTTAGACAGAGGTTCAGAAAAGGCTTCCTGTGGCTGAGTGGTCTAACCGCCGAACTGTAATGAAATCTCCGAGTTTCGCAGTTTAAAATCCTGTACATCTTCTCCTCCCCACTTTTTTGGTTTAGTTTTGTTTTCTTATTTTTCATTTTGTATCCTTTTGATTAGTTTGTATATATCATTAGTTTTAGGTGTTTGTGTCTAGACGTGCCTTATTTAATTACTGTGGTAAGCTAAATGTCTTTGGCTAGGGGTAAGTATGGAGTAACAAATAACTGAAAAAGAACTTAATTAATTAAGCAAATGCTCAAAATGGCGCCTTCTTTGGTTAAAGCAAGTTTGAGCACGCTCTTATATGCTGCAACATAGTTGGTTGACATGCTTTGCTAATCGACAGCGTAATTGGTTTTGTATAATGCCATACGATTAGGAACCAGTGTGGTGGCGCCGCATCTTGCTGCAATCATATTCTCACCCGTTTCATCAGTGGCACATTTTTAATAAGAGTAGCGGATCTTCTTGAGGAAACTGAAGACATCGCGGTCCCGTGAGGTTGTTTTCGAAAAAAATAGAGTGCTATTAGGTGATAACCTAGAATCACATGTTGACACTCCATTGTACCTGTCATTTCATTGCACTCCTTTATCCAGAGAAGGCTACTTACATTCCAGTAGTGCATATTATGCCCTTTCACAGTTCCGTTGTTGTGTGGTACATGACTTCGTTACTAAAAGCATATTGCTTAAGAATCCGGCATCAGTTTCTACCTGTTGCAATAACCATTGCGAAAATACCTCTCGCGCTTGGCAGTCACGTTCGTAGAGATCCTCGTGTAGTTTTAGATGAAAAGGATGAAATTTATTGCGGTGTAGTATTCTTAAAACTGATGCCTGACTTATGTTCATATCCTGTGCTATGGCTTTAGAGCTGGTATGCAGGTTGTTTGCAATTGCATTACGCTCCGTTTCTTCAATATTTTTAGAAGCCACTGCAGCATCCCGAACAGGAGGTGATTTTCTGATTGATCCAGTTTTACCGTCAACCCTTCAAAACGTATCTGTAGTTGTTCTTCCCGGAAACCGTTCCTCGTACAAGCCTCTTGCTTTCGCTGCATTACAGCTTGCTTCACCATAGGGCAACAGCATGTTCGGTATTTGAATACATTGCTGTGTACACCTGAGTATCAACCGACACTCGTAGAAAGATTAGAAGCACCTACTGCAAAGCACAGAAGGATGATTCATGCCAGGTTTCCAAGCAATTACCTGGACACTTTGCATTTTGAAGGATTTACAACAAGGTTGACTGGGTAAAATTTAATATACACATTAATATGTACCTGCGGATTATGAATTTGTTATGTGTTCATTATGTATGTTCCAGCAAAAGGCATTAAACATTCTCATGTAATTTACTAATAATGTTTACACAATACTTTGTTTCGTAATACTACATCATTGGACGAAAAAAGTAAAATAAGGAGTTAAAAAAAGAAATCCACCCTCTATCAAATATTCTAACCGGACGGAAGGTAACAATTCCGCTGGATCACTCAAAACTTGGAAACAAAAGTATCTATTAAACCGCAATGCTAGCTGAGTAGTGCGGTAACTCTGCTCTCGCCTCGAAGCTTTACTTGGATATTATACTTTTGCAATTTTAACATCAATATTAACTTGGCACAACCTATTACGCCTGACATATAAAACGTCATATGCCGTGAATTATGCCAGAGCTGAATTATTAACTTATTTAATATCTACGTGACTTTACAGTATCCATTGTGTAGGCATGTCTTAAATTGGTTGTATCCCATCACTTTTCGCTTTGCATAGATCCACCATTTCCTTTTAAATCATTTAGATAACTGATAGATATAATTGGTGGTTTGTTCTTTGGGAGTTTCCATTGGAGTAATAAGAATGTGCACTTTAGAATAGAAGTTTATAAAATGTAGTTCTCAGTGTGAGAATACAATATTTTGGGACTTGATTTATACAGAGAGTATCTCCTTTCCCTTAAGCCACTTATTCGCTAATTTTAAAGCCGTCTTCTGTCTGCGTATATGTGTCAGGTGTAAAACGAACGGCGCATCTATCATTTAGCGTGTTGCACAAATTTTAAAAAAAAATAGGGACAAGTGATTCACCTGGTATGTACACTTCTCAGAACAATTAAAGGGACAAAGGTTTGAACATGTGTATTGCTGCCTTAGTTGCGTTTAGGGTGTAAATGTTTTTTTTTTTTTTTTTTTTTTTTTTTACAGAATTTCCTTATTTAACATCAATGTGCATCTTGTTGACTTCTCATTTCGCACCATGATGCTTGTAAATCGAAATTAAAGACAATGGTTAAAAATACAGTAAAAACTACTTCAGTTAATTTAAGCTTTGTATATGAAAGAACACTTCAGTATGTGGTATGGCCTCCAAGTTGCTGAAGTACTGTCTCACATCTTTAAGGCAAGCTCCTGATCAGTCTACACACCTCCTCTTCTGGGATGTTCTCCCATTCTTTGATAAAGGCATCTGTAAGCTGTGGAAGTGTCTGAGGGGCTACAGGACTGTTTCGGACTCCTTTCTCGAGCCTATCCCATAAATATTCAATGGGATAAGGTCAGCAGTCCTACCAGGCCAGTCCATTGTTTGAATCTGGAGTTCCTGTAGGATGGCCGTAGTGGCTCTTGCTGTATGCACTGCAGCAAAACAAACAGGGTCCCCAATAGGCATAACGTGCTCTAGTACCCTTTCAGCAATATACCTGAAGTCGGTTTCTTACAACTACAATGTTCTGTCATGAATAGTGATCCACCCATATCATGACCAACCTACCACCATATCTGTCCCTTTCTTAAACTGCTGTTTCTGTAAAACGTTTACCATTGGGACGATACAAACGCGTACGTCCACCACATTCTTAGATGAAAGCGAGATTCGTCTGTAAACAGCACATTGCGCCAGGCGCCAATTCCTTTGTTCCTGAGCAAATCTCAATTGGACTCTCTTGTGAGCGGGCGTTAATCTCGGGGCTTTATGAGGTTCTCGTGGTCTGAAACCTGCTTCTCTAAGTCGGTTTCTTATGTTTGGTCACTGACCTTTTACCGCCCTTAGATCATTTTTGTGGTCCTGAGCAGTAGCTCTGCACTGCCGAAGAGCACAGTTGACTACATATCGGTGTTTTCTGTCTGGCTGATGTTTTACGTTTTCGACCCTGGTCTGATTCCTAGAGCACCACTCGAACAGATTCTGTCATGTGGTTTTTTCAATAGTGTATATCGCCAGTTTTAACTACCTAGGTATCACAGGCAGTGGGCACTGATGATACAGGAGATGATGATAAATTGGTAAAGGATTTTTTTTAAAGGAAGGAAACGTTCCAGGCCTAAGTTTAAGGTACCTCCCCAGCATTTGCAATTTACGAGGACTGAGGAAAATCTAGAAGAACCTATCAAGAACGACGGTTCTGGCGGGAACTAAATCCCAGATCTCCTCCTCACGAGTCCGCGACTTAACGACTTCGGCCAACCGTGGCGGTCTCCTCATGTGGTGCCTCACGTTTACTGACTACGTAAATGTGACATCGTAGGTGAATCCTTCATCTGTAGGCAGTAGATGTCAGTTTCAAACAACGCTAATTGTTTAACACAACTTTAGTTTTCAAGATTGTTTGTAATTCGACTTAACAGTATCCTTGTGTGAAATGAGAAGTAAGCAGTACACTGCTGTTAGATAAAGTTTAAGTTTTCTGTAAAATTATATGTACCACCCTAAACCGAACTACGCCAAAAGTACATATGTTCAAACTTTTGCAGTGCTAATTATTTTTGCTGTGTATACAGCATGTATCAACATTAGTAGCTATAACTGAAACGGTTGAAAGTATACGAGAACAGAAACAAAAATGTTCCAGTGAACCTGGGTCCGCAAACAAGTCGTGTGCGAGATTTATTATTGCGAATGTGTGGTTATGAGCCACCACTGACTTCAGTCCTTATACACATATGCGTCACTCGTTGCAATCTTAGAAGCGGTCCGCGATGTGCTCGTGTTTACAAAACTGAACATCTAACGCGGAGATATGGTCCTAGGTATATAGGTCGAGGAGGGCCTCTACCTTGGCCTTCATGATAACCTGATATCAAATCTTCTGGATTTTTCTGTCTGGGGTCACCTCAAAAGTGTAGCGTACGACACTTTCGTTGATGCGGTTGAAGTACTGGGGCAGAGAATTGTACACGCTTGTCAAGGATTCTGAGATGATCCGGGGATGTTTAAAGAATTCGAAACTCGCTGCAGAGACAAGTGCAGTATTGCATCCGCAAGCAAGGACAACACTTTGAACACCTCCTTTAACAGATAAGAGTTTACAGTGCATAACATGTAACACACTAAATTAGAACTGTATTCCTTGTTAAGCTAAGCTATGAGTGAATTTTGAGCCAACTTAGAATGGAAATTAAACGAAAAATACACTTTTAAAATTCACATTACTAACTAGGACGATGTTTCTTAAAGAAGTCAGTGGCGGCTTGCCACATTTGCAATTATCTCGCACATGGCTCGTTTGCAGATCCATGGTTACTGGTTTTTGCTTCTATTTTCATATACTTACAATCATTTTAGTTTGCGCCATTAATGTTGATACATTCTGTATATAATGTTTCATCTTTGCGTGTGAATTAGTTCACTTATTTCCTTCAGCGCATTTGAAGCCAATTGCAGCAGATCAGTGGTTGACCATGTGTTGCCAAGAATATTCAAATCCTCTTAGCAGCATGGAGATGCACTTTTTTGGCCTGCACGTTCGCCAGAGATGACCATAGAACATATATATAATTTAATGTATGCGGAAAATCAAATTTGTTATTAAGACTGTCCGGTTCAACAGATCTGAGTGCAATATAACGCAGAGGGAGTTTAAACAGGGTTGTATATTATCACCTTGCTCTTTAATTTGCTTATCAATGATATCATTAATCTAATAATGAGTAAGACATGGATGCACCGGTAACTGAAGACTAACAAATACCTGTTCTTTTATATAGCAACGGTCGGTCGGCCTTCAAAATGGCCTAAACGCCCTGAAAGATTTTTGTAAACAGCGCGGTATACAAGTAAATACATCTAAAGTCATAGCTATCACATTTCAAAATGCCTACGTTTTCGGCAAGCCAGAAATATGGACATATGGGGGAGAAATAATCCACACCGTTAAACAATTTGACTATCTTGGTATAAGATTTGTCATGAGTGGAAAATGGAATAAACACACAGTTTTACCAAGCACAAGGGTAGCGATCAACTCCCTGAGGTATTGATGCTGCTAGCCCGGATACCGGATATGCCAGTCAAAACATTAAAAACTATGTATGAGGCAATGGTTAAGTCCTCCTTGTTATATGGAAGCGAGGTTCGGGATGGGATAAAATAGACGGTCTAAATAAATTACAATGTGATTTCTGAAAACTAATTTCTAGGGTGAGGAGGGGAACATCGAACTACGGGGTACTACGGGAGGTGGAATGCTGGAAAGTTGCAGTCTACAACAAAATAAATATAATTAGATACTGGCTAAGAATAATTAAAGTATAACAAACAACTTTGAGGGCAATATGCCACCGGCACCAATTAAACAACATGCATTATTGAAAATTGTGGGCAGCGGTTGTACAGCGGGAATTGTCAAAAATTGGTTTAAACTATATTTGACAGAAGGGTACTGAAAACAGGTATGGTATAGTGAAAAGTCATAGGACGTCTGTCTGACACAAACCGGCAGGAAATAAGAGGCGCGATGCATGTAAATGTCTTCTCTGGATCTGCAGAGTGAAATTAAAACTAGATGGGTTAAAGAGACCTATATCGTGGAGCTAGGCATAAAACAGAGATCCGAAATAGCATGGCTTACACTGGGAGGCTGGAAGGCACGTAAGGTTGTTGACGAGAAAGACAGAAGAATTTGCCCATTTTGCTCGGAACCGGAAGACTGGGTGCACATTTTGGCTAAGTGCGCACAAACAGAACATACCAGGAAAAAATTTCTCCCGCATTCATTTTTGACTTCCAGTAGGGAAAGACTGGCATATTGAAACTTAATTGTACGTGGACAAAGCTGGCTAAGCCTGGGCATTTTCATAAATGAAATACCTAGTTTTACGGACAAGAAATTTCTATAAACATTGTACATAAATAATAATAAAACTTATATGACCATCGGAATTGTTATAAATATACGTCTATTTCATGTGCATGTGTGTGTGTGTGTGTGTGTGTGTGTGTGTGTGTGTGTGTGTGTGTGTGTGTGTGTGTGTGTGATTGGGGTTTTGAAAATAGAATCTAGTTTGGGATAAGCAATATTTTGAGAACTCTTGTCCATGAGTTATTTTGTATCTTTAGATTTGAAGAATTGGGCGTTCTTATCAACGTTTTTGTTGCTTTCTTTTGTTGTCATTAATTACAGAAATGAAGTATTTTACAATAGCACGAACGGTCTTGGGACCCATGCCACCGTGATGTGCAATATATGTATAAATACCACTACTACTACAACCACCATTACCACCAACTAGATCGTCAGTTCTTATGCAGTCTGTAGATTCACATGGAAGAATCCTTGCTATCAATTCCTCATATATATGTTCAAATCCTCCTTGATTCGATAGCACGGCAAACTGCAGCTCATAGTGGGGTCACAAATGACTGATTTTTTTTTTTTTTTTTTGCTGGGTAGCATTGTGATATTAGCCTGAAACTACAATCATTATCTATTTCGTTATTAGATATATGTCTTTTAATTTCATTCTATTCCCGTTATTCATTTATAGTGTTCTAATTCTCAAACAGAGTGCTGCACTAGATGTTTATGTGTATAGAGTAACTTCTTTAAAAGCGGAATTCCAACTTCCATGACGATTTACTCACAGGTTTCAGGTTTTATACAAGATGACTCACAATAACGCCGACCAGGCTTAGCATGTTGTGCGGGATAGCACTTTGATAATTTTTTTCAGATGGGACCCATGTCCGGAAAAGCATGGTTTGGGCGCTGTGGGGCGTCAAACGCTTGGGATATGTTGATGGGCGTGCGTTCCTCATTTTGTTTAGAAACCTCAACCAATCCAGCAAGCACATCACATCATGCATTTAACTACAAAAGGGTTCGAAATGTCGCCGCTAACGTGATTACAAAGCTGATCATACTTGTAACTGTATGCGAAATATTTACACGCTGCATGAAGCCCTGCGATAAGGTCCATCGCTGATTACTCATGAGTCTCTAGACGGCATCGTGAACTTGCATAACTTATATACAGAGGGTGCCAAAAATGTATACACACTTCAAGCAAAGAAAAAACTGTTTTAACATACCAAAATCGAATCCATAGAAGCAGAAAATGATCAGCACTAATCATCTGAGACTTTTACAGTTACAACAGTTGCTCAAAATGCCCACCATCGACGTCGATACACTTCTGAGTACGTTGAATTACAGATTGAACAACGTTTGCGAAAGTGCCCTCAACGATTGCAGCACATATTTTTCAGGGTCATCTCCATTTAATGCATGCAAAAGTCTTCGGATGAAAACTTTCAACTTTACTATTTTAATAATACGACGTACGTTGGTTCTACTAATCCCAGTCTGCGCATTGCTTTGTAGATTTCTGCAGTGAGTGCTCAAAACGTTTCAAAACTATAGCCGAGTACGCGGGGCTTGTTACTGTACGAGGTCTCCCAGATCTGTCCTTGTGAACATCGCATACGGCACTATGAGTCTCAAATTTGTCTCGAATGCGTGCAATTGTAATTCACGTTGGCGGTTCTGTTCTATTCACACGTCTCCATTGCCTTTGAACTTCAACAACATTTTTGGTTTTCCAATACCACTTCAAAAATACTTTCCACTGTTCAAACATTATCTTGGCTCTATTTCGTTGTAGCAACGGTTGCATAACGTAATGCGAGTCACACCAGTTTACATAACAGCATACGATAATCTTGACTTCGTTTGTTCTTTATGGATTTACCTGTCACGAAGTAACCCTATCATAATGTATGTATGTCACATTTGTTTACATAACAGCATACGATAATCTTAACTTCGTTTGTTCTTTATGGATTTACCTGTCACGAAGTAACCCTATCATAATGTATGTATGTCACATTTGTTTACAGAACATCATACGATAATCTTGGCTTCATTTGTTCATTGTTGATTTACCTGTCGCGTAGCAATGCTATCATAATGTATGTGAGTCCCATCTGTCTAGAGAACATCATACTGCACATTACTGTTATTTTTCGGTTCAACTTTGAAATATATTAAATAGATATCTACCGTGAAAGTGTGTACACACATTTGTCGCCCTCGGTATGTGTGGGCGGTTTAAAGCCCAAAATCTCAAGTGGATCACAGTAATGAACACAAGTTCAGTGTCTACTATGACCTCCAGAGGAAGGACTTTATGGACTTATGGACATGTGAAATGATTTGCACACAAATACAAGTCTTTGCCTTGTGCATGAATCTGTTTACCGTCTATGTACGCTCTGTAATCACGCTGGAGATTGATAATTCAAATCTCTTTTGTGTTTAAGTGCATGATGTCATGCTCATGTTGGGTTGATTGAGGTTGCTTGACAAAATAAAAAACCAAGGTCCATCATAATATACGAAACTTTTTCATACTTGGACAGCGCCCAAACCATTCATTTATAGATAGGGATTCATTCCCCCTAAATAATACCGGTCCAATGGTCTGGTGGTAACCATACCTATCCCAAAGACCTAAGATTGTGGGTTCACTCCCTACCAGAGTCGATGACTTTTTTCTGGCGTAAAAAGTCTAAATATAGCTTTCTTCGGAAGGGAAGTAAAGCCGTCAGGTCTTGTTGTAGATTTTTGGCACATAAAAGAATCTCAAGCCTTAAAGAAGAAGCCTCTGAGCAAAATTTCTCGGGCGTTTCACGCCCTGAATTGAATTAGACGCTGATGACCTGAGATGTTAAAGAGCAGTCGTAAATAAACGAAGTCAACAATTTATCTTGAAAATGACCAGTGCACCGTTCCGCCCAATATACTAGGCGTTATTGGCATTATTTTGAATCATCCTTTATTGAATGATTAGATCGCCGCACCATAGTTGCTTGAGTATTTCATAATGCTTGAACTGTTTGAAGGGAAAAATATTGCAAAGATACACCGGCACAGTAAGGAGAACACCAACAATGGCTCTATTAATAACAACGGGCTTTTGGCCAATTGATTATATAATAAATATAAGCGGAACAATTTACTGGCTTAAAAAAAATTGTAAAAGTAAGAGAAATAGCTGGGAGTTGCAATCACTCAATGAAAGATATTAACATCACATTATAGCAAATTGGCATCGTGAATGGGACCAATGTGAAGTGGGAAGATGAGCCTATAATATCTTTAATAACATCAATGAGAAATTAAAATTAAAACACCCAAACCCTACTAAGGGATTAATAAATAATTTAACAGTCATGGACCATATAAAACCTATTGAATAAAAATTAATAAATCATCTAACGATATTTGTCCCTACTGCGATAAGCAAGGGACCCGAGATCATGTCCTTTTTAAGTGTGTACATTATCTGTAACACACCAAGGATGAAAGGGTGGCTTACAACTATCATTTATCATATGAGAAAAATTTTTTATAAAGCATATAGATAATCTGGCTCAAAAAATTATTAGAATTGCATGGGAAGAAAAGTTAGAGCAGGAAGACATACCAACAGCTTCGGTACAAGCTAAAGATGAAATTAGAAGATCAGTCAAACTACAAATACTAAACTCAGCAAATACAGTACCAAGTCCTGAGGAAGGAGATAACGAGAAGAAAACGAGGACAGAGAGTAAGACGGAGAAGAAAAGAAGAACAAAAAGAAGCTGAAGAAGAAGAAGGAAGGAGAACAGAGGTGCGAGGAGTAAAAGAAGTTGTGATTGCAAAACAATAAACAGCATAACAATCAGAGAGAAAGAAAGTGAGGGAAGGAGAAGAGGAAAGGACCGAGTGAAGACTGAAGATAGAAGAAGAGAGTGTTAATCGATCACAAATATATCATTAATATATTACTCAACCATTCAACTAATGAAGAAGAAAGAACACCGAGTTGGACATGATGGTTATTATAGTAAAAAACATACTACAAAAGGAAGAGATGAATGAAGAGGGAGGAGAGGTAAGGATCACGGTGAAAGAGCCACGAATAAGCGGTATAAGAAGAAGGAACTGGCGGTAATTAAAAGGGGATAGGAAAAATGTTTAAATGTTTGATGGGTGTTGATGGTAAGCTGAGAGATAAATAGTAATGAAATAACAGACAAGTTACATAAACGATGAAAGCAGCGAACAAATAGTAAATTGAACATTAGCGAGTAAGGATTATGTGTACAAATAGTATTAGTGGTGTAGCAGTGACAGAATAACAAGGGTATAAACAAACTTAAAGTGAATTCTCAATATATTAAGTGAACTAAGTTAGTAAAGATAGAGTTCAAAGCATGTATTAATATTGTAAGTTTCAGAACACATAAATATTAAAACCTAAAGAGAAATAATCATTGAAGTGAATACAGAATGTGGAACTAACAGTAAAACAGACATTAAATTCTCTTAGATGCTAAGGCAAGGTACCCTGGATACCAGCACCCTTTCTGTTCGGTTTCCGAAGGTCAATTTAGTTCTTGTAGTTAGCTGGTTGTCAGCTAATGGCAATTACTGGTTCCCAGTAGCATATACATTATTAAATTACTTAAAAATTGTTTGATTCTATGTTCTATTTCGTTTATTATTATATTACAATTTCTTTTTATAGATTATGATCTGTAAAATGTAATATGTATAATGAAATAATTTTTAATAAATAACAAATAATAAAATTTGGAATATACGTCAAGGTGCCGGATGGAATATTGCAGATTTTATATATATATTGTTTTTAGAAGGGAATTCTACGAATTATTATGCCTACATGTTCCTGCTACACTAACTAAATTGATCAATGATTGCTAAGCAACTTTTTGATCATGTTTAACCTCGGTTTTTACTTCCTTATGTGGCATCACAGGCGGCGGGAACTAATGATACATAAGATGAAAACCTTGACTTTAAAAATAAGTTCCTTTTAGGAAAACCGCATTCCCAGAATGTGATGTTGATGAGAACAAGGAAAAGCTGGAAGAAACGTCAGTCAAGGAGAACTGTCTGCTGGGATTCGTGTAGATATTTCGTTCACGAGTGCGTGCTTTAGCAACCCGTGTCGGTATTTAACTGATTAATAACGATCATAAATTTAATTTTTTTTCTTTGATGCATTAGATAGAGGCACATAACTAAAATTTCGACGGCAAACCCTGAGCTGAGGTGGTTTCTTTATGTTTGGGCTTTCACAATTTTTAATGATGCAAGAAATAGCAAAATTATATATATATATATATATATATATAGTTTTACTATTTATTGTATCATATAATATAATATCGTATATGTATTTGTCACATAACATTGTACTACTTTCGTTTACTTGTAAAACAGTTAACTAAAACTTACAGCTTGTAAAAATGTTGCGTTATAACCAAAGGTCTGCGTTTGGACACCGGGAAGCTTCGAGGAATACGCAGCAGTGAAATTATTCATGGGGCAATCTATTACTTACCCAGCTCGTACTTTAGTGTACTACGGGAGGTGGAATGCAGGGATATTTTGCAGTCTACAGCAAAATAAATGCAGTTGGATACTGGCTAAGAATAATTAAAGGACAACAAACAACCCTAAGGGCATAATGCTATCGGCACCAATTAAACAGCATGCGTTGTCCAGAATAGTGGGCAAGAGTTGTAGAGAGGGGAATTGTCAAAATTCGGTTTAAAAGGAATAGAGATATCATGCATGCAAATATCATTTCTGGACCTGCAGAGCAAAATTAAAACTAGATGGGGTAAAGAGACCTATATCATGGAGATAAAACAGAGATCGGAAATAGCATGGCTTAGACTGCGAAGCTGGAAGGCACATAAGGTTGTTGACGAGGAAGTCAAAAGGATTTGCCCATTAGGAGCGGAACCGGAAAACTGGGTGCACATTATGGGTAAGTGCGCACAGACAGAAGGTGCTACGATAAATTTTTTCCCGATAAATCTTTGACTTCCGGTAGGGGAGGTTGTTATGTTGGGACTTAATTGTAAATAGACAAAATTTACTAAATCAGGGCATTTTCATAAATGAAATACGTAGTTTTAGAGACAAAACATTTTTATAAACATTGTGCATAAATATTAGGAACAAATTTATATAATATCAGAATTTTTGTATGTACGTTTGTTTCATGTGTGTGTGCGAGCGTGCGTATGTTTTTGTAAATGCTATTTTCTTTTGTAGGAAAGAAAGGGTCTTGAGACCGATGTGCAATATATGTATACACAGTGTAATTAGAACAATAAATACTACATCTACATCTACATCTACATCTACATCTACTTACACACATCTCTTGCAGGTAGTAGAGGGAGGCACCTTCACTGTAGTTTAACCTGACTCACTGTGCTCTCCGTCCGAAGCGAGTGTTCTGTGGTTAATGAATACTTAACGTGTTTAAAAAGATTTTAAAGGCTGAGCTCTGATTATGACTGCCATATGTTGTAGGTACAGAGAAGCTTACTCGAATTCACAACATGCAGACACGAGCCACCAAATGCAAATGAGCTGCATTAAAAATAAAATATTTTTTTAAAAAAAGTTGGTGGCGAAAAAATGTAAATAGATAATAAAAACCTTCGCTTCATTCATCATGATTTACACATATACAGGGTGTTAATGAACACGGAAATATTTGCACTCTATTAGAGGGATGTTAGAAAAGCAATTTGATATAGGGAATCCAGTCCAAATGTTTCAAACTTACATGCTAGGGCTTACAGTTTCAAAAGTGTATGCTCGCAACCATCTTTTGCTTTTACTTGCACCTTAGAGCATCGCATAAACAGGCTTAAATGTATAATGGTGTGGATGACTTATATTAGGGAACCTTTCTCTGTAAATCTCAGCGGCTTTTGCAGCACAACCTCTTGCTTCCCGTGTATATCGGGAAAGTTAAGAAAACTGTATCATCAGTTATTTTGTCTTCTATTTTTTGGTTGAAAAATGAAACGATTAACACAATCTCAAAACATTAGGAAAAAGACAGAATTGCTAATTTGTTTCTAACAACTGAATTCCTGTGCAGTATGTTGCAATCATGTGTTTAGCATGAAATACTGCTCATTATTTCAACTCTGAATTGTGAAAAAGCTGTTCATTGGTTATTAACATAAAAATTTATTTTCATGTTTTAAGAGGCATGAAGTCATCAAGTACAAATGTTAATGTTATTTAGCTTTAATAACATTTTTGGGCAACAAATTGAAATTACTTCAATAGCCCATAACTTCGAAATTTGACGTCTGTGACCCTATGTTCCACTTTTCAAATTACTTACTTGTCTTAAGATCCCTCTATACACAGTAAAAATATATGGATGTTCATTAACACCCTGAGTAGAATGTTAATTTTTGCAGTGCTGTTTAGGATTATAACTAAATCAATGGATCAAATTAACTTTAGCAAAATAATTTGAATTTGTTGAGTAAAATATTTGGAAGAAACTTCACCGGGACTATTCTCTGCAATGCCACCTGAGCTAGTATAGTTGGCCAGACATGGCGTACTTAAAATTTGTTCAATTGAAAAAAAATGTCCAACAAATCAAGAGGCTGTCTTGATTTTCTCTATGATTTCTAAGAGTTTACTACTAAATCACCCTCTTCTAAGTTATTTCCATATCATATTTTGCTTTTGATATTATATCGTCCCCCTTTTTCTAATGCCTAATATTATTTATATTCAGTAAGCTTTGTTTTCTTTTCATTTTTATAATACATTGTTAGTATGCACATATCTTTAACTTACAGTTTATAAACAGCTTAATCGTTCTATTTCCATGATTTTAGGTTTGTAAATCAATATCATATTGTATCGTTTCTCTTCGCTTTGATAAAAATCATCTCCTTCTCTACAAGCGTGTGCATTTATTTATTTCCACTGTTTTAACACACGGTCTTCATAATATTTGCAAAACATGTGTAGGTTATTTTTACCCTTTTGAACCCCCTAACTACAGCTATAAACCAAAGGTCTCTACGCTTTATGCATCTTTGTAACACTTGCTGATTTGAGTGAATGCTGCTTCAGGCGTCTGGTCCCTTTTAAGAGGATCAAAAGAACCAATTCATTCCCATCGGCGGTCTAGCGACCGAATGATTTAGGACTGAATTCGAAACGTGAGGCAGATTAAAATGATGAAAGGGGTGTTTTCATCGAGAACTCTACTGCATAGCACGTGGAACTTTAAAGCGTTTCTGAAACACACACACACACACACACACACACACACAAAGGAAAATACTTGTAATTGTTCAGTACCTCTGAGTACACTCATACCGGTAATATTTCCTTCCACATTCAAACAACACTATAAACCTCTCTCTTGCTTATATTTAATCATTTGTAGTCACTCCATGCTAAAGTCGCATTTGTACATAGCACAGTAGACATTTCTATATTTAAACTTACGAATTTTAAACCACTATGCAAATACAGTGAACTCTTTTTAATTCAGTTAAGAAAAAATCGAATTATCCAACATTCTTATCAGTAAAAACATAATGTGTTCCGTAGTATTCCGTAATTTTTATGATTTGTCACATTTCTTCCTCACACCTTCTTTTGGAGCATCTGTTTGTGTTAACTGCTGTATACACCACGCCTCGACATTGCGATCAATGTATTGAACATGGACAAATCACAGCTGATAACTTGGTCGGTAACTCCAGAACACTTAAGAAGATTTACACAAATGTTTTGTTCTTACAAATCTTATGAGTGCACGTTTGAAGTACAAACACCTACTCACAAAAGAGGTGGAAAATTCACATTACTGAGGAGATGGTGTAGGAAGCATCTACGTGGGATGGAGTTGGCGGCGGCGTCTGCACAGAAAACAGGTGCAAAATCCTCACAATTGAGAAGAGGGTGAAAGCTGCAGGTACAGTACAAGCTAACAAAAACTTGTTTCCCTACAACTATATTTGCATAAACGTGTACCAGTTTAAACTCATTATTCTGTATGCTTATCAGAATTTTAATTCAGAAATAAGAAATGCTTTATGAATAAATATAACCCTACCTTCAAACTATCAAAATAAAATGTCGACAAGTAAATAATAGAAATTTTATCAATAGAAATTTCCAGAGAAATAGCTTCTGTTCTAATTATCCTATAAATTGAGCTATTAACGTTCCAAATAGAATCACGATAACTAACTCTTCTTGAACCGTGGCATGTGGAAAGTAATTTTAACATAATATACAGAAGTATTTTAACCGATGTATCGTATCGAGATGTTTCCTTTTATGGAGCATGTATGTATTTTTTAAGATATATTCGTCCTTTCGCTTTTTAATTTTTTTTAATGTTTAAATGTTTACTTATTTAGGTTAGTTGAGTTATGGTAACAGATTCAGCATATTTTGTTTCTTGTGTTTCCACCTTCAATCATTCCACTGTTTCAATACTACGCTTCTCTTGTCACACGCTGTACAATTGCATTCCGATGTATGTGAACAAACCTTCAGATTAATGAAATAGCAGCTACGCTTGCCTAGTGAATGTTCTGAACTAAACACTCAAATACATAAGAGCCCCTAAAATTTTATCGAACGTTCCAAGCACGTTTTATATGCTCTGTGACAGTCTCTAGTTCAAAGTCCCTTGCATACCTGGTTCTTCACTTTCGTTTCTATAGCGAAAGAGGCCGTTGAGGAAATGCAACTGTTATTTTACTTAACGTATGTACAGACGATCCTGGTGCTAGAGTCACGCCTCCTTTCTCGAATGACAGCGGAGAAAATCATTACCTTAATTTCGATGTCTGTCAGTTGGTAGAGCGTAGTGCCAATAACGGGAAGTTCGTGGGCTCGATCTCCCAAGGGCCAACCAATTTTCTCTCCCTTGTATTCTTCATAATTTGTCTACAGTTTTGGTTATAGAATAAATGTTATTTTTTAGTGAGAATAGGTTGCAATTTTACTTTTATTTCATGTACTCATTTTAATGTTCAAATAAAAAACTTCGTTATTGCTTCATATTGTTTTCTTTCCATCAGTTAGCGATGTTACTTTTGGGGAAGGACAACGTATAGTTTGCAATTTTAGGTTATGTTAAACATTAGTTTAACAAAAAAAAATGCATTCAAAGCTTCATGACTACACAATCTGCTTGTCATTGTTTATTTCCAATAGTTGGTTAGAGATGTTACTTTTTAGGGATGACGTAAGGTTGCAGTTTTAGGTTAGGTTATGTTTAACAAAAAAAAAAAAAAATAAATAAATAAATAAAGAAAGAAAGAAAGAAAGAAAGAATAATTCTTGCAAAACTCATTTTTAAAAGCGTGTGCCTTTTGTAGTATCATTATTATTTCCTTTACATGTTACATTCTACATTATGGTTTCCAATATGATTTCGCTGTATTCTGAATGTGATTAACTGTTAAAATGCACCCTAAAAAGTTAATTTTAGTAGTACGATTGCTGTTTCTAAGCATTACGACTGTAATATTCGTCTGCATTTGTTAAAGTCACACTACAACTTCTCCGCATCGGTTTACCTTCCTTGGAATTGGGCTCGGCTTTGTCCGCTGTTGTTCGCGAAAGGAGGCGTGACTCTAGTTCCAGGATTGTCTTTGTACGGTCAAATGTTATTTTGGGACAGAGATAATATACAACTAGCTGCACAGGATTATCCGTTAGGTGTACGATATTGCCTCTTTCTATAACATACGGCTGTAGCCTACCAAACTGATCACTCTACTTATGGGTTGCAATCTACAGGTTGAAAGCTAATAATTAATCAGTTCCCTCTATGGACACAATATTTTTAATGGTGTTTAACGCCCGTTTTTACTACCGAGGCACCGCATGCGGTGAACACTGATGATACATGAGATGAAATGATATATATTGGGAAAGGATTTTTTTTATTTTTTTTTAAGGAAGGAAATGTTCCAGACCTAAGTTTATGGCATCTCCCCGGCATTTGCCAGTTATGAGGACTGTGGAAATCGTGGAAAAAGTCCCCGCCAGGGAGGACGATCCTTACGGGATTCGAACCCCAGACCTCCCGCTCAAGAGTCCGTACCTTAACGACTCCGGCCACCCGTGGCGGTGGGGATAATATGCGTGTTGCCGAATGTTTATTCGAGGTAAAAAGACCATGAGAAAGTACGCATGAAGTTAATATATCAAACACACCCATAATCGAAAAAAATATTTTGTTAAATATATCTGTATGGCAGCTAACAGATCTAAATAAACGGGCACGATATATTACGAAACGTATAAATAAATTAAACATCATTTAAATCAATTCTTTTTTTAAATACAGATGTGAAAGTAGCTATATAAAATATGCCAATAACGTTAATAAAATGCGGTGATTACTAAAGATATAAATGGATTATCTTAACTGTCTTTATACATTAACCAAATATTTAACAATAATACTCATGGGCAACATAATATGGACAATGGAGTTAATGTTTGTTTATACATTTGATTAGCATCAGAGGATGTCAAAGAAAACCAATTCAGTCTAATATGCCAGAAGTGCAAATGTAGAAACACACATTTAATGCGATAGGAAAAAAAATCCAGTAGAATTCAAACATTGGTGACAAATACGGATATTTCTTTGACAAAAACCCCTAGATGAGTGCTAGGATAAAGTTAGACATTATTGAACCCATTTAAAATGCAAAGTAGATTATTGCCGAACAATTAAAATTATGCAATAAATAAAAATATATTAATACTACTTTGATATACAACAAATCGTGTGGTCAAGAAATGTTAGTTTCTCTATTATATTTGGTACAATGCATAATATTAATGCGCTGGAGTTTATTCATTCTGACTGCAATAATATATGTGCAAAGCATTACCAATCATTTTGCATTTTTTCTTAAATCAAAGCATTTTGACAACGATTAATTTGAACTTATGTATCTATTTATGTTCGTAAAATAAATTTGGTATCACTGCGTTATCGAAAGAAGTAAGTTTGTTGCAAGGGCATGAATGCATGCACCTCATATGAAAGTTATATTGACAGTAGGTCATTATAATATACTAACACAAGGTCAAAGATTGGATTGGGTAGAGAATTATCTGCAGTTACATACCAGATATACAGCACTTATGGCTAAGCCGGGTTGTGCATTTTTTAAAAATAAAATATAGTAAGTTTGGGTTAGATAGCCATGATTTCGCTTTGGATGCTGAAAAATGTTTTATTTTACAATTTAAAATATAAGAAAATAGATTAGTGCAATATTTTAAGAATAACAATTTCTTTAACGAAACATTAGTTTTAGGATAAAGTGAGTGTACATAAGCATTTGATTTGTTCATTTTTTAAAGAAATTGTAAAGATTTATAGTTGTCGCTGTAAGGATAAATTTGTGTGTGCTCTTGCTCTACTAGACCCCTTCACTTCTTTCTCTTAGCTCTAGCTAGCGCCATAATTTCTTATTAATTTTTCTTATCGCTCTACTGGTCGCAACATACAATGATGTTATTTGGGTTACTAGACCCTTTATGGGTTACTTACTGGGGATATAAAGTGCGCGCGTAAGGTTTGTATTCTTATTTTAGTATTTATACATTTACTGAAAGCATAAATTGATGCAGTATTTAAAAATGAATAATAAGTACTTACTGTGTTATAAGATATCTTGAAACTAGGCTCTTCAGCAGCATCTGTGTAGAAAATTCCTGTATTTCAAGAGCACAGCGGTTTTCGAGACACATTTCTTGCATTGAGAGGTCCTATCTCTGGTAGCTTTATAGCAAGTTGGCAAACAGTTTCTCTATCAGGAACATGATTCCATGATATTTTCTTGCGAATCGCCTTCCGACTTCTCAGTCAGAATTCGTTTTCACATATGTATTGTATATAAAACCAGTTCTTTAACTATATATTTATACAGTGACATAACAAATGTACAATTAGTACAAAACTTGCACACAATGAAAGAACCGAAAGCACAACCACTTGCTGACAAAATTCTACCTCAAACTACAAACAGCTACCTGAACATGCATTACACAGTCTGACTTCTCCCAGTACGCAATCTTGCTCTGCCGGCCTATAACTCGAATAGTAGTCTACTCTCGTCTTTGACAACTCCGAGTTTGTACTTGTTGCACTCTTTTGTCTGGATGGGTAGGAACTCGTGCTCTACAGGGATATTCTTTAGGAGGACTTATCCACATAGTTCTTCTTTGAAGTTCGCTGAATTTTGAGCCTGGCTCATTTTTGTAATGGCAGCAGCAACATAGGTGACTAATGAACTCTCTCTCTCTCTCTCTCTCTCTCTCTCACACACACATAGCTTCACATTTATCTTTTCAATGTCTTGCACTTAATTTATATGTATGATTTTAACCTAGTTTATTCTTGTTGGAGATGTTTTCATAACGAATTTATCTATTGTAAGTTCGGTTATATGGGCACGATATTTCAAGAACATTTTATAAGTTAATTCTGGTGAAGACTGTGGTTATTTTGAGACGGCTATATCAGCTATAATATAAGTAAAATGGAATGAATGCTCCATTAATTTGAAATTTAAATTACGTATGTATTTTTCTGTGCATGTTTCGGAATAATGAATAGGCATTTCATTTATATACAAATTATTTATGTTGAAGTTGAATACTAGTAATATTCTATTAAATTCTAATATATTTTATTTCTTAGGTATTCCCACTTTTCCATATGCATTAATAGCAAGCGAGTTTGGGTCCATAGCACCTTTGAAGAGGGCCCTAACTATCTTTCCCATGGATGGCATGTATTACAGAGGTAGTGGAGCATCTTTATATGAGGTAAAAGTAAGAAAAAGCGACTAGCAATTTGTACTAAAATTAAGTCTCGCACAATGTTTTACCAACATCTGTTAGAAATATTACATATAGTTGACAGAAGACCATTTTAATCAACAAAACCTATTTGCTTACATTTTCTTCCCGCAACTGCAAAACTCATCAGTATAACAGATTCGTCCTTGTGATGGCACCTAATACACTGAATTTAATCATATTTTTGTCGTAACTTTATAGACTTTCTTAAAGGCATTCCACTCTTCCCCCACATAATTTTATAATTTCATCCATTGCGATATTTAGCTTGTTCTGTTCTGAGCTACTTGAAATAAGGGTTTTGTCTGGAAAACTCTGTCATCTCGTTCGTACATTTAAGCTTTAATATTTTTTATTTATTTTCTGAATTAAATATCTGTACTTCTTTTATTTTAAGCTGCTTTTCTTTGATTAATGGCGGTAAAAGATTGGAGATGATGCAACTGCAAATGTTTTGGTTTGTGATTGCTCTGCAATGGGAATATAATATGTTGTCAAGGCGTCAATAATCTGCAATTTCAAATGTAAGTATAGCATCCGTGAATGTGCAGTTAGGGATGACAGTTATTTCTGTAGATCTAAAACGTGTTATGGTATTTTTCGAAGTTGCTAGTTGCTGACTTCCATCATTATTCATTGAGGTCAACTACAGGTTCCTCCCTCCCAAAATTTCAGTCATGGTGATTTGTAATGCATTTCGATTCAACTGTGTTACATAGCTTGATGCAAGCTTTGCACTGTACAAAGCTTGGTGATGGTGATATACATACGAAAGTAAATCAGCATAATTCTGCTGTCCTTAGCTAATCTCAACGCATGGCAACAGGGGATGTAAGCATTCAAATCTTGAAAAAGTATTTCAACAAATGATGATAAGCTTTGCGCAATTTTCATGGTATTATAATTCAAACAAGGATGAAAACGACAAGACATATATTGAAAGACATGAAGAACACATTTGGTTACCATTGTTTATTCTTTTCAGCTTTAAAGTTATTATTTTCGCCAAAATTTAGCAGTTTTTTCTTTTTGGGTTTAAATAGCAATTTTTAATCGGAGTTCTATATTGCGGCAGTGCCTAACAGTACGGGGCTGGATACGTGTGCCTGATATCGTATACTCTCCAAACCGGCTGTGGAGGATGAACACGTGCACATTTTAACATAGTGATCAATCGTTTAGATACACCTTGCACTTTTGCATATATGCAGGCTATCACGTTATCATTGCTATCATAATTATTTCTTACTCTCAGTACGTAAGAGTAAATGTTTAAGTGCAAAATATTTATGTTCTTTTTAAAAGTTACTCAAAATTAAAAGAAATATGTTTCGTTTATAAGTACTATCATTAAACAATCGCTGCAAATATACAAACATCTGTCCTACAAAGTAAATACCAGCTATAAAACATTAATAAAATTCCCATAATGCAGTCGGTGCAACACAGTCGCGGCAGCTTTCCGACATTCAGTGGGCAACAGGCAGCGGTGACATTTCTTTCCACCGAGAACTTCCCATTATTAATCCTCTCCTACAGTAGCGTCATTGTAGTAGCTACGAGAGGAAGACGCGGTTGCCATAAGTCTTCTTTTTCAAAAACATTTTTCTACAAATAAATGAAAGATGGAAGAAAAGCTTTTATAACCTTTTTCATTGTGTTCATTGCGATCTATTTCTGATTCAATGAATAACATCTATATCCCTTTCATCCTGCATAGTTACAGGAGCTTTATCATTCACTTGTAGTTGCCGAGAAGAATTTAAGGTCAAATTTCTAAGATAATCTCTAGCTGAACTAATGCTTTTGCAATTATTAATGTGGCACTTTACCTTCCTAGGCTGTACTTATGAATTTGCTCGTTATCTGAAAAGAAGAAAACTTTTTAGAATATCAAAAATAAATAAACTGACAAATCACCCACAGTTGCATATCTCCCAGTTAGCCTGTAGGGACATGAATGGGAATTATATAATCTCTCTACACTGGAGAGTTGTAAGTAAGCCCACAGTTCTAATTTTGATCATTTATACCGAACGTTTCTAACACCTATACGGAAATAGTAACGCATGAAAAATGTCTAAATGGAGCGCAAATTTTAAAATAAAAATACAGGAACAATATTTTTTTGTATTGAAAATGTTAAATTGCTTGCTGAAAATATTGCTAATGTTTACCAGGCTGAGTGACAAGGCTACCTCTACCAGACTTTCCCTAATATTTTTCTCCTAGGCCGTAAGAACTGCAGGTAAAAATATTAAAGTCTCATTCTCCAAACCACATTTTTCTTCAGTACTCTGTGTCCTTCCATTTTGTAGAGATATCAAATTTGAGCGATTAAATGTAAGAGTAAAAGTTTAAACAATTATGTCTATAATGAGAAAGTAGTAATAATTAAACTCTTTCCAATGACAATTAAGTGAAAATACAGGAAAATGAACGAGCTAGGAGAGACAAAGATGAACTGCAGCGTTTTGTAAACAAATATTTATTTATACTATTATAGATACATCATAATTATTAGTGAAGAACAAAACTACATGAAATATGCATGATGCTAGATAGTGCCGGAAGAAACTCAGGGCGATACTTAGAGATTCGGCACAGTCACAACCTTTGATTGTGTTTATATATGTTCTCTAGTGTTTATGTAGGAAACGTGCTGACAAACAAGTGGTGCGGCCTTAACGCATTTGCCTTGCTGATTTTCCTGCAGCTGCTGCTTGGTACACACAAATGGTTTTGCTTTAATAAACTCGTCAACGCCCAGGAAAGATGTGCTCTCCAAGGATAGCATAAAGTGCGTTCTTTTCATCTTGTTCAGTAGGTATATCTTTACAGTTAAACTGCTAACTACGGTTACACGGTCATGTAGATGTTCTATTTTGATGAGTTTTTGTATTATTTTCTCTCATATAAATACAGCGTTAGTTTTCCTTTTGTTTTTGCCTTTGAAATATTATGTATCAGATAATTGAGTCGCAGTCACCTGCTGTTTAGCATACTTTTTCCACACACTAAAAGGACTTATGATAAGTACTTGATTTAAGTTTATATTGCTCATTTAATTATGTATATAAACATTAGACACTGTTAATCATATATAGTTCTACAAATAAAATAAAATAAATTTATATAATAAAGTAATATAGGCTATTTGTAAATGAAATCCTATATGATGTAAATTAAGTTGAGCTTCAATTAAACTAAACGAAATTTTAAGATTTCTGGCAAGTAATTACACAGTTGGTGTAAAAACTTCAAAGTTCTTATCTCTCAGAACACTTGACAACTACATGAAATTCCTTTACCCATAAAAACAACTATTTTCTAAAAAGTCATTGTTCTTTATATGATTAAATTTGATCGTGTTATGAATTTCACAGAGTAAAATTTTGCTGGAAGATGAAAAATCTGTGGGCTTCCTATATTTCGAATTATTTTTGGAAACTTAAGTGTCAAGTTCGCATCACTTAATAGGAAAACACCACGTATCGTACGTGTATAAGAGAAGTCTCGGATTATAGTTCACAGTCGTGTCTCTATGTTGAACTTTACACTGAAGATATTCAAGAAATACAGGACCCCTCTCTCTCTGTCTCTCTGCTAACCGGAAATTGATTTTGACGACGGGAAGTTACTGCAACGGTCTCGCCGCCTGCCATGGGAAAATTATGTATTGCAATCGGAACTTATAGCATGCATTTTTTTGTTTCCTTCGCTGTTTATTAGTACTAAAACTGTTTTATCCTCCATCATAGTAGATGCTCAAAGTGCCTACCCTCCGCTATGAAACATGCCACAATGTCACAAAAAGATTTTGAGACACTTCCTCCAGGATATTTTGTTTCAGCATCTTCACTTGTTTTATTTCAGGTGCAACAATAATTTTAAATTAATGAAGATGCAACAACCGAGTGGCTTTAATCGCACTGCCGGCAGATACACCAACTCACTGGGCTAACTGTGTTACAGACATTCGAGAAAATGTTTCTAGTCAACAGCCTATTTCATCAAGATTCTTTTGTGTGAAAACTCGGTTTCGTGGCTTCTTATCGATGAAATTCTTTGGTTCGAAATTTGTTCACCATTCTAAAAAGGTTACTGGTTACTTCCCAATGGGTATGTTACTCCAGGAAATTTAGCATGTAATTCTCTCCTATAGTGCTAATATATTTTGTTTTACATAAGAATAACAAATAAATATTCTTTGTGTTAGCTTATAATATCACTCTCGGCATGGTCTATAATGCACAAATACATAATAGAAAGTAGAACATGCGATTGCTGTAGTAAAGCAACTAAATAATAACACTACTGAGCAAGTTTGACTGCGTCAGATGAACTTTAGCTGTCTTACCAAATCGCGCGTCTATTAAATGTAAACCGGTTTTCATTAGCGTATAGGAGCTGCAGTTGCGTAGTGGAATGAAAACACGGTATAACGCAGTCAAGCATCAAAAGAGAGAAACAGGTTAGAAACGAACACCTTTAGCAATATTTAGAAATATTAAATCGTATCGTATCAAATAGTGGATATTCATATATAAATCATTTAAGCACATTCAGTACATTGTAACAGTCAATAGTGTCGTATGCCTAGTAAGTCCCGATGGTTTTGTAGTCTTAGTGTCTTTGGAAAATTCAAAGAACGGAAGGCAGGTATGGACAATTCTCATGTTTTCAAGTTCAAGATTACGTTTTAATTGCTACCCTCTACGCGCCAAGTGAATGTCGGTCAAGATCACTACACCGATTTCTAGGATTTTCTGAGTTACCTGCGATGGGAGTGTAAATAAGTTACAGATAATTAATTCAGCAATGCAACATTACGGCGTGCGATCATTTCCAAGAAAAACACATGCTTTTTATGAAGCAGAAACAAATAGCCGGAGCATATATTTTTAGCATAAGAATATACACCCACACTCACATTGGTTGCATAATTGGCACCCATAAGTGGGACCTCCTAATTAAACCGCTGCATATGTGAGCTGCCTATAATTATAGTTTTAAATGCATATTTTAATAATATTAAGTTACGCTTTTATACTACAATTATAAAGAAGTAGAATGGAACTTTTTCTCTATGATAAAAAAAGGAAATATATGTACTACTTTTGGTGAAATGCACAACGCTTGCTATATGCTCCTGCAATAAGTGCACCATTTAAATTCTGATTTGAATTCAATTCATTTTAACTGCAAATATGGGATTAGAGTTAAGCGAAATGGAGGAGGACTTTAGACACGGAAGCTCAACGAGGATCTTCTGAATCTCCGGGATGAAGTAGAAGGGCGACCAGATTGATGGGGTTGCATACGGGGTCTCTAACGTTCCAAAATTCCTTCTATCAATCTGTGACGAAGTCAGTGGTGCCCCCTCTCCCTCCATGAGTTGGAATCCCTTGGAAGAGCTGCTGTCATACCATACGTCAGAACAGTTTTTCAAATCAGTATATTCCACCACTGCACACTGCTCACCACCAACCCACGGAGCCTGGCTTTGGAACCCTGAAACGATGACTAGAAAATCAAATGAGGGACAAGAAAATTAGTTGAAAGTAAATATTCAACTTATTCACTTAAGTGACAAGGGGAAACCACGAAAAAGCCCAAATTGAAAGGCCGGCCCCTAAGGATTTGAACTCTGAACCTCCCATTAAAGCCTATGTCCCCTGATTAATGCTACTGATTCTGCTGATTTGTTTTATTTAGGACGCTCTTTAATATCTCAGGTCATCAGCGTCCCGTTGAATTCAGGGCGTGAAACGGCCTATAAATTTTGCTCAGATATCTCTTCTCACGCTTGAGGTTCTTATCCGTGCCGTAAATCGACGACTTCCCTTTCAGAGCGGTTTACCCCCGAAAAAATCCATTGACCCTAGACGGGATTGAACTCCCGATCTTGTGTTTATGTTTATCACTAGACCACCAGGACCGGCCATGCTTAATGCAGAGATATAGGATTGGAAATGTGCAAAAAATACAAATTTTAATCTCTCTATGCTAGTATGTTTGTCTTCTAAATACAAAACACGTGCATAAATGCGCAGTAGGTTCAGAAAAATTGAAATATTGGCAATTGTAATTTTATTGTAAAACATTTAAATGTAAGATATTTTGCTTTAATTGCTGTTTAAGTACCGTTTTTTTTCCGTAAAAAATAAGTTACAACAATTGATATCGTAAGCAGATACTACATTTTGATCAGAAGGATAGCTGTATAAATGAATCGCAAGTGTTTGTATAAAATAGCATGGGAAAAAGAAAGAAAAATGCCGCTGAGCCTCAACAGATAGCGACGACACAAATGCCTTTTTAAGGAGGCTGCTGAATATTGCATTAGATAAAATATCGGAAAGCAGTTGAAACAGATTGAATGATATGGGCTATAAAAACGATATTATGAGCTGCATGCAAGGAGATAGGCTGCTCCATGCACTCCAGTGCTTTTTCATCACTTTAAAAGAAGAGGACGCCAGCGTCTTCTGAAAGTTTACGTTTCAGTGAAATAAAAGCCTAAAGTGTAGACAGCAAATGTAGACGTTTACCTCACTTTATTTCAATTTTATGATTTTAAAATCAGTGGTTCGTTCTTTATGTATTTCGCATTTAATGCTTTCCTCTAACATTAATGAAATAAAAGCCTAAAGTTTAGGCAACAAATGTAGACATTTAGCTCACTTTATCTCAGTTTTAACTATTTTAAAGTCAGTGGTTCGTTCTTTATGTATTTTGCATTTAATGCTTTTCTCTAACATTATCTGAAACTCAAGTTTCAGTGAAATAAACGTCTAAAGTGCAGACAGCAAATGAAGACAATTAGCTCACTTGTATATCCATTTTCATGATTTTAAAATCAGTCATCTCTTCTTTATATATTTTGCATTTAATTATTTTCCATAACATTATAACTTTTTTCTTAAGTCTTTAGAACTCAGTGTCATATATCTTAATTTTTGCTTTTGTATGCAGTTTCAGAAATAATTTCGCACTTCAGTGCTACAAGCAGTTTCCAATGAATAAAAACTTAAACACAACTTTTGAAATTTAATAAATGTATTCACAGCTCATTTTGTTACTCCTCTATTTTCCGTGACAAATCTATGGGCACCGCTATTTTTAATGAGTAGGTATCTCACTCTGCTTCATCCCAAGGAAAAATATAAGACTTGGGCCGAATTCATTCCCTCTTTGTGAACATCAATGAGCAAACGTGGCACCCATCTCGCGATATTGGTCTGATTGAAATTCTCCATCTGACGTGCGTTCGATTTTAATCCCAGGAATCAGACACATAAGGAATTCTTCAACTGTAAACTCTGCAATCTTCAACCGCAAGATAGGTTCCACATTGACACATTCCACTATCTACTATGCACATAATCGCTAGGGCTGGTACAGTTACGTAATAGTTTTGTTATTATGACTTTATTATTATTATTATTATTATTATTATTATTATTTATGCGCATACACAAATTGAAATACACTCGAAACATTTATCCAGTCGGAAAATGTAATTTTTATGGTACATCTTTTTTTATATATTTTGGGATATTTCTAATTGCATAATATTTAGAGGAAAAGTTACAAATACATATTTTCTCTAACATTGCCACGGCAGTAGTTTAACATTGGTAGGGGATTATTTAGCTGAAGGACGCAACTCAGGAACTCAGGGGGAATCCCAAAACACGACGCCAAGTTGCATAGCAACAAGCAATTGAATAAGGTTGAGCAATTTCCGCGAATTGCTTACTGGAAGCTACCCATTAGACGTCACTAGACCTGGCGATGTCATTTCTGATTCAGCAAAGCATAACCTCGACACGTATCGTGAAAATCATTAGTGGAAGTTCATTGTGTAGGAAACGGCAGCTTAATGTCAATTGTGATTGTTACTGGTTGTGTAAATAATAGTCACAACTGTGATTTAGCCGTGAGTTTCAGTCCAGTTATATTTTCTGTACTGCCTTTTGAATATGCCGCCAATGAAATTTACATTGTCAGCTCAATTTCGTATATATGTGCTCGAAAATGAATCATATTTTGTTATGTGTTGCATGTGAAAAAAATGTTAAGAGCAGATACTTATTTTCAAATCACTCAACATTTACAATCAACATATCGCTCAAAAGGAAAGTCGAACAATCTCTGCTAAGCACAAATGAAGCAATTTGTTCAACTTCCGGTCCAAGGCTGTAAACATTTTGTACGGATTTATGTGAAGTTTTCAATTCCGCCGACATTCTGCTCTACAAATTGCAACATCTTGAACACTTATGTCAAACAGAATATTCTGCTATGTACTATATTACAAGACAGTAGCTGGACAGTATCGTTCAAGAGTGCGTGTATGGAATGTATGAAAATTTAATCAGTAGAGCTCACAGAGCCTGTGTAGCTGGTACTCGCTTTGAAGATTTTCAAATTTTATGTAGTTTCTTTGTCAAAAAATATCCTAAATGCTACGAAACTAATTGAAATCTACATGTAGCTCAACTAATGACCTATATCTGTATTGAACATTAAATCAAAAAAATGGGGAAAAAACTATACACCTGTAGTTCTCTGCAGTGAATGTGTATCTTTTCTTATCTATAAAAAACTTGTAACAACTGAGCGTGGTGGCCTAGTGGACAAAAGCATTGTCAAAATCTTTCAACTTTGGTCATAAATCTAGAGTTCCGATCCTGCATGTTTTCCTTCGCTTTTATGTTAAACATAATGCCTCTTTTTTATAAGTGGATGCTCAACATTGAAGTATTATTTGCTGGATGTCTGTCATAACATTCGTTATAGAAGTCCGTTACATGCATTGCACCATGCTTGTTGTTAGTACCCGTGGATTTGCATGCTTTTATTTCAAATGTTTTATCTTTTGTTTAAAACTGTGAGTGAATTAAAATGTACTTGTTGCTGGAATAACCATAACACAGATATTATTACAAGAAAATGAAATTGATCATTACAGATTAATTACTGAAATAATGTCAGCAAAACACTGCCAGGGTAGCTAAGAGATCTAACAAGCTAGTTGAGCAGCAGTCATTGTGTAGAACGTTGTGACTCGCGCCCTATCAATTTAGCTTTCATCCTCATTTTTCAGTGTTAAATGAACATTTACCAGCGTTTTTACTAGTTATGCAAGAAGTATAAATTTCAAACACCATTCACTAAAAAAAATAAAAAAAAAAAAAATAAAATAAAACGTTAATTCTCTTCAAGCTCCAAATGTCGAACACTACAATAACAAAGGAACTACTCTTCTTCAAGCATCACAATATTCTGCAATCAAATACCAAGAATAATAAGATATAAAAATTAAACAAAACCTCTATTCTGCATAATGAGTGGTTATAATAAAAGTACTCCATTTATAATATAAAAACAATAGCTAATGAATGCTTAAAACGCGAACACAAACTTCTTGGTTATAGCTTATGCTACAATAGCATGTAAATAAATAATCTATTTTTTGCAAAAACATTAAAAAGATAAATGTCAATTGGGATTTCAAAAATTGGAATAGAAATTAAGCATTAAACTCATTTTTATGACGTGGTGTAATAACCTCCTAACGACATCATGTAAACTTACCTGCATGTTTACAACAAGCGCAGAACAACGATTTGCATTATGCTGATAATGTTCCATAATTCCATCACATGGCTACCAAATTCTCTATAGATCTTATCGCCTTTCTTCTCGTTCATGCACCAGGTCAGAAAAGCCTGAAGATCAGAATATTTCTGGATCTCCCTAGGGAGGTATGCACGCTACTGTTATCGTGCATAAACAAGCAATCCTGTTGTTCTAGAAAACTGGCTCGAAGGGATGGTAAGAAAGTTCACAAACACGGACGTAGGCTGCACTATTCATTTGTTCCGGCAGGTGAATCTGTTCTGCAGTCATGTAGGTCTGGAGGGTATTAAAATTGTTCCCGAATTTTACGGAAGCTCATGCCTGGTCCCGCACGGTACATATAATCCACCTTGCTGGTGAGATAGCAAAATATTCTTATCAGTTCGGATGGATTACCAGGTCCCAGTCAATATTCTAACCTACTCACCTTGTGTGCTTTCGTTTGAAGGAGATTGGTGAGTGTTAGTGCAATGAGATTCAATGCCAGCTCCCTTTATTCTTTACCGTAGGTTTAATGTGGGTAACCATACTCTACCACTTTATCCAGAAAGAGATGTGGTTTCTCTCCCACCAAAGCTTTGTCTTGAGCAGCTGTTGTTGCCCGAAACTGTATAACTGCAGTCGTGATATGACCCATTTAACTCCATCCTTTTGGTGTCGGTGTTACCATTTCTTCTCAACAAGTTCCCTGGGGGTTTATGAGGTATTTATGTCTTGGAAAGCACACTCTAAAATTTCACCCCACTGAGCTGCTGTCAGTTATTCACAACCGCGAGGACGAGGAATTAATTTCTATAACTTTACAAAGAATATTTAGTATGACGGTCTATAAGTAATGAGAGTAATTATATTTTTCGTACGAGCATGAAATGGGAGACAAATAGCAGAAATAAGAAATGAGATGAACTGCTGGGCATCGAACAGCAAAACTCTGGTGTTTACAAGCATAGGGAACTTATTCCAGTTCCTTTAACCACTATATTTCTAGATGATGGGTCATTTTTTTTACAGCAACTAGTTCCTTTCACTGAATTTAGAACGGCATGTGGTCCGCGTTTCATACACTATTCATATAAATTATATACTCATTAGTTCAGCTGCAACTTTATTTTAATCTGTTTTACGCTATTTACAACACATTTTGGCATAAAAGGAGAAATAAAACCGTTTGCGAATCAGTATCGGTCCTTTGTTGTTTTAGTGATAGGTGTCTGTCTAAACTCCTTGCATAATAATTCCAAACATTATTGAATTCATATTTTCAGACAGTATTAGGATATTTTCCAACAAAGCGGAAACAATTCAAATCAATCGTGCTTCATTGCATAATATAGTATTCACAAAAGACCTGGCAAAGCTTTTATTTAGCACTTAAAAGGCGAATGTAAATCGATTGATTGAGCGCGACCCATAGTATTGATTGCTGTTCAACTAGCTAGTTAGACTCTTACCTGTCCTGTCAATGGTAGCTGTATGTTTTGCTGATATTATTTCAGTAATTAATCTGTAATAGTCAGTTTCACTTTTCGTGTAATAATACCTGGGTTATTGTTGTTCCCGTATTACGTATATTTTAACCCATTTAAATTTTTTAAATAGCACGTTAATTAAACACAGAAATAAAGAATATAAATACATGGGGACTAACAATTAGTATGATGCTTATATGTATGTGCCAGCCTCCTAAAGTGAATGTTATGAGAGACAGCCAGCAAATAGTAGTATAATGTTGCGCATCAATTTATTAGAACGCAATAATATATTAAACATAAAAACGAAGGAAAACTAGGAGGATGCGAACTCTAGATTCATAACAGAAGTTGAATATATTTAACACTGAGTTAGACCCCTGAACCATCACGCTTGTTTGTTACAAGTTGTGTATTTAAGATACAAATTCACTGCATGAGAACTACAGGTGTATTTCGTTTTTCCTATTTCATTTGATATTCAATACATTTATACCGCAATTAGCTCAGTTACATGTAGATTTTCAATGATTTCATGGGATTTAGAACATATTTTTACCAAGCAACTAAATAACGACTTGAAAATCTTCAAAGCAAGCATCATCTTAACATCTTAACTGTTCGACGTTTGCTGGTCTGGTCTCGAATACTTTGTGTTTAAGATAGCCCCACAAAAAATAAGCTGGTGCTGTCAGGTCTGGAGAACTAGATTGGCATGCCATGTCTTCAAATCGGGAAATTAAACTTTTGGAAGCAGGTTCCGTAGTGGTGTCATGTTATTTACTGCATTATGCGCAGTTTCCCCATTACCAGCAATGCGCAGTTGCTGGAACCACAGATCATTAGTATCTTGAATTTAGGCAAACCTTTTTTGATTCATGTTTCTGTAGCCCATAGAATTTACAGTACGCGTTTCTTCATCTTCATTTTCAAAGAAATGCGGCCCGATTACCGCCACGGGTAGCCGAGGTCGTTCAGGCGCGGACTTGTGTGCGGGATCTGGGGTTCAATTCCCACCAGGGCCGTCCTCCCTGACTGGGGTGTGTTCCAGGTTTTCTTCAGTCCTCATAAATGGCAAATGTCGGGGAGGTACCCTAGACTTAGACCTGGAACGTTTCCTTCCTTAACAAATATCCCTTCCCAATTTATCATTTCATCTCACGTATCAGCAGTGTCCACCGCCTGTGGTGCCTCAGTAGTAAAAACGGGCATTAAACACTATTAAAAAGGCCCGAATATTTTGGTGGCCATTATAGCGCATCAATCTATAACCTTTGGATCGTGAAGTGGAAGCTGATGCAGTTCATAGGGATTGTTGAATGCCCAATAGCGCATATTCTGTTTATTCACACTTTCACTGAAATGAAAATGTGCTTTGTCACTCATCAGAAGATTGTTTACCAAGGTCGGTTATTCAGTTATCAATTCTATTATGCGGTGACAGACATCCACGAGCACCGTCCTATTGTGATCCAAGAGACGTTGCACAACTTGGATCTTGTATGAGTGAAATTTCATGTCTGCACGCAAGATTCTCCTCGCGCTTCGATCCCAAGTGCGTGCTCTTGCAATGTTTTGTTCTGTATGTGCCGAACGAAGTGGCCTGGCGGTGATTTGTTTGTCCTTCTCGATTCCATTGTTGCACCCAACGATGACTAGCATCCTTAGACGGTGCATCGCGTCAGTTCACTTCCGGTCGAAATGCTCTGTGATGGAACTGCTTCTGATGTACCAAGTTACGGCACAAACACGCACCCTCACTGTCCAGCGCTCCATGGCTAACACATCGGAGAGAACACCAACTGGCGAACTCATTTGCAAGATCGGCTCTACAATCTGCTACATATTCGCAACAAAAACGCGCCAGATTCAAAATAGCTATTTAATTCAAACTCGCTTATTGTTTTTGCCACTCCCTGTATTTACTTTTTTGAAAGATAGTACATATCATCTTTACACTATAGTTTGGGCCAACACAGCACGTGCCTGAACATAAAATCGGCTACACTAGTAGTTCAGCAATGAATGCTATCTCAGGTTAGTTTGACAACGATTTCTAAGGACCAGTGCAAGAATTTTAGATATTGCATATTTCCTAGTTGATATAACATATTTTCATTTTTAAAACTGCATAATTACATACATATTTGATACTTTTACACATAAAAATTCTAGCCCCGGTTACCACAGCCTTACATGAACTGTTATTACTCACAGAACATTCGCCATAATGTGACTGGAATTTTGCATAGCGGGTCATGTATATTAAATTAGAAGACAATGACTGTTTTTGCGATATCATACCTAATATTTTGCACTAGTTTCAATTATGTACTTCAAAATAAAAGATATTTGAGTATTAATGATGTATTTTAAGATTTTCTATTCAAACTCTGTTAGTTTATTCTTTTGCAGGGGGTAATAATGGTTTTAAGCAATAATCTATAACTACCTCAGCTACTGTAGAAGGCAGCTCATTCAAACATCTACCAAATTAAATCATTTGAAAAAAATGATTTAATTTTTGTACAAACTACTGTATCTTAATTTTGGTATATATTATTATTTTCTTTATGAAAAAGAAAAAAATATAACGAGCTTTACATAGAACTTTCATTGTTACTAAATATGCTTATTTCGAAGCGTCTAACTTAAACTCATGTCGAAGCATTAGGTATAACATGTGAGAAATAAGTAAAATCATCTGATTTTATCAAATTGCTCCAGTATTCAAAATTCTATTTTCAATACTTTGTGCATAAGCTTTCAATGGATTTTTTTTTGTTCCTGTGTATTATGCTTCCAAATCCATTGTGTATGATCTAAAATGTTACACTTTGGAAATGCGTATTGAAGTAAGTATATAAGTAAGAATCGGAATTTCTAGCACAAAAACCAGAATGACACATAATTAAATTATGTTGGTTCTGCGCTGTAGATAACAAGTTGAGGAGGTACAACAGATCACTAGCTGAAACCAACCCTTTTCCCTTACGCCTGTCACTCATCAGTTCTTTTTCCTGCCGGGTGGGGGCTCATAGCTTGAGGTCTTGCTCTGTTTGAGTGTACTTAACTTGATGTTAAGTGCTTATGAATTCCAATGCCTATACATTAGCAACAGCAATCTTTTCCTCAGGTAATTTCCTTAGAGTAGAAATTATGGAGACTTAAAAAAAAAACAAACAAACAAATGGATTTATACAAATCGTATAATCACACGTTCAATAAATTAAGCATTTGGTAAAACATGTAGACGAGCTGCGCCTAACATGGAGCACATTTGTTAAATGTATATTTTGAGGGGAAGGGTTATTTCATAATATTTGTATATATGTAATTCTGTATATTTTGGGTGTTTGGTTTTTTCTATTTTTCTCAGCATTTCATATGTGTAAATAGGAGCACGAACGATCTGGCTGGACCCATGCGCTAGTTAAGTATGGACTTTATGTATCCGCAAGCCATTATTGAAATAAATGCATTTAATACTAAAAGGTGGAATTGTAATACACTCATTTTTTAAGCTCCAAGAGGGTACAAATCATTACGTTTTGAAATGCATTCCACGAATGTGCAATATTCAAACTATTTTATATGCAGCTTTAAAGAAAATACAAACAAGTTACTTTGCATTAAATGAAACAAAAAATGTCTTACTATGTAACAGATAATAAAACTTTTAATATTGGTCAGTATGAGATGCAATGCACATTTTTACTTTAATTTCTTTCTCCTCTCTCCGCCGTCAATAATTTTCTGCTATTTAAGGCGCTGTTTATAACATTCAAGACACACAAAAGTGTCTTCAACGCCGCGATCCTCGTGAGCCGTGCGATAACTTTTCATGCATTGTGCCAATTTCTCTCCGTTTTTATATATGAAAATGGCCAAACAGAACAGACATTGTTGCGTCTTTTGTCTTCAGAATGTGCATCTGAATCCACCCGACTCGATGGAAGACTCCTTTGGTATTCTTCTTTTTAAGGTTTCTCTTGTATTCTCCACTGCTGTCTTCTTTTAACTCTACTGCAGCTTTCTTGTCTTGGCCTTGCTGTATTGTTGCACAAAAGGAGGCTATATTAACAACTTGGCAGAACCCGAATTCGACGTTTTTCCTTGACCTACCAGATCCTGAGATAGCTCACCAATTTAGAAATAGGTCTGATATCTTTTGAACTCGCAGTTTGTCCGTTATTTGTATTAAGTCTGTTTGGTTCTCTGGGAGGATAAAGCTCGCTTCTCATTGTACGGTTATTTGCAGGGTTTCTTACGTATTGCAAAGTCATGGTCTCTAAATATATGACTATTGTAGGAGAAGATCCCTGTTTTTCGGGAACCATTCATAGAATGTCGCATTGTTGCAGCTCTCGCGTAGGTTGATCCAAAATTCCTTGCAATCAACAATGTGTATAAGACATCGTGGGTTTTTTGCCAGTCATGTTTCTATTTCTTGGGTATATTCATTTTTAAATAACCCTGTAAATCCCTCGTCAAGAAGTTGCATCTTGTGCGTGGAAAACGAGGTGGCTAACAGATGGTGTGAACATGGTTTTACCTTCCTTTTTTGATTTCCCCAATACTGCTTTTGTGTCTATGATGTCAATAAAGTATTAGCACAACGGAATCATCCATTGATGTATTCAGAAAATTCACAAAATGGTCAACCCATTTAGTGAAAAAGTGAGTCTTTATCCAACCACTGGAATGGCAAGCTATTGCACCATCCACGAACTCTTCTTTCAATTGTTTTCTCAAACTCAATTAATGGTAGAACGTAGCTGCATGTTACATTTCCGCTTCCCGAAGAAGTTAAAACAGAAACTTGTTTCTTTCATTTCATAACAATGACCTGTTTGTGCTGCCCCAGTTTCATCAATATTCCGCTTTATGATTCGCCTTAGGTAATATCCTTTCATAAACATCAAAGAACTTGGTCACGTTTTCTGGAGTTAAACTTTTCATTCTTTCTGTTGAGATGCCTTGCGGTGTTCTCAGTGATAAAACGGTGTCTTTTCAGATAAGCTCGAAGCCGTTTCTTCACTGTTGTTGCAGATGCTGAATTCAAAGTATTTTCAAGTCCATTTGTAATATATAACTGAAATGCCATGCACCTTGTGTTTTTATATCTTGCATATAATCGTTCTTCCATAGCTATAGAATAAGTTCATAAGTTCATAAGTTCATATTCGAGTTTATTTTCCAAATGAACATTTACCTCTACCTTCGGTCAAACAGTTTTGTCTTTCACGTGCATTTCTAGAGTTATATTTGGTACCTCATAATGTTTACATCTTTTTAAACTTCCCATCTCACCATTTCTCATATTTCTCACTGCATAAATCGTAACATCAACTTCCCACGCTTTTCTCTTAGCATGTAATGACACCTATGTGGGGGAAAATAATTATCTTTTAGAAATATTTAATTAAATTTAGTTGGAAAAATTCATGTTTATATTTTAACTTTCTTGTTTCTTACTAAAAGTTGGTAGTAATGTCAATAATTGTGAAAAAGGAAGACAGCAAAATGGATAATTAATATATATACACACATGAAAGCTCATTAGAAAGTCTGAGACTGACTTTTTCCTTAGCTTCCTTGATAGTTACCTGTTTATATTTGGAAAGAGCAGGGTTTTATGTATATTGTCCATAGGCTACAGCATTGTCATACCAGTCGGTTGGTAGTAATGCTCTGTGTTGTAGAACGCTACTTGCATTTCCTATACCACAATATGGAAGTAACGCGAGAGGAGCACTACAGAGATATAAAAATCCGTTTTCGCTTAAAGCATAGAACCTCGGAAAATTATGAAAAGCTGCAGCATGCGTACGCTGAAGATGCACTATCTCGTGCAATAGTGTTTAAGTAGTTCAAGGACTTCAAAGGGGGATTTTCCGTCGTTACACAAGGTGGGCCTGCTGTTTCGGCCTTTGCTGTGACGGAAATTAACAATACAGAGAACTCAGTGAAGTGTTGAGAATTTCATATGGGTGTCTACAATTATGCATGATCATCTCCATATGCTCCGCGCTCGCGCCCTTTGGGTGCCACGTCTGTTGACTTATGAACAAAATACTATGCTAATGGAGGCTCTGCGTATTTTGGCTGATTGGAATCAATTAACACCGGTGACAAGTCATGGATATGTCATTATGATCCTGAAGGAAAACAATTCAATACAGTGAGGAAATCGCCAGGTTCTCTAGCACCAAAAATGAAATAAGTTGTTACATCTGCAGTGAAGGGATGGTGATTACGTTTGTTTGACTGTAAGGGAATGATTTACCAGCACCCAGTTCTCCTCTCACACTACTGTTATAGGAGCATAATACAAGTCAGCATTGGCTACATTGAGGAAGCACATTGCAAAGAAACGACTACAACTTCATCATGACAATGCACGACCTCACGTCGCGAATCAAGTCATGCAATTTTGGCCTAAGTTAAACATTATCTGTGTACCAAATCCGCCTTATTTGATATGAGAACTCTGAAGCTAAAGAAATGTAAGGCTGCAGAAATGCTGCAAGAAGTGCATTTAAGTAGGAGGTAATTACATTGGAAAAGATCATGTACAAAATGGAATAGAGTAATAAAAATCTGTGAAAATAAAATCAGTGTTTCTTGATCAGCTCTCATGCATTCAAAATTATTTCCAAAATGCTGTGTAAAATAATACAGAACAGTGCATTTTCAAAACTAAATATATAAAAACGTAGTAACATAGGGCGTCATATAGGAAGAGACACATTTCATAGCATCTCATGAGAGAATGTTTTCAGTTTATGAGATAGTAAAATATTGTCGAAGACATTACACATTAGAAACTAGTCAGCTTGCGTGCAAAATCTAATCTCACAGCTACAATGTTCGGTTTGAAGGTAAACCAACTGACGTGAATGAAAGAAAAGTTATAACTAATTCCAAGAGTTAAATGCAAATGTGCCATCCGCGTATACAGATATTAAAATATACCTTTGCACACACACCTAAAATCTTGAAACTGGAATGTTTTAACACGATATGCAGATCCGTTATGACCTTATTGTTGCTCTAAAGTTCAATCTTGTGAACACATGCTTCCGATATTTTCCAGCACTCAACAGCAGTCAGAATTGATATATGGTATATGAGGAAACTATCACATTTTCAGTACTATTTTTTTCTATATAGCAGTTTAAGAGATTTTTATTATTGATGTGGGAAAATTTTGAACGAATTATTGTTAATCTGTAACAACGTAACATTTACTGCGGCAACATTTGATTTAGCCGTATTAACTGTACTTTACTTGCTGAAATTGAGGTTAGGCTATAGCAGCTATCTGCATTAAATCTTGTACATGGTTAACATTTATCCTTTTATACCATCGATATGGACACTCGCAATGCCATAGACTTCGTCATGCTCCAGTTACATTAAGAGACATTTTACGCCGCTGGAAATGTCATGTGGCGCACGAAATGATGTTTTCCATGCATTCATTCTTTACAATTTCTATGTAGCCAGTTGTTGGTGTAGTATTTTAAGTTTGAGTTTTTTCTAGCAGCATCAATTGTAACACTTAAGATATAAGTATTTGCAGCAATACTACAAGAACAAATCATTTTGCAGTTTTATTTTCGCACCTCCTAGAGGCCAAGGCTAAATTTACGACCTTGACATTTTAAGATGATGCTGCAGCCAGACGATTTTGTTCAACCAATGGTCTTCTGTATGTCAACTCCATTCTCGGCTGGTAAAGAGTGGAACACTGTAGACTATTTCACTTATGTGATGCCATCTTAAAATCGACCAATGAAACTAAACTAAAATTTGAATTTTGACCAATCACAGCTGAACATCGCGGTGAAATTACCAAAATAAAAATGATAAAATCCCTTTTATCATGCATTTGTCTTGTGGTCAGTGTAACCAACTCTATGTCTACACTATATAATTCCTGAGCACGCGTTACTGACTACTTTTCTGTGTTTTCAGTAACTGTAAATTTAAATAATTTAATGTGTATTCACTCAAGCAATTGTTTTTGCGTATTCAATCAAAGAGTCTGAAATCATTTTAGAACTTATGTAACAATGCCTGCCTAAGGAACCATAAATCTTAATAAACACGTGGTTTAGAATGGTACAATTTTTTCTCCGTTTAGTTTTTCTTAGTTGGTATTAGTAAATTTAACGGTGATGGGTGTAACATTCGACTTTCGTCAATTTCGGTTTCTGAATAGGTAGGTATTCGTAAGTGAGAATAAGCTTTTATACAATTGTTAACATTTCATGTGCGAATTTCTTTTATTTTTATTGTATATGAAATAGTCCCAAACCCGTATTGCGTTCTTTTCTATTGGCATTACTGACAATCTGCATTCGTCTGTTGCTAGATCGCTGGAAAAGCTACGTTTGTGAATTTATCAGCAATCTCAGACCCTCTTGTGATTATTGTCATCCAGGGTCTGTACCTTGCGGTATACCAGCTCTTTCCTCATGGCAGGGAAGGCGGAACATTTTAAGATAAAACTGCGACATTGTAACAATTAACTTTACATAGTTGTGCAAACTAAGGAAAGTACACACTTCGGTTAATCCAGGCGGCCTTACTAACTGCTACATATAACATAATAAGGTGAAGTAGAAAACATACTGACTGTACTTTTCCTTATCGCTCCATAATTGCTGCGAAATTGTTCGAGGCAAATGTATTAACGTTGGAACAATAAAACTATACCTGCTTGAACATGAAGTTGCCTGAAGAGAAATTACCACAGTAATGGGTTGGTCTTTCTGAGTTAAGCTCAGAGCAGTTACCAAAGAATATGGTGGGAGTGTTACAAAAAGTCGTAGAATGTACACACCTACCACATGCAGACAAGAGCGAAATAGTTCCGCAATATATAGAGCGGAATTAGACAAGTAGTTTGAGAAAGGATCACAAACGTAACATTTCGAAGCTATGGGCTAATTGCAATTTGGTGTTCAGAAATACACACTAAAGCTAAATAGCGTTAACTGTTTGCTTCAAAATTGCTTCAAGCCTCATTAATAATCTAAATAAACCTTTTGTTAATAACCAAAGAAGAACGTTTTCCCAATTTAGCGTCAAGTAATGTGCAAACTTTCAGGATAAAACTCACGTTGCGCGCTACTGAAATGCTGTGCTAATAGGAAATCATTTGTTAGAAATAAAGTCGCGATTGTACTTTTTTCCTAGTGTTACTGTAATCTTCAGTTTTTTCATGCAACATTGTTTATTACGTAAATGAAAAATATAAGAGAAACCAACCCTTCATATAAATTACAAATAGAAGAAATGGAGAATAGTTGCATTTTTCTGAACCTGATTAATGGAGAAGCAACAGGTTGTGCTGCAAGAGCTGCTAAGATCTAAAGAGAAAGACTCCCTAATAGAAGCTATCCACATCTCAATTTGTTGATAGCGTGGACTGAGATGCTTTAAGTTTCAAGTAAAGCAAAAGTCGTCAGTGGCGTTAGTTTCCTTCGTTTTTCTTTTTCCTGCAAAGGTAGATTCTCTTTTAAATCAAATTTTAATTACAAAAGAGAAGATATTTGTAATGGACTCTTGATTTTCTTAAGAGCACTATCACACTCACTGAAGCTTTTAACTTTATTACTGTGTAGACATCCAGGAAACTCTGCTTTGTCTTTCTGCCACTTAGTTTTTGAACCAATTATTACAACGCTTATAACGACAGAGAATTAAAACTCTCCATGTGGGCTAAACATAAACGCAACTACAAGAAGTATTACATATTTCTGCACCTTGGTGGTAAAAACTTCTACTGTCACACTTAGAAAGATAGGAGGGGAAGAAAACAACAAAAAAGTGAACATAGAACGCTTAATTTAATAACAAAAAAATTTATTCGCGTAATTTACTGCTCGCTGCCCAACTTTTGCTGCAAATAACAGCGCATGGTGACATAAAACACTAAATTAAATTCCCGTCTGGCTAAAATATCGCATAAACCATAGAATTTAAACTTGATAAATAGACTATTTTATGTTTCCAAAATTTTAAAAAATTGAAAAATTCGTTTTCAACTTGGACATATACATAGAATAACGTAGGGAAGAAAAGCCTAATTTTTGGAACTAGTGTTGCAGTGTATGATTTAAATTTTTAAAATGTTAGAAGCTACAAGGCTTGTCCAGTGATGCAGGTGGACTGGGCGGATGGGTTAATTCCCCTGGAAAATTAAAAAGTCCCCACCAAAATTTTAAAATCTCTTTCATAACATATGTAATATTTATATTTAAAAGTCAAAAAATTAATGCATCTAAATTATCGTTGGTTTTGATAACTGATAACTTGTAATGTGTAATAAAATTCCATTTGAAACTCAACAATGGGCACGTGTAGAGCACCAGGACTGGTGTATTTTAATAAACCTCCAATGTTATAACGAATTTCAAACTCTTGCAGTCATATATTTTAACGGTTAGTCAGTCATCTATTCACTGTAAAGGACGAGTACTTTTGCGGTCTTATCGATAAACATTATTTTCTTTTCTTTTCTAATAAAAGGCAGCGTATGGCAGAAAACTCATCTATTGGAAGAGATGCTAGTGATGGTGAATTGCTTAGCGAATCTTCTGTTACTATTTGGCAGTCTTTGAACAAAGTGTACTATTTCTGTACTATCCTTAAGTTGTCATCCTGAAAAAGTGTAAAAGTATTGAACTAAAGATTAAGTACCAGAAAAAAAAAATAGAATGTAAATACAATTGGTTGTACTTTCGCTGCGATCGGGGTGGGGCTTATTGCAAATTATATGAGATGCATTTAAAATGATAATTTAAGCTCTTATAGAAATGATGGAGTGTTCATTTCTGTACCTTTCACTAAATTTTGAGAAGCCACCTGAAGCACGGGAAACTAGAACAGCACGCCAAGTCAGAAAATTATGCCAAAGCCATAGCACTTGAAATTTGAACATTAGAGGGATAAAACGCTCCATCTTATGCGCAGATAATTCACCAAAATGAAACTGAAAAAGCGTTAAATCGCCAACCTATATCTTCCTTAATTCTAAGAGTGCATTTTTTTAGGAAGAAAGAGATCCCCTGCAAACGAATTATGAAGTTATAATTCATAAGACAGTATTTAACAGAGACATTGACCTTGAAAAGTGGATTAAGAAATATACTGCTTCAGAAATGTGAAATTTTATTGGTGAGGTTCCAGATATTCAAGATGAAGCAATTTTTTCATGATAAATGCTTTTCCTTAAGAGCAGAACAATCTTCTAAATGTTTGTAAACAAAATAATCTGGCTTTACTAGTTCGTTATGTTGCACCCTTTCAGTCTTTTGAAGTGAAGGAAAATTTTTTATATCTGGTTGAATTGAAGAGTATTACAGCTGAATTTATGTTCACAGCTGTAATAGTTACCAAAAAAAAAAAAAAAAAAAGAAAAAAGAATATTTTACGACAAAGTAATAACGTGCTGTCTCAGTGGTGTTGTAATTTTAGTGGTTAGGTCAGTAAGATTCGGCTCTGTTAGTACTCCTATACTTTTGTATGCTGACGATCTAATTCTTTCATCTCAAACGAGAGATGGTTTGAAAAAAGGCATTCACATCCTAAAAGATTATTGCCTGAAATTGGGGTATGGTAGCCAATGTTAAGAAAATCAAAACAATGACTTTTAAAAATAGCTACTTGAATGGCTGAAATGATAAATGGTACTGCAGTGTGCAAGAAATGCAAAAATAAATAAATAAATAAATAAATATTTAGGAGTAACCTTTAACATGAGTGGGATATGCACTTATCTATTATTAATTATAAAGTGCGAAGCCAATTAAATGAGTTACTACGTGTTCTGACTCGCGTTCCAGATATACCAATAGATACATCAGAGAGAATGTACAATGCTATGATTCTGTTATATGGAAGTGAAATATGGGGATGGGGGAAAGCTGAAAGTGTAAATAAAATTCAAGTCGATTTTTGGAATTCGGTACTCTGGCTCTCCAAATGAACGACAATCTGTGGGGTCTTGAGGGAGGTCGGTTGTTTTGAAGATACAGTTAATAAAAAAACAAAGATGGTAAATACTTAAACTAATGCAGGGAGACAGGCAACACTTCGCGCTAAATGCCATAGACACCATATACAAAATATAACCCCAACGTTTCGGGCTGCAGAGGTGGAAAAAGGACCCGAAGGAATTAGCTTGAGTTCAATAGGCAACGAGAAAATGCAAATAATAAAAGCGTATAGAAGAAGGTTAGAATAAGACTAGAGGATATCAGTAGGCAGGAAATCGAGGTAGAATGTAACACGAAGGTCTCCTTGAGCCTATTGAATGAAATTAAACTAACCTGGAGTAAAGAGTTATATATGATCGTTCTCGGTAGAAAGACAAGATCAGGAATGACGTGGTATAGACTAGGAAGTTGGAAGGCTCAGAAAATAACGGATAGTTCTGGTAGGAGAATCTGCCCATTTTATGGAGAGGATGAGGAATGGGTACATCTAAGAAAAACGCTGTTTCAAATAAAAAAAAAAATCAAGACAATTAGATGATGATTGGCATGCTGAAACATGTTTGCGAACCATACTAATCTCGTGGAATGAGGGCATTTTCCTAGCCAAAGTGCATGAAGCTTGAAGTGATATATTTTCTGGTTAGAACGCAATAGCTACTGTAATTATAAATAATATGTTTACAAGGATATATCTGTATATATCGTTCATCACATTTTTAATGTTTTCTATTATTATTATTATTATTATTATTATTATTATTATTATTATTTGTTCCTCTTAACTAATTGTGTATCATATTTAAGTATGTACGGTATACAACCTATGCATAAAAACATTTGTAATGTGTATATATAATTTTATAACAATATACACCTACTACTACTACTACTACTACTACTACTACTACCACTACTACTACTACCACTACTACTACTACCACTACTACTACTACCACTACTACTACCACTACCACCACTACCACCACTACTACCACCACTACTACCACTACTACTACTACTACTACTACTACTACTACTACTACTACTACTACTACGACTACGACTACGACTACGACTACGACTACGACTACGACTACTGTTGCTGCCACTACTACTACCACTACTACTAATACTACTACTACTATTACTACTACTACTACTACTACTACTACTACTACTACTACTAGGTTCACTGTAAAGCGCAACGCCTATTACATATTGTTAAGGATATTCATAAATCACTCACGCTTAATGAGATAATTTATTTAATGTAATTTAGTTTGTTTTAGAACAAGCTGTTTTACGAATTCCCTGCTGGTTGAGTGTGTCAACTGGTTGAGTACTTATTGCTCGGTTAATGCTATTATTCCTCTACTACAAGTTCATCATGATGGCATGCAAACATATACACAAGGACGGTGCGGTTTTAACAAGCTGATAGGTGGGATCTTGTTGAAAGCGATTATTTACAAAGTCCTTATAGGCTTAGTGATTTCAAACAACGCTTTAAATGCCATCTCAAACTTCTGTTTTAACAGAACAATTCTGTTAAAACAATCACTCCAAATTTCACAACTCCTGTTCTTGATTCTGGATCTCGGGAACATTTAAGAAACATGGACCGCCTGTGCGGAAAATGAAACACTAAATAAAATTAAAAATGTAGAAGCGGACCCAGCAGAAGTCGCAATTGTGCTTCATGCTGCAGTCTTCAGCCAGTCATCAGCATCGAGATATAATTATATTTCTCGTTCATTGTGAGGAGGAATATTTTTATACTTAAAATAACGAAGTTAAAAGTCTTATTTGCAATACATGCTTATTATATCTCGCGTCCTAGCAATGACTATTATTATAATAGATACCACCATAATGACTATGGCAAACTATTTTGTCAGGCATGTTTGTTGCAATTAATGTGGGTATTTAATGTTTAAGTACCTTTAATTTATTAATTGTAATTTAATTTGCAGATCAAGGTAGATCACAATTTCTTAGCTAAGAGTAAAAACACAAAATTTTAATGCTCCTAATATTAAGAATGTTGTAAAAGTAAATTTTAGAGTTGCCAAACTATTAGTTAAAATAATTAGCGAAGGCGAATTTATCAGTTAATGCTTCACTACAGCTGCTGAGGAAACTTGCCGCATTTAGTAGATATGGTTTATACCTGTAAGTCTTTGGCGTAATACAGTAATGAGAGGCATTGAAGACTTGGGATGCGATCTGGAAAAACAATTAAAAGAAAGTATATACTCCCTAATTTGTTTTACACTATAACAGAATTGATCAAGTTTAATGCTTATATTTTTGAGGCGAATTGATACATTATTGAAGAGAATAATAGGTTTTCTTAAAACGAAACCCCTGGAGAAGAATTTTCATAAATGTTCGTAATGTTGCAAAATTTTTTGATTCTTTATATCCTTGCCCTGTAGTAAATTTCTTATATTACATATGTTTGGGTAAAATTTAATGACAATCTTTTTTTTTCCAAGTAAACATTTTCAAAAATGAACTACATTAAAACTAGTATTGCAACAACATTTGTGATAATCATTTGATTCACTCTCTTGAAACTCTGCACTACTTCTTTACATACAAATATTGATAAAATAATTAAAGCAAATCATTTCATAGAAGACTTCTTCAGAAACATAAACCAATTGGAGAAAATGATTTAAGTAAAAGTTTTAGCTGTGAGGTGCCCCTCCCCAATAAATCAAGTATGGTATTGCAACTTTCTAATCTACCACTGAAAAAACTAATCGCGGGAGACTTTTGTAAACATTAAGGGGGCATGAACGCGTCATTCTTCCGTAGTGAGTGGAAGGAGGTGATTTCGCTCTCCCTTCTGCTGGAGCCGCTGGTCTGGTAATTCTGCTTCACAAAGTTTTTTTACAAACACTTGAACCACAAGCGATTTTCCACTGTTTAGTTCTACAGACATGTCATTATTCATGCACTTGTAGCTTATATAGATCTCTATACAAATATTTATAAATTCAAATATTGGTGCAATTTTTAGTATCTTTCTAATAATTTAGGGAATCGGCTAGCTAAATTTGTGAAGGAGTAGCGATGATGATGAGAGGTTAGGAGTGGGTTCAAAGAAAGAATAGTTTCGTATTTTAGTGCATGAACATTTTACGTTAAGTGCAAGTGCATTACTCAGCCAGCCTTTGCTGTTTCAAATGATATATTTCCGTCTTGCATCTTAGTTATTTTTTTTCTAAATTTCTCGCTAAATGCCACGAAAATAATTAATTTTCTTGCCTCATTTTCTATTAAAGAAATAATGCAGCATTTTCCCAATTTTTTGGCCTTGAAAGAAAATGGGTTTGCCAAACAATTTAATACATGTATATAAATGTAAATGGTAAAATGGGCTAATTTCAAGGGGTTGCGTTGCATGACAAAGAGCTATATTACTCTTTTATGACGTCACCTGTAATATTTTACCAATGATTTACAAGTATTGTACATTATTTCGCGGAATAGAAAATTACAATTTTATACTCTATAAGGACTTGCATCAATAAATTTGTAAATTATAAAAAGGACCCAGTAGGAATCATTCTGTTGAGTCAAGTGGATATCAAATAAATATATGGTAGCACAATATTAAACAATGTATAGATATGCCTTTTATCTTTATACTATACATATCTATTTGCTGTGTTTTACCCAGTTTAATATTCTGTTTAACTATGATAAATTATTTCGCAATGTTAAGCACTGAAAACTTCGGGCTTTCATTAAAATCTTACCGACAATGCCAATAGAGTGACAAGAATCCAAGTTTAGCTCATATGGTTTCAGTGAGGAATTGCATCGTTTTACTAGTTCTATTAGTTTCCAAAAACTGCAGTTAAGTTTGTGTTAGCTAGCGGAATCAGGAAAAGCTATTTACAATGCCATATATTAGAGCTATGTAGTTCTCAGTTATGTCTGGAAGACTGGTGGTAATATTCCAATTAATAAGATGTTTATAATGAAAGCTGCTAACTTATTATTCAAGTGATTAAAATCATTTGTAGTTTAATTCCAACATTGTTTTTGATTTTTGGGTGAGGATATCAACCTGAACGTTTCTAAAATTCCTTTTCTTTCAGGAAAACAACAAATGCAATCGAAAATCGCAGTGGAATACTCAGAAGCGCTAGAGAGTTGCTTGCGTTAACGCAGAGAGGAAGGACTTGTTGAGTGAACGCCCGTGAGTGCAGACAAGTGGGGTGTCGTGTTGTTCTAAAGCGGAAGGAGCGGGCGGTTCAATAGACCACAATCCAGAAGTTCGGGAAAAAGGGCCTAAAATTGGAAGAAGTGAAGCTATGTTCAAGTCAATAACGAAAGGCACACAGCAGAATAAACGCAGGGAGGTGAGAATAGAAGAGAAAATGGAGAAGAGCATGGAAGATATAAACAGAAGAAGAAGAAATAGGAGGACAGCTAGCAAAATGCAGGTGATTAAAGAAAGGGGATAGTTGTGAGAGAGTAGAAAGGGTTAGAGAGTAGAGGGTAGGATAGAGCCTACAATAACAAGCACTCCAAGAATAGTTGTATAATGTGTAAAGTCATTGATTTCATCAGGATAATCTTCAGAATCAACCCAGTCTCTTCGATCAATCCCATTTCGCCACCAATGTGATCAACAACACTGCCCAACACATTGGTTTACATATTATCATTGTTTACAGTATAATGAGGATGAACCTATGTTTCATCTGTATAGGACATTTTTAATTTTTTCTCAGATATACTGCATGAGAAGCAGCACTGCCAGGGAGCTCCACTGAAACATGTCGAAAGTTTCTTGAATCTCATGCCTTTCAGTATTTTTCAGAATGTATCTTTTTTCCCTCCAGATATTTTCCCCTTAACAGCATTCAGGACTTTTCGTAACGTCGGTATTTCTTTTCTATGCTCATAAAACTGCAAAAACATTCTGCCCATACACATTTTGCAAAATCGTAGAGTTTCAATTTTCTTTGGATGTGGGCGGCTTTTACCACTGCGGTTGCTGTCTTTTCACAGCACTCTTTAATGGAATGATAAAAACGTTCTTTTCTTCTTTAAAAAACTGTAGCACATTGTGTATAATGTGTCTGCTTTGCGGATGTATGCCTTTCCATGATAAGATTTCTGGGTACTCTTGTGTAAACACACTTTCGATATCGACTTGTTGATTACACGACTGAACTGCTGCAGTTCTTTACTGCAACGTGTGCATAGTACATCGAAAAAGGGTGACTTGTAAAAGTAACGTTATCATGTGACGATCAAGGTTCTGCTGCCTGCCGTCAGCAACTCAGCTTCTCAACTGCACTCAAACTACTAGGTCAATACAAACAAAGCAAGAACATAAGTTATGAACCACCGCCCGGCAGGTAGAAAGACCAGATGCGTGACAGGCGCAAGGGAAGAGGTGGTTTGTAGCTCGTGACCTTTGTACCTCTACCAGCTGCTGTTTACAATCCAATGCAATATAAACTCATGTCGTTTCGTTCTACTGTAAGAAGTTCGTAGAGATTCTGATGCCTACTCATATCACTTAGAAGCCGCTTTCATGCAAGGGAACTAATATGAGCAGAATATCGCTTTATGGCTTCATAAAAATAGGCAAAAATAAATTAAGACTTTCATATATTTGAAATTAGATGTATATAACTAATTAAAACACGAACTCTTAAATATGATCCGAAAAATGTAAAGTACGGTGCCAATGGAAAATATGCAATACAATACATTTCGTTTAAGTAGCACAACTTCATTTAACTTTAGTTCTTTAAATACTTTCCATTTCCATTTTGATTACCTATATAAATGGTTGTTTGAGATCTATGGTAACAAATTCAAATAGCTATAGCTTATGAAAAATCATACCTCCATTAGCGGTAATTTTCAGTGTGGTGGCCTCAAGCGTGAGTTATTGTTCTGTATTGCAGTTTACATAACAGCAAGCTGCTGCAAAGTACAGTGTGTCCATTTTATTCCACTTTTCTTGGTAAACTTTCTAGAGAACGTCCACAATTCGCAGTCCTCTGCTTCCAACGGTCTTTTTCAACAATCCAAATATTTAGAATTTCATTTGCGAAGCATCAGCTGATTTAACAGGGATTTTTCTGTAAGGGATGGAATGCATCTATGTTTCTCTTTCTTAATATGCCTAACAAATGACAAGTTGAAGCAGGCGTATGGCTTGAAACCATGCACCCAGCCGCGTTGTTAGATTCAAATTTTGATTGATAATGGTGTTCTCAGTCGTACCTGAGATCCCCAATTTCAATTAAATAGCTCTTTATGTTGCTGGATTCGGACCAAAGGCTACGATCTTAACTTTCCGAATAGTCTAGAGGGTACAGCTGGTGGTTGGTTTATTTGCCTGTTTCTTGACCTCTGCAATAAATCTTATTGTGCCCTTATTTTCAAGCACACGTTTACCTTTCTCGAAGATTGTGAAAACGTATTTTTTATAGGAAAGGCCAGTAATACACCCTTTCCAAAAATTTCTATTTTCGGCACCCTTTTCTTCATCCCGGAAGAGAAATTTGGCCAAAATGCTTAGCGATATGAGCCTTAACTTATGCTTTTTATCCACCTAATCATAATTTAGCCAGGTAACAAGACAAAGCTCAGGATGGGAAGATGATTTTGCTGGAACCACTGTTCTTCTACCATTCCATCCCCATTGTAAGTGTGAAATATTAACGTTTTACATTTTTTGGATTTAAGGCACTAACAGCACAGGAAGGTGATGCAACTTCTGCTTTGGCGACGGGTATGGGGCCGCTCCTAAAACGCGCTAGTATTGCAGTTTGCCATACGTGGAAACCAAAGTTAAGTAATAACATTGTGTGAGGAAGGATTTAGCGCAGTACACACAGGAGAGCGTTATGTAGTTGCAAGCAGAACGGCTTTAAGGTGGCGGGCACATTGTCAAGAGAGGTGCATCATCCGCAAACACGATAGCGGAAGACGGAAGGCATCATCACCTCTTTTTCCGTTTCACACCTCCAGAATGATTGTGGATGACAGAATTTCTTGCCTCCTATAGGACGACCCGCTAAAGACTTCGTGTGCTGGAATTGTGCCGAGAAAAGCAATTATATTTTAGTGTTGACAGAAGACTAGCGATTTGATCTATAGTATAGGGGTGGATATAGGTACTTGGCGGTTGTGCCTTGTAGACAATTGAAGGTCATCTGAACTGTATTCAATATACCATAATTCTGAACATGCGTTACATGCTCAGTGTTTACATGCTACAATCAGAAAATACAATACATTTTTAACATGGCCGCTACCTTATCTACACGTCTCAGCGCGCAGAGGTGGTTTCAAAAACCTTGTGATGACGTTGAAGAAGATTCATGGGTGTCTAATTGTCGAAATTTGAACCCTATAGAGCATGTGTGGGGGTGGATGTAATGTACTTTAAAAGAACAATTTTGGAGACGGCGACCCAGAAATGAACTTGAGTTGTGGAAAATCGTTTAGAAGGTTGAGATGATGTTGCACACATTTATTTACTCTATGTGGAGATGTATGAATACAGTATTTAAGTAGATTTATGCTTGGTGCTATACTAGGGCCTAAAAATTGTGTATGTTGAGTTTTATTATACTGACATTTTATTACCATTAGAATGTACCTATTTAAGTTGTACGATTTTTATTAATTTGTACTTAAATTTCTTTTAACTGGAAGGTCATGAATTGATATTATATCTGCTCCTAGTTGAATTTACAATATAATTCGAAGGTAAAATAACTCTACAGACTTACAGTTAATCTTTTGTAATTACTGTATATTTTTAAAGTTAAAAACAAGGGAGTTTGTATTTCGGAGAGAATTTAGAGAGATTTGTTTCTGCCATATAAAATATATTGCGTCTATTATCAGAATGATATTTAACATATATAAAAATAAATGTTTCGCATATATATATATATATATATTAACGAATGACAAACTCTTCCATTTCCCCAATTTTCCTTATATATTATAAGTAGGGGTTTTTAGTTTATGATACATGAACACCGCTGATAGAAATGTTATTTTGCGTTATACTCGAGGAAAGAGGATGTGAACTGGAACAAATATACACTTATTGCAAATTAAATGGTTTCTTCCTTTTTCACTTTAATGGAAGTCTGCTACTTCGTAACTTAAAACCATAGGCTACATCCCTTCCCCATTTTAGGATGCGACGTACAAGGCAAGCATGAACGTCGTGATATGCAGGGCGGAGAGACTGAGTTCAGCTTGCTTTCAAGCATAGAGGATTCCACTTTAAGTGGAGATCGCTATACATATCGGCCAGTTCTTTTTTTTCCGGGAGTGTAAGCATCGCTCTTATTGCTCAAGTTAAATTCACTTTCAAAAGTTTAGGTGCGGCGTTACTGTTGTGAACTTCTAAACTTGTTACCAGTGATCGGCCAACATAAAGAGGGTCACATAGAAAAAAAACTACCATTTATGTCCCAACTATTTCCTTATTATAATATATATGTATGAACTTTTTGCAACATCAAAATAATAGGACAAATGATTGATTTTAAATGCACTGTAGCGAAAATATTTGTAGAATGTTGCCAATATGATATAAATAAAAACATAGTAAATAGTATAGTGGCGGCAGTTCTTAGAGCTTCTTGTCAATTAAAACAAAAACATTTATATAATGTGCAATATTCCACCGTTGTTCAGACTGTTTCCTTTAATGTTATTGTTTTCATCAGTTTCTGAAGTGCTGATATATCCATTTAATTTAGTAAACTTTTTCATTTGGGCAGTTTAAAATTAAGGAAAGTAGAAAGAGAAATTAATCTTACCTTACACATCTCAAAGAGAAACTTAATTCATATATTATTATCTCGGTTTTCATCCATGAGCTTTGAATGACAATTCATATATATCATAACAGATTCCTATATATTACCTTTTCAATTTAGCTGTATTACGGAGGTGATTAGAGGGAATATTAACTTAGACAACTCCAAAGTCGGAGATTGTTCATTTAAAATATACTTTTAGAACATACCAATATTTAAATAAGTAATACTAAATCAGATTCAGAATTTAATGCATGGTGTAATATGTGTGAGTACTGTGTAGCAAAATGGATTTAACTCTTTAAATGAAGTGGTCATTTTAAAATATTTTGAGTTTTGTTGCTTATAAATGTATTCACATACAAAACTTTCTTGTCACTCTGAATAACTAACTTGCATTTGAAGACTCTCCGCTCCCTAACTACATTCTTTACTCTTTGTGGTCTTCCAACGAATCCTCACGTAGTTCTCTGGCTCTAATTATTATAATTACATGTCTCCTCTAAGTAAATTTTGGACGTGTTCCTCCTATGTCCTAATGGAGAGAAATAACCTTTCTAGGCCATCTTTCCTATGACATTCGTTTAGTCAACCTGTACTGTATAGTTCTTTTATACAAAATCGTCCGTCTCAGTGTCTTCAAAAGTTAGTCATCCCAGTGTTTTTCTTTCTTTCTTTCTTTCTTTCTTTCTTTCTTTTTTCCATTTCTTGCCCGTTTAGTTCGAGATGTGGATAACCTGTTAATCTCTACAATTTTTACACGCAATTTTTGTCCGTTAGTCAACGTCTAACTTTCTACATCATAAAATGCAATACTGTCAGTAATCACTTCAAGTATTACTTTGTTTCTTGCCTGATATTCCAACTTCGTATAATAGCATTAAGTGCTTAATTGCTGAAACAGCCTTGATTATTAGGCAATCTATACTTCCTTTACTGCTACCTGATTTAACTGTTTTAATCCCAAATATTTAAGCTTATCCACTATTCTGACTGTGCCTAGCGGGAAATTCAAGTCTTATCCTTTACTTCCCACCATCTTTCACAAAATGAATCGATTTACTTCACCATAAACTCAGAGGCCGACGAATAAAAGAAAATAAATTATTTTGACCTAAATCTCATTTTACATAGGCCCACAGGATTTATTCCATATTTCCAATGCTGCATCTAGATAAAGCTTAGTAGAAAAGACATTCCCTGAATAACTATATACTGAAAATAAGTTTCATTTGAATAAAACTAGGTCAATTTAGATATTGAAAACAGTATAAAATAATTTTGTAAGAACCCCCATCCCAAATATATCTACCTTTTAATTTATATTGACGCCCTTATCTTATGCTACTTAAATGTTGCACAGGATTAAATTTTCACAAATTTTTATTTCTATCGGGTAATTTAGATTTTTAAAAAACGCTTTGTTTGAATTTAAGCAAAAAATGATGCACAATATTGACCATTTTATGCAATAACTAATGTTTTGGTAATAAATTGCTCCAAATGCTGTATATCTTATAAGAAAAACAGATCATAAGTTGGGAGTTCCGAAATGTGCTGTATTATTCTAATATAAACAAAAACTAATATTATTACAAATAAATTATGCTCCCATTCTACAACTAATTAATTAATTTTTTGTTCAGCCCAAATCCAGGTTGCGCAAAAATATATAATTGAATTCCTTAAAAATGTAAGTATCATTAAGTATGGGTTCATTTAAAGTTTCAACGTGGGGTGACTGGCGTGAGGAAGGGAAACCCGAAAAGTAATTTACATTGGTTTTAAACTTTCCCCTCAATATCTAAATTAACGTGTTTTTGTTTAAATTTAATTACTTTTAAACAAGTAGTTATTCAGACTTCAAAGTTTTGAACTGAAAGGCATTTACACTAGATATTGGCATTAAAACAATGGAGCATAGGGGTAAAAGGACAAAGGAAAGTGTCATAACTAGAATTCGCACTATGTGAAATATCAAAGTGAGAAAATTTAGCTTATTCAAAAATAAGTAATGAAACAATGATATGTAGCACCTAATGCTCTATTAGCAAAAATATACCCAAAGTTGGAAAATATATCTCCTTTTTAGTATTATTTATGTTATAACTAGTCAGACTGAGATATTCGCATGTGAAATTAAAAATAATTAGTAATTAACAGATAATTTCTGTTGCAAATGTTAAATTTAAATTAATTTTAGAATGATTACAATAAATGCATAAGTACTGAAAGACAAGAGCCCCCCATTCAAGTCTTAAGTCACACTATAAGGGGATGCGTTGTTAGTTATAAAATATTTTCCAAATGTCTGCAGTGGTGCATTGCACTTATATAACATGGTTTTATACATACAAGAAAGGTCGTACTCGTCGCAAGATGTCATCGGTATATGTTTATAAAAAAGTCGTCTAGCAATAATATTCTCGGGGATTCTTCAGTTTCATAATTACAGAAGCGACACAGGTATACATTTTGAATTTCTGGGGTTCTTATTAAGCACAACTTTCATTTCAGTTTACCTACATCTCACTTGACTAACCTTTTGAATTGCATTTATCATCACTCCCATGATTCTTGATGAGGAATACAAACGTCTTCAATTTCATGATGCTGTTGAAATGACATGTGATATATAAAACTGATCTGAGCAATTTAAATCTGTTGAATGCGGACCCTTGTGTCTACCGATCATTGTAAAACATGAGGCAGACAAGTAAACAGTGCTAAATCCGGATACAGTGCATGACGATTTCGCTGCTTTTGGACATGTATGCCCATTAGGAGCCCAATTATTGGGTACGGGGTGTAGCGTCCCCGAGGCACCCTAGCTGTTCCCACAGGTCCACGCAAAGCGTATTTGACTCCTTTTAATTTCGCCTCTATTTTAATTTTTATTCGTTTTACTTCTCTGTTCTTTGTCTGAAGGATGCCCCCTTGTGTTTGACGCGGTAAAAGGTGACTGGGTAATGGCGTAACTCCCAGAACTAGGTTATCATGTAGGACAGGAGAATATCCCCTCTTGCCAAGGACCGCCACGAGTGGCCGAGGTCGTTAAGGCACTGACTCGTGAGCGGGAGGTCTGCGGTTCAAATCCCTCCAGGACCGTCCTCCCTGACTGGTTTTTTTCCCCCAGGTTTTCCTCAGTCTTCATAACTGGCAAATGCCGGGGAGGTACCTAAACTTAGGCCTGGAACGCTTCCTTCCAAAAAAAAAATATCCTCTCCCAATTTATAATTTCATCTCATGTATCATCAGTGTCCATGCCTGTGGTGCCTCAGTAGTAAAAACGGGCGTTAAACACTACTACTCTTGTAAAGGCCAGGCCCGGGGAGAGGCCATTGCATGAGCTGTTCACTTTCTGCAGGGGATTGGGTCCCTTTGTCAACCCACAGGAAGGTGTGACCCTGAGCTGACTTTGTCACCTGAGCCGGGGTGGCACCCGGGAAGCAGCCTGCCATCGGAGAACGTTGCAATGGTGGAGGATAATATCGGTATGGCGAACGAAAATAAATTCCCACAAATTAAAAGAAAAAGAAGTAAACAAGAAGTATTTTCATCGTGACTTAGTCATTAGTAGAACAGAAGACGGCCATTCGTTTACGCGAGTAAACCAGTTTATAATTCAGAAGGGCATTGACATCATAGCTGGACCCGTGAAATCCTCCACTCGATTTCGTAATGGATCACTTTTGATGGAGACAGTTGGAATGTCACAGAGTAACAAGGCAATGATTCTTTCTCCACGGATATCCCATTCGTGTTGAGCTACAGCGGAAACTTAATTCATCGCAAGGAGTTATTTTCACTTATATACTGGACGGAAGGTCTGATCCGGAAATCCAGAGTTGTTTGGAAGACCAAGGGGTCAGTCCATGTATCGAGTGCAGGCAAGGAAAGAGGGTGAATTGCAGCCTACTCGAACTCTTTTCCTTACTTTTAACAGGGTTGAATTGCCGCAGAAGATAAAAGCGGGCTACAAGGTCATCGAGGTGCGCCCATACATACCGAGCCCGTTGCCTTGTTTTCCGTGCCAGCGCTTTGGCCATATGCGCGTTTTCGGTAAGAGTGCCAATTCCATCTGCGGTCAAGGTAGTCTCGAAGGAGCATGTTCATTCGCTCCAGTCTGAGTCACTGCGTCAACTGCCTCAGAGATCATCCAGCCTCATCCCGCGATTGTCCTCGTTTTAGAGAGGAGCACTGTATTCAGGAAATCCGGGTAAAGGAAAAGCTCTCCTTCACTGAGGCCCAAAAGCGATTTTAATCTCGTCAACCCGTTGTGCCTAAGACCGGCACATGCAGGGCAGCACCTTCTTTAGCGGCCACGAAGTGCGATAGCAGTACGCAGACCGGCGACTTTATTTTTACACGGGTCCTTAATGCGCCCAGTCTTCTGAAGCGCTCTACTGAGAAGCACAAACCAATAATTTTTAATGCTCCGGAAATTAAGTTTGAGACCACTTACACAAGGACTGACTTCTTGAAAACGTCCACTTGTGCTGAAAAGCAGAACAGCCCTTCTCCTCCTCGGAGGTCCCGCTCCCATGATGGGAGCAAACCCGCTAGGCGGTTGCCATCACCGCCTATCTCTACATCCAACCGATTCCAGGAGGAATCGGTCGATGCTTCTCAGCGGGAGAGCTCTCCCTCTAAGAAGGTGATGAAGATGTGCCTGCTCCTGGAAAACCACTTAGTCCCACGAGACTGAAGAAAGGGCTTTGATTCGTCCTGGACCGACAAAAAAGTAAGGTGGTAAAATTTTAACTTATTTTATCTAATTTTAACAATGGCTATCCCTACGTGGAATGTGCATGGACTCCGCTGTAGAAGACCTGATTTGGAGTTACTTTTACGATCGACTGACTCTCCGATTAAGTGTCTCCAAGAGACCAAACTTCGCCCGCAAGATTCTTTCTTTTTGCGCGGTTACTCTTCAGTGAGATTTGATCTTCCTCCCGAACATGGCACTCCCGCGCATGGCGAAGTTTTAGTTTTAATCCGAGATGACGTTTATGGTACTTCCATTAATCTGCAAACTCCAATGCAAGCTGTTTCAGCTATAGTTCACTTCTCTGGTTTAGTTTTTCCGTCTGCACTATTTACTTGCCTCCATCTGCTACTGTCGCAATAGTTGATCTGGAAAATCTTTTATCTCAGCTACCACCCGCTGTCCTACTTTTGGGGTACTTTAATGCTCACCATCCCCTGTGCGGTTCCAACACGGAGTGTACAAGGGATAGCCTTTTGGCCGAATTTCTGGATCGTCACAATCTTGTACAGCTCAATACTGGTCAACCTACATTTATTCCTCACACTACTCATAGCTTTTCACACTTGGACTTATCCTTTTGTTCTACCTCACTCCCTGTACATTTTACTTGCAATGAGCTCTCTGATTTATATTCCAGTGACTATTTTCCGTGTCAGATACACATATTCTAATCAAACAAACATTCTGATGGCGTGCCAAGGTGGCTCATTGAAATGGCGAATGGCCTCTCTTTCGATCTTTGGCCGCGTTTTCCGGATGTGAGTTTCCATCCATCGACATCGTGATCGAGCATCTCGAAACGGTACTTATTACAGCCGTAGATCAGGCAATTCTCCGGTCGTCTTGCCACCTCAGACGCTTTCCGGTTCCTTGGTTGACCGATGAATGCCGGGTTGCTTTGCGTGCACACCGAGGTGCTGTACGGGTTTTTCGTCGCGACCCTACTTCAGAAAACATGATCCGCTACAAACAACTGCGCACCAAATGCCGTCGAGTGATTAAGGATAGCAAAAAAGCGTATTGGATTGCTTTTACCTCCTCTTTTAACCGCACAACGCCTTCATCTATATTTTGAGAAAAGCTACGCCGCGTTGCAGGCACACCTCGATTTACGCCAATACCCGGTCTTAGATATCAAATTGAGTGCTTGCTATTCCGACTGATACAGCCAATATTTTCGGACAAACTTTCGCTCGGATGTTTCCAGTTCCGCCAATTACCCTGCTCCATTTCACGCATTAAATGAGCAGGTTCAGTCGAGAGGTTTCTCTTTTGCCTCCGACCATCATGAGTGCTATAACGTCCTGTTTACAGCAAGGGAACTGGAGCATGCTCTTTCTACCTCCCGGCATTGCGCACCGGGGCCTAATGGCAATCATGTTGCTATGCAGCAGCATTTGTCAGCGGAAGGTAAGGCTTTTTTACTCCAGATTTTTAACTCTGTTTGATGCAATGGAACATTTGCGAGCAATTGGCGAATGGCCACCGTCATACCCATACCGAAACCTGGAAAGGACGCACACCTGCCTTCCAGTTACCATCCGATTCCCCTCACCAGGTGCGTCTGCAAGGCGATGGAACGCTTGCTTAACGGGCGGCTTCTCTGATGGTTAGAGTCGAGGCATTTATTGATGAACGCTCAGTGCGGTTTTCGGTGACATAGTTCTACAGTCGACCATCTTGTGTCTCTAACCACCCACATAATGGACGGTTTTGTACGGAAGTGCCAAACGATCGCAGTATACTTTGATTTGGAGAAAGCGCATGGTACTTGGAGAAGCGGTATCCTTCGAACGCTGCACGATTGGCATATACGTGGTCGTATGTCTGTTTTTATTCAGGAATTGATGAAAGACAGGGTTTTTAATGTTCGCATGGAATCAGTTTTTACATTTAGTTTTATTCAAGGGAATAGTGTACCTCAGGGCTCGGTACTTAGTTGCACACTGTTTGGCATTGCTATCAATTCCTTCACTGAGTGTTTACCGCCAGGAATCCAATCGTGGTTGTTCGTTGAGGATTTAGCCATCTTTATTTCCTCTCGGAGAATTGTCTTTTGGAACGCCGCTTCCAATGCTGTCTCGACCGCCTTTATTCTTGGAATGTAAATCACGTGTTCCGATTCTCCGCAGAGAAGACCGTTTACATGAACTTCTGGCGCCGTAAGGAGTATCCTCAACTCTCTCTCCATCTAGACCCAGACGCTCTTGCTTTTGCAGACGAAATTAGGTTCCTTGGCTTGGTGTATGATAGAAAATTATACTGGTCATTGCATATAGCTCAACTCAGAGGCAAGTGTGAACGTTCTCTTTGTATTTTACGTGTTTTAAGGGGCACATCCTGGGGAGCTGACCGGATTGTTCTTTTACGTTTTTACCGCTCTCTCATCCGCTCCAAACTGGATTATGGCTGTGTTGTTTATGACTTTCGCGACCTTTCGTCCTTCGTCGCCATTACCCCATTCATCACCGGGGCATCCGTGTAGCCATTGGAGCATTCCCAACCAATCCTGTGTCAAGTTTATGTGCGAACTCTGGAGAACCTCCGTTGTTTTATCGTAGGGATCTTTTACTTTCTGCCTATGGTTGTCGACTAGTTGCGCAACCTCGGCATCCCACGAATGAGCCGTTTTTTAATGTGTCGCCCGCTGCTGTTTAGGCTGCTCGGTCTTTTACTCCTAAGCCTCCTGGCTTTCGTTTTCGGGAGCTGTTAAGGACGTTGGACGTAGACTTACCTGCTTCTTTCTTAACCGGGGATACTTCTTCACCACCTTGGATTTTAGCAGGGGCCCCCGCACATCTTGTGCTTAAGACCTGTCTAAAACCTCGACCGCAGTACCTATTATTCATAGTCATTTTAGCGAGAATGTGTCTTCTTTTACTGGATGGAATTTTTTATATACCGACGGCTCAAAATCTGACACAGAGTGGCATGGGCCTTTGTTTTTAATGGAGCTAATTTTACTTTTGGTCTTAACGTGAAACATCTATTTTTATGAAGGAACTTTATGCTATTTATTCGGCGATTTTATTTATTTCTGACCAGGGCCTGGGGAACAGTGTTATTTGTTCGGACTCTTTGAGTGCCATTTTAACTTTTTGAAATCTGTACAACAACCACCCTCTTGTACAGAAGATCCAGGATGTAGTGTTAACGCCTTTTTTACGCTGACGTCAGGGTGACACTGCTATGGGTACCTGCACATGTGGGATTCCCAGGTAATGAGGCCGCAGATGTCGTAGCTATATCCGCCATTTGAGACCCTGCTGAGTACGAGCACCGTTTTTACTTTCGGGGATTTTAAACATTCTTTACGTCGAGGCATTCTCTCGCGCTGGGGCGATGAGTGGAATTTAATACCCATCAATAAGCTTCGAGAATGTAACTCCGCCCCTTTTAACTGGCCGTCTTCTTCTCGCGCAGTTCGTCGCGAAGAATTTATTTTAGCATGTTTGAGAATTGGGCACTGCCACTTTAGTCACTATCACCTTTTTAATGGTCCAGCTTGCCCTCACTGTGACTACCGCTTTAGAGTGCGTCACATTTTACTAGAATGCCATCATCTAGCACCTTTTAGACTTTCTCTAGTTTTGCTGTCCTCTATTGAGGACTTACTTGCAGATGATGGGGTTGCTGTTGAGTGAGTGCTCCGTTTTATCCGTGTTTGTGGTTTTTGGAGTAAGGTGTGAGGTTATAATATTTTATTCATGACGGCATTTTTAGACTATTTTAAGACTTTGTGTTTTCAGCTCTTGCTGAAACGTTTTGAAAACAGTCATTTATTCTTTGTGGTGCATATTGCCCTTGTTATTTGTTTTGGGGTTTTATTGTTACAATTTTAAACCATTATAAGATTGTTGTGTTTTTCACCTCTTGCTGATGTGTTTTACTACCAGTCTTTATTTGTTTTTGATCAAAAACACATTTATTTGTTTTGGGATTTTATTGTGATAATTTTAGACCATTATAAGACTGTTATGTTTTCCGCTCTTGTGGCTGTGTTTTAAAACCAGCCTTTTGTTTGTTGACCATTTTACCTTTGATGTTTATTTTGGAGTTTTATTGCTCCTATTTTACACCATTATAAGAGTGTAGTGTTCTCAACTCTAGCAGCTTTGTTTTAGTACCAGTCTTGTCTGTTTTTGATCATTTTACCCTTGTTATTTGTTTTGGGGTTTTTATTGTTATTGCCCAATGTGCTTAAAACCCTATTCTACATTGAATTTGGTGTAGCTACTTTATTCTTGGATCAGTTTTTAGTGTGTTTGGGCGCAAATGACCTAATTAGTTTTGCGCTCTTTAAACTATAATGATCATTATGGACATATATGCAGCTTCATGTATGAATAACAATTTTTTAACGTCATTGCCTTGTTACTATATCGTGCACTTGTTGAATTATTTGTTTCCTCCAGCGGTTCACAGTAAATGAAGTACATTTTACATACAACCTTAGAATAAAACTTCTTCACAATTATTTCATTCATAATAAAACGGTCTAAAGTATATATCGTCTTATTAGTAACGATCCATTAATAAGAATCACTTATATCAGCCCCGGTTTTTTCTTACGATGTAGGCCTAACACAGTCCAGGTAATTTTAACTCATTGATTGCGGTTGCAATATTTCTGTGAACTATTATCTAAAGTTTGTGTACTGCCATTACCGCGTTAACTGCGCAATTTAATTTCGAACTTTCTTTGACCACATAGATGATTCGATGCATGGCCTGCAGGAACGTCTGCACTTCCCTCTTCGGATTATTCAGGAGCCCAATGTGCCGCGAGTACACGCTGAGCAATTCACAGGTCGGCAAATTGTCGCTCTGACCGTACTTGCTTCAGAAGGAGTAGAGTATGAACTTTGCGAGTCACCGTCCACCGGGATTGCGGTCGATTGCGATCTGTCAATTCCGTTTTAATTTTTAAAAATTGATTAACGTAATCCTCAAATAGCTCCTTTTCGCCGGTATTTGGGTTATAGTGCGTCAGGTCGTATTCCCAAATTTCGTACTTTTCAATATGATACCTTCGTCAATGACAACCTTAATCTCGTCCACCACCCAGGTGCCTAAAATGCTTCTTTCTTCGCAATCGTGATTACAGTCATTCTGCTGATTTTCCGCTAGAGCGAATGCACTGCATAAAAGAAGCATTAATTTGCGTTGAATGCGCATCGGAAGCACCGGGTGATACAGATTGGTGGGAGGCAAAACTTTACATTTGATAAGTCCTTTAACATTTTCTAACATAGCCAATTTTCCTTTGTGGTAGTGAATTTTGGGATTACCTATATGATGTGCTTTAGTTTTATTTACGTAAGGATAAAGAATGCAAACGTCATAGTAAAGCTATCCTTTCATGTGCGGCCGCTTTGCGGTACAGTTTGATGCAGATTGTGCGACGCCGAAAATCCCATCTCTCGCCTCTAGAGGCGGCGGAATGGAAAACGATGGCGCAAATCTTGCAAGTTCTTCGTTACCCTTTTATCTCGGCAATGAATTCGCATTCCCACATTTCGACACTTCGTGTCCCGCCTCTCTCATCTTTTTGGTTACAATTTTGCTAGTTTCGAACCTGAAGTCCATCGTTTTGCTTCTCTACCGCAGAGAATAGACGTTCTATTAAAGTGGCATGGACAACATTCGTGAGAGAAACAACCGTGAAAAAGGGCACTATTTTTAATTGTTTTCTATATGTTCTTTGTAGCCATTGATTTTGAGATTTAATATTAACAATTTTCGGCCATTTAGCGCTTGTCGAATCGTCCCGTTATGCTTCGGTTCCAACTTCTGCTTTAAATCACTATTACAATGCAGCAAAATATATACTCATCGAATGATGATACCCACGAAATTTTGCACTTCGCACTTCTACTATCACACCGATGCAATTCTTTTTCATTTTTGAAGATGTGAATGCAATGTCTGCAATAATATGTACACCTAAATGCTCTGTGTATATCTGCAATGGCATTAAAGTGATTGTCGTGATGCATTAAATCCACATATTTGTTGCGATCAATTGACGACTTATACAATATCTTATTCTGTGCATGACCATTGAATACTATAAAGGCATATTGTTTTAGATGATTTTCAAAATACCTAACAGATTCTTTGGTTCAAAGTGTATTTATATTTTTCCGAATAAACTGGAACAAATTTATTGCTTTTTGTGCTTGTACACTACTGCATCTTTTTATTATATAATCGTTTGATTCTTTCTCTAGTTTTGCGACGCATATTGCAATTTCTCTAGGTAAACATAAATAATCAACTTTTTAATGACTAGGAAAACTTTATTTTTTTTGCACACACACACCACAGTTGATAATAAAGTCACTTCCTTCCACTATTTTAGTTTAAACACACATGAACTTTAATATATCGTCCATAAAAATTGTAATTGCTTTGCGTCACGGATTCTGCCCAATTTAATATAGTCTCCATGTTCAGTTGGTCAAATTTTCTAACCCTAACGCGAAATCCCGTTTCGGGGTTTACGGTATTAATTACTGAAATGCCAAAATAGCTCGGTTCATCGTTTAACAATTGTTCATTATAAATTCTAAATATTGAGTAAATACGCAATATATCCATTCCATATTATCAACTTCTTTGTTATCGTTAGGCATAGACTGCCGAAAATATAGTTTCTGAATATCCGGAATAAAATTTATTAAGCGGTCTTGTTCGATGCAGCAATATTGTGAAACTCATTATTTTTAATAAATATTTGTACTCACCTAAATTCGAAGTCAGAGTTGACTGCTTGTCGCACGTATATAAGCAAGCACTATTTTATGCTATGAAATTAAGCGTGATGCGTCACTCTACATGTTACTAGGCGTATGCACGTGCTACCCCAAATATATGGTGACTTTGTCTCATTTATATTTCCTTTGTTATTGCGATAGCGCATGTACACTTAGTCAGTCTAATTATTACCTATGACTTGCTATTTTTTCATTGCAGCTTCGCCCATCGCTTTTAAATTATTGTTTGTGAACACCTACTCACTTATTCGGCTCAGTTATTTATAATGACTTCTTTTTCATTCACGACTTGCATTTAATATTAACTTTTTTTTTTTTTTTTTGCTCAAAACTTGCATAAAATATTTAGAATTACTTGTTATTCCTTTTTCACTCACGACTTGCATTTTTAAATTAACGTTTTGCAACCACACTTCATTTGCACTGAAATTACTGTTTCTTGTTATTATACCAACACACGCATGTAAAGTCTAGCCTTTATTAATTGCCATTGCTATTTATCTTCCTCGTTAATTTAGCAAGCGCATATACACTTGTACAGTTTAATTATTACCTATAACTTGCTATTTTTTATTAGAGCTTCTCCCATCGCTTTTTAAATTACTCTTTGTAAACAAATGCGCACTTAATCAATTCAATCATTTACAATGACTTGCTATTTCCTTTTCCTACACTCGTTGCATTTAAATTACTCTTCCTTATATATTGCCTACACACTGGCGTCAACCCTAGCCTTTTATTTGTGATTGTAACCTTGCTATTGCGTGTGAAACACCTACACACTTAGTCTGTATATTCAACAACAATGTTTTGCTATTCCTTTTCACTCACGTCTTGCATTAAATTACTGTTCTTTGTTCTTACTTCGACACACTTTTGTGTTATTATGTCGGCACACATTTTCAAGCCCCCTACCTTTTATGTTTGTAACCTTGTCCATCTCTTGTAAACATTGTGCACTTAGCCAACTTAATTATGTAGTCACTTTTTGCAACCACACCATTAACTTGGACAATGTGCAACCTTTTTGTGATTATGCAAACTCGCAACAAACAACTTCGCCCATCGCTAAAACGTGTATATAATTAACACCACTGAGAGTATGTAACATTGAGAGATTTTGACCATAGGCGTCATTCGCTGCTATTTAAGTTGTATAATATATATATCGCCAACTACAACGCCGGTACAGAAGTCTATTACAACGTACAGTTTTTAAAATAATAGACTAACAGGTGAAGATTCTTCTACTTCGATTTTAAATGAAAATGAAGGATTTGCACCTATTGATAGGTTGCAAAGAATACCGAAGAAGAAAACTCGTAAAAATAAAACTGTACTGCCTATGTCGCAGCTCATTCTCATTCTTCGTAAAGCTGGAGAGCAAATTAAGCGACGATAGCAACTGCAACCTAACTGTCGGTAACAATTGGGGCTTGAGCTTCAAGAACAACAGCAACTGTAGCCTGAGCATCAGCAACAACAGGTACCTTTATTTCGATATTAACAGTAAGAATTAATGGTAACAATGTTGACAATAATGACGTTGATAACAATGGTGTCACTGATGATAAGACTGACAAGAACGACAATATGACTTTATTTCAATCTTTAGATAATTGAACGTTCTCTAGTGTTTGTAAACCTTCAACCTTTACTTCTGATACCTTAAAATCTAATGTGTTAACAGTAAGAACTAATGATGGCAATGATGACAATGATGGCAATGACAGTAAAATAATGGCTTTTTCCAATGATTCACAACTACATTAACTTTAATTCCTAATCCAACTCAAATGGTGATTTTACAATATGATCCGTAGATGTGTCTTCGATTTTAGAGTTTCGAAGCACAGTATGTACATTTATACTTCCATGGAAATAATGGTAGCATTCCTGGTGATTAGACAGTAGTGTTATCTTCGACCACAGAATTTGGTGCAAAACCCATTTTTTTCCGTACAATTGCAACAGTACGGATTCGTCCACGCTGTCGGTGTATATATGTATAACTTTCCGAATTCACCCTCCTATATATATAAAGATGAACTTATTGTACCTTTATTGTGCTCTAAAATGAAATAAAAGAAGCAGAAAATTTTATTTAAATCAATTAAGTTCGTTTAAATATTAACTACTAAACAATATTTGTAAGCGTTACATTGTACAAAATAAACATATAATACTTATGATCCTGTTCTAACAGCAGAAAACGTTTGATTAATATATTTGTTCATCTCCCCCCCTCTCTCTCTCTCCACACACACACACACACACACACACACACACACACATATATATATATATATATATAAAGGTGAACGTATTGCATATTTATTGTGCTCTAAAATGAAATAGAAGATACAGAAAATGTTTCATTTTTATCATTTATGTTCATTTAAATATTAACTACTAAATGTTTACATTATACTTACTTATATACAAAACAAACATATGATCCACATTCTCCTGTTCTAATAGCGGAAAATGTTAATTTGCATAATATATTTGTGATTGTAAAAGTATATTTGTAATAAATAGTATTAAATTTTAGTTTTTTATTACTAATTCTACTTACATTATTTGGTCCTATGTGCTAAATCCCCATCTACATTTTCCTATTATTCATCAAACATATTTTCATCCTTTTCATATTCATCCCTTTCATATTCCTCCGTATGCTCATTATAGCTAATGTAAGGATGCTCTGCGACATTGCTTTTAGTTTACTTATTATTACGTAAACGTAATTTACTTAAATTTGACATTTTAATCCTTTATATTTTTCCTATATTGATCTATATTATGTTTAATTGTATCTACCAGGGCTCTGTGACGAGTTAAGTGTTGTTTTCTTTCTTCCAGTAGCTTTTTCATAGTTACAATTCATTCTTCTGATTTTCCTAAATTATCTTTTAGTTTTTCTTTATTCTCTAGAGCAATATCTAATTTTCTGTTTAAATTATTAACTTTTTCGTTACATTCTCTACCGAGGCTCTGCTCTACCTTATTTAATGCAACGTTACATTTTTTCACCAACAGCTTTTCTCAAATAATTTATCGAAACGCGTTCAGGTTCATACGTTGTCCCGGATCTACGTTCTTATTTAATGTTTAACATGCCTTCCGCAGACCATTTAAATGCACGTTTCGCTCTTCCCGAAACGCTTTTACCAGCAATGCTTACATTCCGTTCACCTTTTCTGCACTTACCAAATATGTACTGCTAGCTATCGCTAAAATATGAATTTGTTTCATAGATTATGTCACATTCTAATAATAGCTCCGTTTTGTAAACGCAAGTGTACAATCAAGAGCTAAACCTAACGATGTATCAACAATGTCAATTATTACTCGACAATCCATCATTTTCCCACGATTTAAGTTTGTTAAAATATTAACGAGTGCACCATAAAATTTGCATCCTGTATTATTTAAAATATAGGATTACACGCGTTGGAATTCCTCTTTCGCGTTGTACGTGATCTATATGTGACTTCCCGCTATACATATTTTCGCAACGTCCACCAGAATTATATCTTGTTATAGGCGTTAAGCACGTGAATACGTTATTCATATTTTCTACACTCAGCAAATTAAAATCATACGTGCACGTTGCATTTCTTTTATAAATGCTAGAAAAATTTGGTATAAGTTCGTAGTTTTTGCGACACATGGTTGAATTTTGCATATATCCTGTTTTTTCATTGGCTTCCAAACCACATCTTCCTAAACTTACGCAATTGCGGTAGGCACTCGTTCTCGCAAGTACGCATGTTATATGCAATATTAAAAATGCAATCATCTTGTACTAACGTAATGCTTCTTTGTTCACTTAAATAGCAATATACGAGTATTTTCGTCCTAGCACAACACAGCTTATTTCATCCAGTCATATGCTGTTCAATGGTCTGCTTTAACTAATCTGTACAGTTGTCTTTCTGACCAACCGGTAAGCGCCAACTAAAGCTAATTACTTAACCAACTGAATAAACTCTTTTTCTATGGTTATTGTACGACTCACCCACTTCAATTTCCTTCTATCTTTGCACCTTACATATCACCTCTTCATTTAGATGTGTGTGCAATGCGTTTGTTTTATTGACTGAATATGTATTTTTTCTATTACCTAAATTGTAATATTTTTCTTCAAGAACTTATGTGCTCCTTAGAACAAGCGTTACGCATTTATCTGCGGTGCCTCAGGAGACAGTCGCTTCTGAGCGAATACGAACGAAACTCTCTGGCTGCTCATCCCTACATTCTGGACATTCATCGCTCCTTGGACGTCGATGCAGTTTGGGAAGAATTGGGCACCTAGAGCAAAAAGGTCTACGCCCCTTACCATAGGTGCACCACACACTACAACACGGCTTCCAGCACGCAGATCGACGGACCACCTCTGAAAGTCACAAATTGCCATTTCTCCAATAACACCTAACCGCCGCGGCAACAGTATGCAGTTCACACTGCTAGGCCTCGCGGATTTCCTCATGGGAGTATTCCTCTTTCCGTGTATATTACATACAGCATCAATACTCAATAAATGAACTGTACACCTCGACAATTGTTGCACACAACATAACTGCAGCAGAAAGTAATATTACGTTAGCCACTTTCATTTTTTGTTGTATCAGCTGTTGTAAATTGTTTTATTTACTCCATTATGCTGTTTTGTAAGTAATTATATTTTATGTATATTGATATTCAATAAAGTAGCGTCCCTCGGGAAATGGTGGAGGGGTTCGATGTGCCTCGCGCGGCGCAACCCAGACAGGACCGAAGTGGACAACCTTGAAATATCACTCGAGAAACCTTACAAGATTGTCTACCTTCCGTGTCTGGCGCCAGAGAGGACGTTGACCCTGTCTGCCTCCCTAGGGGTATATACTACTGTTCACGATGCTAGTAATGGTGAAAAGTAAGGCAAATTCACAGCAAGTTCAGCGTGTTATTGTAATGTTATCAATTTTTAGGACTAAATAAAGAAAGGAGTACTGAATATTTCTGTTATAAACGCCACTGAACATGCTATAGTTTTTACCGGATATAGTTAGAAAGAAGAATTATCTTGAAGAAAACGGAATGAGCAAATTAATCGTGTAATAAAGTTCGAAAACCGCCTGGAAATAATGTATTGGACGATGTAAAAATTGTATAAATGGAAGAAAATTTCAGTAATAATTTGAGGTTAAGAAAGAAATCCCAAAAAAGCGAAAGTTCTTGAAATTCTCCAGGAAATGGATTAATTGCTCCGGGTTCGGAGAAACCCTCAGAAAAATAATGAAGTCTGTTGGATTTAATTTTAAAATTACAAAAATAAGAGACTTTTGTTATGCAAGCACACTCACATAGTAACTCAAAGGACTTCGTTTTTCAGAGCACCCAGAACAAATTAAAAGGAAGAAAATAAATCAGTGGTACATATTGTGAAATATGGATTCCCAGCAATTTTACATTTTCCAAATATTGGTTGAATGACGACGATCCAGAAATTTGCTTATATGAGGCCCAGAAAGCGTCTATTCTGGTTGGGAGATGGGATTCATTGTCTACCAGATTTACGATTCGTACCACAACAAGCAAGAGGACAAAATTCCCTCAACCAACAATTCCATCTCGGATATAAAAGCATGGTTACGTGGCAACAACATATCATTTGATTCTGAAATGACAAAGAAAAACTTATAATTCATACAACGCAATATAGGCCAAATAAAAATTGTTCTATGGCAAATTATTTGAAGATGCTTATTTCAATCCACTTAGACTGCCATCCTATCGCCTTGAATTAAATCCCGCCGAACTGTATATGGAATGTATTAAAAATAAAAGTTTCTGATAAAATATCGAACATTTCTCTTTGGCAACTCTAAAAGTTGTGTCAAAAGATGTCATCGGATTAATAACACGAATGACTGGAAAAGTTCAGTGAAGGCATGACAAGTATTGGGATCGAGATGCTCTTCTGAAAGAAGTACTTGAACATATAATAATTCTGGACTGAAGAGTAGAGACTAGTCAGGAATAGAAACGTCAGCTAACTCGAAGACTGCTATTGCAAAAGAGGGGGACACCGAAGAGTAACAACAATTTTAGTTTAAGCAGACAAGAGGAATAATTTTAAGTTACTTTTAAACGTATTTGGAGGAATAATTGTTTTCTTAAGTCTTTCTTTGTTTATTTATTAAATGTTGTTCAAGTTGGTATTCTTTCGTATACCCGATACGCTTGTCACAATTTTGACTTAACACTGTTTTTTTTTTCAACTGTTGGGAAAGTCCAGCCAATACAGATACACAATTTCAGTCAGGACTATCATAAAGATGCACCTGGTGCCATATTTAACAAGGTTGTTACACATGTTGATATGTTTTGAAAACAAGAAAGTTTGGAAGGACAACGAACTTCCCGTAATTTTGCTTTGAACGTGGGTAACAATGAGCAACGCTATTAAGTTAAAACAAGTAAAATTATATATATTAATGTGTAAACTATCGTATCATACCAAACATTTTAAAACCTGTAAAATAAAATTTATGGAAAACATTCCTGCTAATGTTGTATATCGCAAACTTATATTTTTCTTAAAAAAATTACAACGTTAAAATATGTAGTTAAGATAACATTCGTGATCTAGCCATAACCCAGATCACAATAACTATAATTAATGCAAAATTAAAAGCAGTGCTTTTTGCGCAATACTCAATTTATAAAATTTATCATTTGAATCTTTAACAACACGTATAAACAGCGCGTAGATTTTTAATATTAGTACATCTGTTTGCATTTACTTGGTAGTGCTAATACAATTAGTAACCAGTTTTATATTTTTGTAGGTTTTCATTTCTAGCTTTCATGTTATCTGCTTTATTATTTATAGGGAAAACATGTTTTTTTTTTCCACAAATTTTCATTAAAGTTTTAAGCGCATTTAAAATTACTTATGAGCATATTTTTAGACAATTTAAAATTCCCATTGACATATAAAATAACTTAGAGGAAAATTGGGAAACTTTGGTCTTAAAATTGAGGGGCTTTGCTTAGCATAGTGGATTATTTATATTAAGAGATTACGGAAAATATATGTGTCAAAATGGTAAATTTTGCAAATAGGTTTTGTAGATATTCCCCGAGTAATCGTGCTATTTCCACTATAGAAATCAGACCGAGTAATGTGATATTTGGCAGTTTGCCGGTTTGAATTTTATAGTATAGTACAGGATAAGCCTTAATGACCTTTTTCCTGAATTAATATTACAGTTATCTAACTATTGCTATATGTTACGTTCCGCCTGTGGTGCCTCAGTAGTAAAACGAGCATTAAACACCATTAAACAACAAATAACCTTCATATGATATGCATTATGGTTTGAGTGTATCAAAGTTCTCTCAGGAAAACAACGTTGTCGTGTCTCTGAAATCACTTTCAGTACCCGCTTAGTGCTATTAGATACCTAGAGAATTTGTTAATAATATGGAAAACACTTTCTGCTCAATCTTTGGTGTAGGAAAGTAACGATAGCATAATTGGAGAATTATTAGGTATCTCATGGCAGTGTGTTGCTGTATAGACGAAAGCGATAATACTACACACCCAGAATTCGGTGAGATGGAACAAAGTTATTAAAATTTGTCCTATACTTTATATGGAGATTTAGGGTATAATAAGAAAATTTAGAAGTGTTTAAAGCTATAGTTGTATGAAAAGAACAAACAAATATAAATACTGGGTTACATCGGTGAATAAATGAAAAGTAGAAATTGAAACGTTTCTAAGGTTGTTGTATATGATCCTCATTATCGGTGCTTTAATAACTCATGATGTACCTTCAGCCTCTTTCGCCCTATGGTGCCCTACATTCGAGTTGATCTGTTCATGATCAAACTTCTCGGCAAGTGAGGAAGCTGCCTCTTTGTTTATGCATTTAATTCTAATTGATAATTTCTTTGTCATGTCATTCTGTTTATAAGACAGAAAAACAAAAATAGGTTATGCATATTTTCAAGAACACCATACACGTATGCACTTGAAAATTCATACAAAACCGAAAAGAAAAATTTATGTTGGCTGTTTCACTGGACAATCCAAAGATATATGTTATAATTTTATGTTTTTTGAGCAAAATTAATTGAAATAATAATATTAATATTACTTTCGAATTTATTATGTTATATTTAAGGATTTATCATATTATAAACTGTTCACTATTATTGAAAGTTTTTCCCACAAGTTTCTTATCGACATGAACTCGTCGCCCGAATCGAGATAAACAGCTACCGCAGTTCTGCCGATAGACGTTATTGTTCTAGGTGAAACATGTTTAACATAGAAAGTCACAGACTACTAGAGGCTTTCAAAACGTCTTGCAAGTACCTTCTCAAAATCCAAGCTACGGGCTGTATTGAAGCACTTAACCTCGCAACTTCAAAGTACTCCCCATCTCTTTCCCCACACAGTGTGAGCGTCGCAAGCACTTATCAAAGGTGCTACTGTACTCCGACTGAGGTATTGTCTTCAGAACTGAATTGAATGCTTCAGCAAAGTCCTGCACTCGTTTTAAAGCTTTTCCAGCTATGACAGATTGCACTCGAGGAACAAACAGAAGTCTGGGCTACACAGCATCTGAACTTTTCCGGCCTCCAGTATTTCTTATATTTGCCGTTTGTGGTCAGAAGCATTGTGTGTAAAATCTTAAAGTTCCTGTCTTTGGACGCCACTGCTTCAATTCTTCGAATAAATCAAGCTTATATTTAGAATTCTTTATGGCATGCAGTCAACCACCATCAATGTCTTTTAACAGAAAAAGAAATTCGTCTACATTAACTACCAAGAACGAAATGTTTGTCTTGTACCATTTTCAGCCAGCCACAGTTTGTTTAAAGTAATATAGTAATAAAATAAACTTTCTTTACCTATGTATATGTCTTGTGAACTGTTTAGGGTCATTTCCTTGCGCATTCCTTCCTCCTCATATTTTTTATGCTGACACGGATGGGCTAGGTCTGCGGTTTGAATACCATACGATCACCCTTTCTTATTGAGTTTTTTCAAAAAACCTCAAGTTTTTTTTGAGGTTTCTTTATTTATAATTACTGATAAATACCGAATTAATAACCTAAACTTAAATGTGTAACGCTTTCTTCAAGGAAAAAAATTGTTTCATTATTTATAATTTTATCTTTTGTATTATTTGTGTCCTGTGATTCTGTACTACATAAAGAAATCTTCTTCTTCTTCTTCTTCTTCTTCTTCTTCTTCTTCTTGAGAGGGTGATATGATTTACACCACCACTCATTAATTTCAACAAACCTGCTCATTAACATGAACTACCAATTAAATCAATTGAAAATCATCATTATGCACGTAATTATGTTTAATTACTGAATAAACAGATTAATATTGAAAAATGTGATACTATGCTTCCTTGTTTTAATGAAAGCATGATTGTTTTGTTCCAGAGAAACACATTATACAAACCTGAAACTGTTTATGTCATGGCTGAGTCAAATGCACATATCCCTTTATGTAACTTTGGCATCAGTATTGTTTCCTGTACTTCTATCAACCACAGTATCTGGTCTTAATAAACATGCTGCAATGAGGAAGGTAGATTTGTAGGTTCGTCACACTGCTAAAGAATGTTACTATTTATGTAATTCATGGTTGCCCACCACACTAATATTACCAAGATTTACCACGTCTAGGATAGCTTCGCAAAACTACAAAAAGTGGCGATTCGTTCATTAGAATCACCGTATAAGGAAAAATATTTAAAACTGCACTACAAAAAACATGCAGAAATAGTAGAAATGGAAGGAATACCGTATATGTTACAACAGTAAAAGAAACATTTGAGCAACTTATCTAAAAGAGCACCCGGCATTAGGGAAACTTTTGCTAAACTCTTATCAACATAAAGTTGAGACCTGAATGATCTAGATAACGTCGGCACTCTATGACAACTTACGCTAAGTACTTTTCGCATATGAATCAAAATAAGAGATATTTGGGGCCAGGAATTTATGTCCGACAGTGTTTCCTACTAGCATGATCTGCTGCCTGTTAAACGTGTTAAAGGATCTGTTACGTTTTTCTGGGAATAAACTTGGAGGAAAGATGGGTCAGAAACAATATTATAATATTCTTCAGTGTTCTGCAGACTATCTGGATTCCATCTAATAGAGAAAGTGTTAATCTTGCAGCAAGATAATAGTTGTAAATATCGATCTGGATACGGCATGAACTGCATTGCACCTAAAGAAAAGCAGAGGATGTTGGTGGCTATCGCAGGGTCCGGACTGCAATTCCATAGAAATATATAGAGGTATCCAGCAAGTGCATTTAAAAATCTTAAACCTCTCTGGGGAAGTCTGCAACAAGTTTGGAAGGGCATACGATATCGGAATACCTCCAAGGACTTGAATCAATCATTCATGAAATAACTTGTATTTTTTTTGTCAAATTGAATTTATTGCTTAGCTGGTATCTACTGTTTATCGATGTCTGAAAAACCTTAGTTAGTAACCACTATGCTGTTAAATGAATACCTAAAATTTGCATTTACTTATGAAAGGGCAGCAGTCAAATGCCTTAATTCCTTTTATATATTAGCAGTGCAGAGTATACTTTTTAATACGGCATGGAAACACTGATTTTATAAAAAAATTAAAACAAAAATTATTATTTGTAGCAATTGTGACAATCAGTGTTTTATATCAGTTTTGAAGGCAGTTAGTTAAGATGAATTCTATTGATAATTGCACTTGTAAGCTGATTTTTCCTGTATCATGAAGGTACTGCAAAAAAAAAAAAAAAAAAAAAAGTACAAATTGAACCTTCTCGCTTCTTTTGAAATATCTAAATGAACACGTACCTCTGGAAATCAACCAAGTGAAGTTCATCATTTGGAGGCCAAAACAAAAACCGGTGCATGATAAGATTTTTCATGGCCTTTACAGATACTCGGAAAGTTGATAAAATTGTTTGGGATTTTTCTTTAGTGAACACTCTTATTTGGCTCGTGACCGTAATTTTGGGCAAGTTAAACGTATGCTCAAAAATATATTATAGATTTTACAACCCTATGCAAATTTATGACATGATATGTTATGCTGAAGCTCCAGGAAAATTCACAGTTGATGCTGTTTCTTCAGATTAATATTGAGTTTTAGTGGCCAAAAATGTACAATAACTGCTTGTCTGCAGAAACCCAGAACCATCTTATTCCACGATCTCAGAAACAAGCCTTTTTAATTTCAAACTTAAAGGAATTTTGCTAGGATAGTTCCCATAAAGACAGCAGTCGCACCTCAACTCAATGGAGGCTTCAAAAATAACTTTGTTCTACACCGCAAGTCCTAGCAGAATGTCAGATTTGCCATGCCGGTGGAAAATGCATACGTACCTGCTGTCTAAAGTACCCATCAATTAAGAAAAGCTAAGGCATTTTATATATTTCTGAAAAGAGCAATGAGATTTACAAAGAGATTTTGAATTGGCTAGCAGCTGAACGTTCCGAATGTATTTTAAAACTTTTAATGAAATTTACAAACATATATTTTTTGTATATCTTTAAAAACTTTGTAATATAGTATGCTTAAAGAGTAAAAAGGCTGTACATGAAAAAGTGATAGTAAAGACACAATGTCATTTCGTGTGCAGAATTATTACAAAGCTTTGAAACTTACATAATGAAAATAGATTTTAAGCTAATACTTTTTTCTTCAATTTCCAAAAACTATTTTGACTTAAATCATTTCATATATTACCCATTCACTTATAAACCAAATGCCGTTATAAAAGACAATGTGGATACTTTGCTTAAAAACTGTAATTTTTTCCCTTATAATGGATATATTTCGTGAACATCATTGTGTTTTTATCTCATAAATATATTTCCATGCTGATTTGTTTGTGTTTCCTTTAGAAATGTCCAGAAATTATTTGATGAGATGAAATTAAGTGGTAGTTTACATTGGGCTACCTTGACAGAGACTGAAACCATTCTTATATATCCTTTGACAAGGACATTACATTTGAAATCCTTCAGGTAATGTAAAACATAGGAAATAAGAAGTGTATTTCCCTTCTTTTACAATACTTGCTTCAATATGGATTCCGATTTTCATGTACTTCCATATGAATGGATTTTGAAAACAAAACGTTCCTTGCATGGCCGTGTAGAATAGCCTGAAATGAATGATAGCTTTAACGAGCGAAGGATTTAAATATTGCTTGAGCTTATCTCCCAGTTTTTTTTGTCGTCTCTTGCATCAAAGATATTGTATTTCCAATAGCATGGTTCTGGTTTTTATACGCTACTCTCAACTGTGAAGGTTCTTTTTTTCTGACGGGTTTTGAGAGCATCGCGTTGAATTCATCGTGTTACCGTTGTAAGATGCGTGGGCTGCTGCTATGTTTTAAGTGGGAAGTTTGCTGTTGAATGCTGATGAATCACAAACAGATGAGAATCAGGCCGGCCAACTGTCACAGTGTATTGACAGTTGGTTGTACGAAAGCTAAGCAGTAACGGCATAATGACCGCTTTGTGAACTGTGGTAGCAAGGTAAATATTGACAGTACATATCCTTTAATCTGGCAGCTAATGGGTCGTATTGCACCAGGATGGAAATGTTAAAAGGTAAATTAAACTATTGTAAACAAACTATTGATTTTGTTTCTCATTTCCTTGGGAACCAGTGGTCCCGTTCCAACAGAAACTCAAAATTATTCTTGGTCTGTCAGCAGAGATCGTCCTGTTGCCTTGTGCTTGTAGAGCTTCAACTAATTAAAAGAAAATAAAATCAAACAATGAAAATGAAAAGGTAAATGAACGTAATGAAATCATATATACAAATTAAGTGAAACTGCTGGTAAAGTTAACGTATAAGCAGTAAAGGAAAGGCCGCTTTAAATATATTTTTGTTCATTTAGTAAACAATTTATTGAAGACAAATATGCGTTTGTTTTGCAGCGTGTAAGTGATAAGCTTCAATATGGACATGTAAAATTCGCACAAAATTAATATATGATAACGTTGCAAATTATAAAGCGGACTTATTCAAAACACCGCAAAATCACCACTCTTTTCAGAAACAATGACTTTACACATTCAGAATATCCAAACCATCTTTCTCCACATTGAACTTGAAGTGTCTCGATGCATGCCGTTCAAGATTAACAATATAAATAAAATTACTTTAGGAACACCATCTGGCAGAAAAACTGCCAAATACTGAACTCTCAGTAATTAGTTACTTGGGTTTTACCTCCCATCCATCTTTTCACTTTACAAAACTCATAAACATAAAAAAATACTCATTGGCAAAAGAACATGATACACTTGCAGAAATAATGAATCAAATAATTTTCTAAACTATAGATTTTGGCGCAGACATTGGGATTATTGAAATTTTGATGAATGTTACTATAATTTCACGTTAATTTCTGAGTAAAATTGATAAAATTTATAAGAACTCCTTATTTATCAATTTTCTCTGAAACTGCATTAATCGGTTTAAAAGGTACGTGTTTGGAGGCAATGAGGCATAAGTGGAAATAAGTTTCATAAAATTCCCGCTTTAAAATTATGAAAAAATAATAATTATTACTATATTTACAGATTCATGAATAGAAAGAAGATAATCTTCTTTAACAGTTGTTGTCTAGAATTTTCAATGTTATCTAAACTTAAGGCAAGTTTATTTTTCAAAGTGTAATAATGTTGGTCATCTCAGTTAAATATTAACTGAGGTAATATATCCAATTATAACATGGAATCAACGTTACAAGGCCGACAGGAAAAATTGCAGCTATAGCTGCAAGTAACTCAAGAGGAAGTGCTTTCTTTATATAGGTATATAAACATATATTGTCGCAACTTTACCCTTATGTTGTAACCGAAGGTCCGCATGGTCCCTCAGAGGATTTAATCAAATTTTTCTTAACATACTAGCTCCTCTATCAGTTTGACTCTTTGTTACATTATTTAAGTATTGGTGATTTGCAAGCCTATATGAATATGGATTAATTTAGGCAGGTTTTTGTTTAAAAAAGTACATTTTGTAGGTATATACTTTAATTAGATAATCTGGGATTCGATCAGAACCCTGGAATATATTATAAAATCTTGGCAAACTTGACTCTTTACAAAATGCCATTTGTATACCACCACTACAACAAACAACAAATGAAGCTCGACAGTGATATGTAATAAAATCTCCAAACATTGTTTACATTTTACTCAATATAGTAAATACTTATAGTATTCAGTTTGAGGTGAGACTGACAGCATGTCACACTTCTGAGGGAACTAATGGAGAAACATAAAATTATTACATACACGAGGATCCACATTTTGAATCACAGACAGCGTTCTCACCGTCTTCAGACAAAGAAAAGACTCTTATTGCAAAACCCCGTAGAATTGATAGAGATTTCCGGACAATGTGTCTCCAACGTACTGTACATGGACGTCAGGTTGTATCTGGTCCACAGCAGTTGCAACACAAACTCCAACATTAGCTGGATATATTGTAAAAGAAGCAAGATTGTTAAATGGCAAAGCAAAATCTGGTCGACCAGTATTGGAGATACTATGTCATTGAAGGGATTTCATGACATTTGATAACTTGAATACAAGACCTGAAAGACTTCAGGAAGATAACACGACTCAATTTCAATCATTTTGTGTAAAGCTTTCTCAAGTTATTTATTTATTAAAACAACTAAGAAAAATTGTATCCAGGGACTATGTTGTGAACTCTTTTTATTCTTTTTTCCATAATATTTTATTTTATGGTTTGCACATTTGGGGCATCGGATCCAAAATCAGTAAAATGTTACTACTGTAGAAAAGGCTATCAGCATTATAACCGGATCTCCGATGTGGAGCCGAAAATTATAGCTCCTCAATAATTTCATGTGTATTAATATTAGCATTAACATTAATATTTCATGGAGGTAAGGGAGTGATATTTTGTGCAAAACAGAATTCCTGGTTGAGACATTCTTTTTGCTCATTTGTGTTAATTGTCTGCATGCCTTATGACAGGAGAAGGATTTATTGTTTTGTACAAGGTTTGAATTGTATCAGACTGACGGATATCCCGGGGGAGGCCCCTAAGTTCTAGCAGGTAGAGAAAAGAGAGAGAATTGTTAACACCTGCTAATGCTTTAGAGTGGGCATTTACAGCTTATTTTAAAAGGAGCCATTCATTTTCATGCTATATTGTGCACCTAAGGATAAAAGAGAAGTGCAGATGAACGAGAATGCTTAGAAATGGAAATTACAAAATAGTTCAAGATAATAACGCCCAAAACTCCCCAGAAAGTGAAGATAGCTACCAGATGGTTGAAACATGATTTGTCTAAATAATAGCACACAGATATAAAGGGACAAATGGAGTAGCATAAAAGGTGACAGCCAGAATTTATGGTAGAGAAGCTTCTTGGGAAAGGCCAGAAAGAGAATAAAAACTAATAAAGTGTAGGCGTGGAGAAAATGGGTAACCAATAGGCACCGGCCACAAGTGTACGAATTAGAGCGTATAGACATAGAAGTCTATATTGAATAATCGCCAATCAGGAAGCTAGAACTAAAGTTTAATTCATAATGACAGAGAAGTGTTTTTCGCGAAGGGCGTGGCTTATTGGTCCAAAAGCCACAGCCAGAGATCAGTAAAGTCACTTGGGTACGAATAAGCGAGGCCATAAGTCAGTCAGTCAGTAGGACGTAAAGTAGGTTCAAGTGTTTGATATTCAGAAAGCTGGAACCCGGGTCTCCGCGGACAGTCTTGTCAAATGGTTATGTTGTGTTCTTAATAAACTATGAGTTAGAGAGGCTCTTGTGTTTTTCCTCTGTGGTCTTGTCAAAACCTTCTCGTCCTGGTGACTCCGAGTCCCAAAAACCTCCAGTACAGCGAACCCTGAATTCCTTAACATCCCCAACTGAAGCCCCCATCAGACGAAGTAGCAGTGGGCATCAGCGGTGAAAAGACTACGCAACGACCGGCCTCATTCGCCGTACATCCCTGCTTCAAATCGACTACCAGCGGGAGACATTTTATATCCAAACCTACGCCCCCGCTCATTAATACCGTTTCAGATGCCCATTGTAGTCCACTTTTAAATTAATTAAGAATTTTAACTATCATTAACCACCATAATTTTAATTGTTTGGTCAAGGTCAAAACTAATCAGCAGCAATTACAGTATCAATTTGATGACCATACCTATAGTACTACTAACAATCACTTTGTATTAAGGTGTAATATCAGATTAAGTAAAACCAAAAAATATTTAAATATGGCTTTAGATATGTTCAACAGATTACCTAGTGATGCCCACTCTGTTAGTTTAAACATATTTTAGGTTATTTTAAAAACTTAACTTATTAATAATCAGTTTTATGAACTTGATGAATTTTTTACTTTAGTAATGTTATTAGATTTTAATTTCTGTATACTTTACTATTGCCCATACTATATTGTATTATTTCCGGCAAAATTATAATTGTATGGCAGTATGTTTTCTTACAATTCTCGGAAGTTTTTTGTTCCTGAACCATTCCTCACTGTTGATGAACCCCTAGTGTTAAAGTTTATTCAATACCTCCTTAAGTACATGGCAAAAATATTTTCGTGCTGTGATGTTGAGAAGTTCTGTCCTTTGAAAGGGAAAGTTTATATCGATCTGAAAATAGGAGAATAGTAATAAAGAATATTGTAAAAGGCAATTTCCCTGTGAATTAGCAGAAGGCCCCCTTGTTGGCTATACTTTTTGGCACGTTCAAACATAAAGGATATACCAAAGGAATTCAAGCGTGAGAAGAACTCGCCCTTTTTTGATTTGATAAACCACTGACATTTGTGTGTTATTTTGCAAAAATAAACGGAACAGTCATATTATTCTCATAGATGCACCACGATACGAAAACTGTTAAGAATAAAAGAAATTCTGAAATAATAATAAGTTATAACCTGACAAAATTGAGGTGGATAATTTAGAATTCTTAGTACGAATTTATAATGCAAAAGGAAGACTAACCGCTGGTCAACAGTGGTGTTTAGATTGTGCATATGTAAAGCATCCATTATTGGGAGCAAAATAGTCACAAACTGGACTTAAAAACGATTTCTAAGTGACGATATTTTCTAATGGAACTATAATGACTGAAATTCTAAAAGGGCAAATAAAAGGACATGATAATGGCTTTTCAAGCAATGAGTCTTGATCCTTGAGCAAAAACGAAAAGCGAGGTAAAGATGTTTACTTTGCCTACGAGATGAACATCGCAAAGTAAATACTCTTGATAGCAACTGCCGGAACCCCTGTTGTCCAGATCGTAGACTTTGTGTGATAGTTACTGCTACTTCGAATGATATATTTACTTCAAACAATATGTTTGAACAATTTGAAAAATTAAACAACGTGTTTAATTATTGTATTGCTTTTTGAGTTATGACATACTATTAACTAGGTCAATATAACTCTAAATTAAAAATAAATATAACAATAAAAACAACAAATAAAATAACAAATAAACGTAACCACAACTAAAAATAACATTATATAAATAACTCGGGGGACCGGGCGGACTCCAGGTTACCTAGTAGGTATCGCGGATGGGTAATGCGTGGTTTTTCATATAAGCGAGCCCCCATTGCCGCTCCGTGGAGGAGATAGCAAGCTGACCTAGGTGACTGTCGCAGTCGTAGTGCAGCCGTTCCCGGCTGTGTGTTGTGTTCGTTATTCGACAGTATACATAAAGTGTGTTATGCCTCTGTGTTTATGTACAACGGTGTCTTTATGCACGATTCATTTGTGTTAACTCAGTCAGCTCGTGAAGTTAGGAAACTGTTTCAAGCAAGATTTCCGGGTGTAGACGCTCCAGATCGTAAAAAAGTTCATGATCTGTGTAATACATTTCTGAAAACCGAAAGCTTCTACCCTAAAAAGAAAAAAATCAAATATCGTAGGGGTCTCACCTAAGAAATATTTCATGGCATTGGTAACAGTTTAGAAAATTCCCCTGGAAAATCTCTTCGTCGTCTTGCACAGCAAGTGGGAATTTCATACGGGTCTGTGCAAATGGCTACTAAATTACTGCACTTCAAGCTGTATATAATAACTGTGGCACGTGCTCTTCAGCCTGGTGACTCCGTAGGTAGGCACATATTTTGTGAGTGGATTCTGGAAATGTGTATAATGGACAAACAGACACACATTTTATATTCTTCTCGGACCACCGCTGGTTCCACCTCGATGGTTATGAATGCACTCAAAACAATTGTTACTGGAGTACTGCTAAACCTAAATGAAGTGCCCCTCCATGATGAGAAAGTTGGTGTCTGGTTTGCCACCAGTTGTGAAAGATCCATAGATTCATCTTTTCTTTTTTGGAGCATATAACTGATTCTGTCAACTAAGTGAATACCATGCCAATTTCCTTTTTCCGAGAATTAACCAACGAGGAGCCTGATCATGTATTTTTAAATAGGACTCTGCCACTGTCCACACTGCGAATAATTCCATTAGAGTTATTCATAATATGTTTTCACAAGACAGAGTTATTAATAGGGATCTGTGACTCCCTCTGTCCCTCGATTTAACAGCCTGCGATTATAATGTCTGGGGTAAATTAAAAAAAAAAAAACAAAAAAACATATCGTGTATAAGACTAACCCGCACACCATACAAAAACTCAGAGATAATATTCGTTAGGAAAATATCTCAAAATTAACTACAGCGATGGGTGAATCATTTCCTAGAGATGTCAAAATGAGTGGAAAATGAAGGCGGGAAGTTTAATCACCTCACTAAGTAATTAGCTTCTTAAATTGATTTGTGCATGTTTGTATGGTTAGCTTGTTTTACCCTCCAACTCACTAATCACGAAGCCCGACTGGCGGTAACCGGCTAACGAGCGCCGCTCTCGCCAATAGGTAAAACCTCCCGGGGAAATCAAAGCGTATCGAACGGCACACCTAAAGAATAAGATTACAGCATAACATTTGATTCCATAGTCTGCGATATTCTGAAAATGCATATATCCTAGAGCTCAGTCCAAATCTCATTCGAGGTCGGTCAGAGATTTTGTGATGAAAATAATTACGACGAATGGAAAAGGAAAACAAAGTAACTGACTAAATGTCTCATATAAACTAAACGATAATTCTTCACAAGAAACGATAGACAAATTGGAGAGTTGTACATCTATTAGGTAATTATTACAACAATGAACAAGCTAGAGATCCCTTGTTTCTGTTTAAACCGTTACACATTTAACTACAAAGAAAACTGGAAGTCAATGCAGGAAATGAAACTGAAGAAGAAAAGCATTAGTATCTCACGATGTTTAAGAAACCTTATAGAACTGGCCTTATTTTTAGCTTCTGAAAGCTTTACATTAAGCTACTTAAACCTGAGAAGTCCTTTGTTTCGATAAAGCCGCTCATTCACAATCCCAAGGCAGCTGTACGCGTTCATTTTGCTTTTCATTAGTTCTTACAAAGAGCGGGTTGTAATCGATGAAACGTTGCTTCCTTCATTTATTGCTGTTCCACTTAAATTGGAAAGCTATACGAAACGCAATATTCAGCTGAGTAAAGATGGGTATATAGAATCACAATGAGATTCTATACGTAAAATTATAATTATGGACTGAAGGGGCATCCTACTAGTTCAGGACCAAATTTTACCTGTTATTCAAAATGATTAAAGTATTCCAGAATATTATGCAAATTTCTGTGCAGCAAATCGGCAGCTGTTTCGGACGCTCTTTGTGCCACTCTGTTTCCTGAAGTGCTTCGAAATTTCTAGACATAAGTTTTCAGCATATTTTACCATGCATTTGTTAGCAAAGGTGTCTTCACTGAAACGATTAGAATGTTTTGCAGGTATATGATAGATTTCACAATTGGCTTTCATTGTTGATTCACTACCTTTGTCATTTTGTGCGTTAAATTGACTGTTTTTAAAATTTATTAATTTCTTGTAATTTTTCCCGTTATTTAATTTCAAAGTAGGATAAGCCTTCTTTATGAATTGTTCTAAGAGCTGTTTAACTTTGATAAACATTATAGGTGAGTTATAAATGCACACAATGTTACTTCTACCTCTAAGTAAATGTAACGGAGCTTCTACCATCCTTTGACCGTAGTCTTTCGATTTCTGGATTATTTGAAAAGTTACATCACGTCAGAATCACTTGAATATAGAGGTTTCTTTGTAATCTATGATAACAAATGGTTCTTTGTAATCTGTGATAACAAATTCAAACACATTTAACTTACAAAAAGCATGCCTTTTCTAGCGATGATATTCTGCATGATGACCTCATGGTATGCTATTGCTCTGCGCTGTAGTTTCAACTACAGCAAATGCTGCGAAGTATATTGTTCCAATTTTATTCCACTTCTTCTGGTAGACTTTCTAGAGACTGTCCATAATTCATTATTCCCTGCTTCCAAGGACCCTTTTAATTAACTGAATGTATCGAATTCCAATGGAATATTTAATAGGTGATGTAATAGGGGTGTCGCTGTAAGGGATGGAATGTACTCTCTCTCTCTCTCTCTCTCTCTCTCTCTCCATATATATATATATATATATATATATATATATATATATATATATATCCTGCAAAAACTGACGGGTTGAAGGAGACGTTTGACTTAAAGCCATATCCTGATGCAGCCAGTCCGCCTTTTTCATTCAAACTGTGGTTAATAATGGTGTTCACAGTTGTAGCCGAAATCCCTAATTTCAATGTAATGGTTCTCTATGCTGCTGGATTTGGGCCATGAACAAGGGCCTTCACCTTTCGGATTATTTTAGAGTACGGCTAGTGACTGGTCGTGGATTTGCCTGTTTCTTGCTCTCTGAAATAAGTCCGTCTTGCATTTTTTCTAATGCACACATTAAATGCCTTTCTTGGAGTTGATGAAACCATGTCTCTTGCACTACTTAATAATCTCGAAATAAGTATTTTGTATCAGAAAGGACATTAGAAAATGGTTTTATTTTCGGCACCATTTTAGTTGGCAGACATGATAGCGTGTTGCAGTACAGTAATAATTGTTCACACTGTAGAATTTGATTCGTTTCCTTAGGTTTCATTGCGTGTTACTGTGTACTTCTAAACTTGTTACCATATATCTCAAAAATCCTCTCTCACAACTGAAAATAATTTACTTAATGTTTTTGTTGAATAAAAATTGTAAAGCAAATATTTCTTAACTCCCGTTATAGTGTAACTAAATCCAATAGCATAAATGCTACAGAGTCTCTTAGCATACGAAACGATCACGTAAGTAAGGTAGCGGAAAATTCTGTAACTCGCTAGAATTTGCGCAATGTAGTTAGTTGGGATATTCAACCTATCATAAAAGATAGGTAAAGTGCGCCTTAAGCGGTAGGTGCACCTTAAGATATGTTGCATAGGGGTTGTAATGGTGGCAGAAGTTTCCATGCAAATAATTTTTTTTTCCATGGAACGGTCCCCCTTTATTTATTTTATTTTATTTTTTTTTTCCTGCATGGGACGACCGCTAGTTTCAGATTCCTGACATACAAGGTAGTGGAGTTTATGGCAAACCTTTACCGAACAGAGTCCTGCACCTCTTCGTCCTATTATAAATTAACGATCACACAGATACTCCAACTCTACAACAATGTGAGTTACAAGGGAACAAATATGTTTTTATACCATTTGCTCCAACATTTCTACCTTAATTTGAAAAAAAAAAAATGGATTTTTTTATGATGTAGTTTGTAAGAGTGTTCTTTGAAAGAAAATTACTCCTACAGTGAGCAGCTCCAGGTATCTTTGATTTGGTTGATTCAGGCTTTTATGGTGTTTTAGTGGCGAAAACTCGACCGAAAGCAGATTTGGCTTGTATCCATTTGAATGACCCTTATACAAGGGTTGGATATGAAGTAATGACAATTGTAGTATATTTTAAAATGGATATATCATCAGTTCATGCGTCTTCCCTGTGTCTGTCACCATTTAACACACTTTTGAAAGGCTTCATAAACCAATGGTCTATATCTGTAGATGTCCCGATTAGCGCTCCATGCCTTTCCTCGAAGTGACTCTTTCGGATTGTAATCGCACGGATTCATGTCGGGTGATTGCCAGTGTCGCAGAAGATCCATCGCAGTGACACTCCTCACATTGTCGTGAAGGATGATAGGATGTGTTGCCAGAATGTATGAATGAATAGTGTTTAACGCCCGTTATTGCTACAGAGGCACCACAGGCGATGGACTCTGATGATACATGAGATGAAATGATATATTGGGAAAGAATTTTATGGAAGGAATCGAGGAGAGCTGGAGTGCTACCATGTTTTATCCATAAATGATGATACTTCCCAGGAAGTCGTCAACTTCTTTCTCTATGATAGTGATTCGTCAGTCAATCTTTGATCAACATTCGGCAGGGAAGCAAGGAGTTAAATTGTGTGATTGTCCTGAATGACATCCCTACCTTCACGAAACATGTTTAACCATCTCGATCCTGTACAATATAATAACGCCTGTGCACTACTACCCGAGTCAATTTTGATTCACAAACCTTATTTTCATTTCGTAAATATGTTAGGGTGTTTGTACTATCCTCCTGTGCTTAAGGCATCACAGTTTTAGCTCGTTTAATCTTCCATTATCAGATCCACAAATCCTACAGCTATCTGAGTTGGACCCTTTCGTGGCACAAATACTGTCATTGCGTTTTAGGAAACCTAGTCTAAAACGGCAGGAAAATGGGTTGAAAGCGATTGTACAGCACCATACTAATACAAATTATGGAATTCAGGGGGAAAATATTTTCACACCGAGACCATGACATGTGCAATTGGTCTATTCAAATGAATGAATAGTGTTTAATGCCCGTTTTTGCTACAGAGGCATCACAGGCGAAGGACCCCTCAGGGGCCCAATTTTTTGGGTACGGGGCGTAGCGACCCCGAGGCACCCGAGCTGCTCCCTCAGGTCCGCGCTTAGCGCGTTTGACTCCTTTTTATTTCGCCTCTTTTATTGTTTTATTTGTCCTACTTCCCTGTTCTTTGTCTGATGGGTGCCCCCGTGTTTGACACGGTAAAAAGTGACTGGGTAACAGCGTAACTCCCAGCACTGGGTTATCATGTAGGACGGGAGCGTATCCCCTGGTAAAGGCCAGGCCCGGGGAAGGGCCATTGCATGAGCTGTAGACTTCCTGCAGGTGATTGGGTCCCTTCGTCAGCCCACAGGAAGGTGTGACCCTGAGGTTACTTTGTTCAGGCTAGAGCCAGTGACCTAGGCCGGGGTGGCGCCCAGGAAGCAGCCCGCCATCGGAGACGGTTGCAATGGTGGAGGAATAAATCGCTATGGTACTGGAAAATAATCCTTTACATTTTAAACGTAAAAGAGTTGACGTAATAGAAGTAATCGAGAAGTCTTTCGCTCGTTACTTAGTTATTAGTCGTACTGAAGAGAGTCAAGTCGTTTACGACCGTAAATCCATTTAAAATTCAGAAGGGCATTGATGCCATAGCTGGACCCGTTAAGTCCTGTACCCGTCTACGCAACGGATCACTTTTGGTGGAGACATTTGGCCTGTCTCAAAGCAACTCGTTGCTCAAGGCGACGCTACTCCACGGATATCCCGTCCGTGTCGAGAAACATAAGACCATGAATTCGTCGCGAGGAGTTGTTACCACAAATGTTCTAGACGGAATGTCCGACCCGGAAATCCAGAGCTGTCTGGAAGACCAAGGGGTCACCTCAGTTTATCGTGTACAGGCAAGGAAAGAGGGGGAATTGCAGCCGACCCGGACTCTTTTCCTCACATTCGACAGGGTCGAATTGCCGCAGAGGATAAAGGCGGGCTACGAGGTGATAGAAGTGCGCCCGTATATCCCGAGCCCGTTGCGATGTTTTCAGTGCCAGCGTTTTGGACACACTCGCATATCCTGTAAAAGTGCCGTTCCCATCTGTGCAACCTGCGGTGAAGCAAGTCACGAGGGAGCATGCCCATCTGCTCCTGTCTGCGTCAACTGCCGCGGTGGACCTCCAGCCTCGTCCCGCGATTGCCCTCGTTTTCGAGAGGAGCGCTGTATCCAGGAGATCCGGGTGAAGGAAAAACTCTCCTTTACTGAAGCCCGGAAGCGATTCCAGTCTCGCCAACCTGTCGTGCCTAAGACCGGCACCTACAGCGCAGCAGCTTCTTTTGCGCCCAAGAAATGCGATAGCAGTACGCAGACCTGCGATCTTGTTTTTACACAGGTCCAAACTACTCCTAGTTCTCCAAAGCGCTCTACCGTGAAGCCCAAAGCGGTTGTTTTTAATGCCCCTGATATTAAGTTCAGGACGAGTTTTACGCGAACAGATTTTTTAAAGTCGTCAACTCAGGTAGAGAAGAAAAAGAGCCCTTCTCCTCCTCGGAGGTCACGCTCCCATGATGGGAGAAAACCCGCTAGGCGGTCGCCGTCGCCGCCTATACCCACATCCAACCGATTCCAGGCGTTGGAATCGGCGGATGCTTCTCAGCGGGAGAGCCCTCCCTCTTAGGAGGTCATGGAGCAGGATGTACCTGCTCCAGGAAAACCACCGAACCCCACGCGATTGAAAAAGGGACGTTTGTTTCGCCCTGGACCGTCCAAAAAGTAAGGTGGTGAATTTTTAGCTTCTTTTATCTAATTTTAACAATGGCTATCCTTTCGTGGAATGTGCGTGGTCTCCGTAGTCGAAGACCTGACCTCGAATTAATTTTACGTTCTACTGACCCTTTGCTTGTGTGTCTCCAAGAGACTAAGCTTCGCCCAAGTGATTCTTTTAATTTACGCGGTTACTCTTCGGTGAGATTTGATCTCCCTCCCGTAGATGGCACTCCCGCTCACGGCGGAGTTTTACTTTTAATTCGGAATAACGTGTACAGCACCTCATTACAGCTCCAGACTCCTTTACAAGCTGCTGCAGCTACAGTTCACTTTTCTGGCCTTAGTTTTTCTGTCTGCACTGTTTATTTACCTCCGTCCGGCACCATCACCACAGTTGACCTGGATGATCTTTTGTCTCAGCTACCACCCCCTGTTCTCCTTTTGGGGGATTTCAATGCACACCATCCCCTATGGGGTTCCACCACGGAGTGTGCAAGGGGTAACCTCTTAGCTGACTTTTTGCTAAGTCACAATCTTATACTTCTCAATACTGGTCAACCTACTTTTCTCTCTGACAGCACTCACAGTTTTTCGCACTTGGACTTATCCATGTGTTCTGCCTCGCTTGCTGTACATTGCACCTGGAACGTCATCTCTGATTTATATTCCAGTGACCACTTTCCGTGTCAGATCCATGTACTCTCTTCGAACGCACATTCACAACGCACGCCAAAATGGCTCATTGAAAAGGCGAATTGGCCTCTCTATCGCTCTTTAGCCGAATTTACAGGGTGTGAATATCCATCTATCGACATCGCGATCGAGCACCTCCGTACGGTCATCATAACAGCCGCAGATAAGGCTATTCCCCGGTCGTCTTGTCACCCCAGACGCTTACCGGTTCCTTGGTGGAACGATGAATGCCGGGATGCATTGCGTGCACGCCGAGGTGCTCTCCGAGTTTTTCGTCGCCACCCTACTTCAGCAAATATGATTTGCTACAAACAACTTCGCGCCAAATGTCGCCGAGTCATTAAGGATAGCAAAAAGGCTTCTTGGATTTCTTTTACCTCTTCTTTTAACCGCACAACGCCTTCATCCGTAGTTTGGAAACGGCTACGCCGCGTTGCTGGCAAACCAAGGTTTACACCTATACCCGGTCTTAGGATTTTTAATCGAGTGCTCACTACTCCGACTGACGTCGCCAATTTTTAGGGCAAACCTTCGCTGATGTTTCGAGCTCCGCCAATTACCCGGCTACATTTCGCGCATTAAGGGAGCAGGTTGAGAGGAAAGGTTTCTCATTTGCCTCCGACCATCAGGAGAGCTACAACGTTCCTTTTACCGCCAGGGAACTGGAGCATGCCCTTTCCACCTCTCGACATTGCGCACCGGGGCCAGATGACATTCATGTTGCTATGTTGCAGCATTTATCAGCGGAAGGCAAAGCATTTTTATTACGAACTTTTAATTTTATTTGGTGTCATGGCACATTTCCCAACGCTTGGCGATTGGCCACCGTCATTCCTATATCTAAGCCTGGAAAGGACCCACATATTCCTTCCAGTTACCGACCGATTTCCCTCACCAGCTGCGTCTGCAAGGTGTTGGAACGCATGATTAACGGGCGGCTTATGTGGTGTTTAGAGTCAAGACATCTATTGACGAACGCTCAGTGCGGTTTTCGTCGTCACCGCTCCTCTGTCGACCATCTCGTATCTCTTTCGACCCACATAATGGACGGTTTTATTCGGAAGTGCCAAACGGTTGCTGTATTTTTTGACCTGGAGAAAGCGTATGATACTTGCTGGAGAGGCGGTATCCTCCGAACGCTTCACGATTGGAACATACGTGGGCGCATGTCTATTTTTATCCAGGAATTTATGAAAGACCGGGTTTTTAATGTTCGCGTGGGATCAGTTTTATCATCTAATTTTATTCAAGAGAACGGCGTACCTCAGGGCTCGGTACTTAGTTGCACACTGTTTGCCATTGCGATTAACTCTATCACCGAGTGTTTACCGCCAGGAATACAATCGTCGTTATTTGTGGACGACTTTGCCATCTGTCTTTCCTCTCGGAGAACCTGTCTCTTGGAACGCCGCCTCCAATGCTGTCTCGACCGCCTTCACGCTTGGAGTGTTTCTCACGGGTTCCGTTTCTCCGCAGAGAAGACCGTCTGCATGAACTTCTGGCGCCACAAGGAGTATCCTCCACCTTCGCTCCATCTTGGCCCAGACGCACTTTCTTTCTCGGAAGAAGTTAGGTTCCTTGGCTTGGTGTTCGATAGGAAATTATGCTGGTCATCGCATATAGCGCAACTCAGAGGCAAGTGTGAACGTTCTCTTTGTATTTTACGTGTTTTAAGTGGCACATCTTGGGGAGCTGACCGGACTATACTTTTACGTTTCTACCGCTCTCTTATCAGGTCCAAATTGGATTATGGCAGTGTTGTTTATGGCTCTGCGCGGCCTTCTGTTCTGCACCGCCTGAACCCGATTCATCACCGGGGTATCCGTGTGGCCATTGGGGCATTCCCCACCAGTCCTGTGTTGAGTTTATGTGCGGAGTCCGGAGAACCTCCGTTGTTTTATCGTAGGGATGTTTTACTAGCTGCGTACGGTTGTCGCTTAGCTGCGCAACCTCGTCATCCCACGAATGGGCCGTTTTTTAATGTGTCTTTTGATCGTTTTTATGCTGCTCGGTCTTTTACTCCTAAGCCCGCTGGCTTTCGTTTTCGGGAGATTTTACGGACGTTGGACATTGAGTTACCTGCTTTTTTCTTAGCCGGGGAAACTTCTTCTCCCCCCTGGATTTTAGCAGAGGCCCCCGTTCATCTCGGGCTTACGTCCTGTCCAAAATCATCGACCGCAGCACATATTATTCGTTGTTCTTTTAGCGAAATCAAATCCTCTTTTAATGGCTGGAATTTTATCTATACCGACGGCTCTAAATGTGACACAGGTGTAGGATGTGCTTTTGTTTTTAATGGGGCTAGTTTTACGTATGGTCTTGACGTTGCAACATCTATTTTTATGGCGGAGCTTTATGCTATCTTTCGGGCGGTTTTATTTATTTATGATCAGGGGCTAGGGAACAGTGTTGTATGTTCCGACTCTTTGAGTGCAATTTTAAGTTTTAGAAATCTGTACAACCTCCACCCCCTTGTACAGATGGTCCAGAATGTAGTTTTAACCCTTTACGACGCTGGCGTCTGGGTAACACTGCTATGGGTGCCTGGGCACGTCGGACTCGCAGGTAATGAGGCCGCAGATGTTGCAGCAAAATCCACTCTTTTAGACCCTGCTGAGTACGAGCAGCGTTTTTATTTCGGGGATTTTATACGTTCTTTACGTAGAGCCATTTTTTCGCGCTGGCGCGAGGAGTGGGAATTACTCCCAACTAATAAGCTCCGTGAATGTAAATCCGCCCCTTTTAACTGGTCGACTTCTTCTCGCGCTGTTCGTCGCGAAGAATTATTTTAGCTCGTCTTTGAATTGGGCATTGCTGTTTTAGTCACTCTCACCTTTTTAATGGTCAACCCGCTCCAGTTTGCCCTCACTGTGACCACCCCTTTACAGTGCGTCACATTTTAATTGCTTGTGTTCATCTGACAGCTTTTAGAAATAGCCTAGGTTTGCCCTCCTCTATTGAGGAATTACTTGCAGATGATGTGGTTGCTGTTGAGCGTGTGCTCCGTTTTATCCGTATTTGTGGTTTTTGGAGCAAGGTGTGAAGTGTTCTCTTTTTACCATTGACGGAATTTTTAGACTTTTTTAAGACTGTTGTTTTTTCAGCTTTTGCTGAATAATGTTAACTAGTCTTTCATTGTGGTTTTGCACATTACCCTTGTTATTTGTTTTGGGGTTTTATTGTTACCATTTTAATCTTTTATAAGACTGGTTTGTTTTCAGCTCTTGCTGATTAGTTTTGCTACCGGTCTTTGTTTATTGACCTGTGTTTGGTTTGGGATTTTATTGGTACGATTTTAGCCCATTACATGACTATAGTATTTTTCCGCTCTTGCGGCTGTTTTAGTAACACCTTAATGTTTGTGGCGCCTTATACCCTTGTTATTTGTTTTTGGGTATAAATTTTATTGCACAAGTACTACTGTCCGTTCATTATGCGCAGGATTTGCGTTGTTTGTTTATTTATTTTTCTTTCTGACACAGTACTTGATGTGTTTGGGCGCTAATGACCATAGCAGTTTAGCGCCCTTAAGCAATAATTATCATCATCACAGGCGAAGGACACTGGTGATACATGAAATGAAATGATATATTGGGAAAGGATTTATTTTTAAGGAAGGAAACGTTCCAGGCCTAGGTTTAGGGTACCTCCGCGGCATTTGCCATTTATGAGGACTGAGGAAAACCTGGAAAAAACTTCAGTCAGGGAGGACGGTCCTGGCGAGATTCGAACCCCAGACTTCCCGCTCACGAGTCCGAGATTTAATGACATCGGCCACCAGTGGTGGTTGGTCTATTCAGAAATGTATGTATTTCCACATACAAAAGAAAATAGATGTTCTAAACTGAAGAAACTTTTATCGGATTAAGTACTGTTAAGTGCCATTGTAGCAAAACAAATTAAAGGATTTTTAACTATGTGATTAGTGACATGTCATATAACATGATTAATAGTGTGGAAATAAGTTCAATGTTCGTAAATTATATATAGAATCTAGAGGGCAACAAAGTGGGTTGTCTTTATGAATTCAATTTTTTTCAAAACAAAGTACTTATTAGTGAGTAATCACTTTAGCTTGACTTTCCTATATTACCTGAGGAGTGATACTAGTAGACAATTTACAGGTAATTTTGTTCAATAAAGGGTCGGTAATTATTCCGAATAGTTCATTCAGCACTTAAGCTCTTGTTGTACTCACTTATTTCGTTTATCGTGACTGATTGCTTATGATTTCTGCCGTTAGGTGACACTAACTACGTTTTGCTGGAGTTAAAGCACATTTGTCATCATTACAACAATTTATCTAACGTAGTAGCACACAATCCGCTATCAATTTATGTTTACTAAAATGAGGTGATCGTTGGCCGTTAGGCCATAGCGAGCCGCAGCAAACCTTTGCGCCCAGCGGTTTGTAGGGTTTACCTGAGATTAGGTTAAGGTTAGTGTGTGTATGTATATACGAACAATATGCGAATTTCAATAACACAACGCCTGGTAAAAAGTGATAAAATGAAGTTCAACATACCTGATTCGATTCGTATTATTTAAGAATGTTCTTTAACATCCCAGGTCATCAGCGTCCCATTCAGTTCCGGGTGTGAAACGGCCGACAAATTTTGATCAGAGGTCTTCTCTCAGGCCTGAGGTTCTTTTTCGTGCCGTAAATGTACGACACGGGACCCACGGCTTTACTTCCGTTCCGAAGGATTAGGATCTTTACGCCCGAAAAAAAATCCATCGATCATGGCGGGGTGTGAACTCGTGACCTTGGGTTTTGAAGGCAAGTATGGTTACCACTACACCACCAGGACCGTCTCAACATACCTGAAAAACTCAATTTTGTGATAAGGAACGACATACTGCAACTTGAAACTTATGGAGGACTAATCAATTGTAATTTTAGATTAGGTTACGTTTAACAAAAAATAATACATCAAACCACATGGTGTTAAATCCGGATGCCTTTTTCTTTTTGATTGCAGTTCCAGTCCCGCCTCTTCCGTTATTGTTCGGGACTGCGGCATTCGGCTTTCTCCGCTGCCACTCTGAACTAGAGCACCAGAACACAACTACCTATATGGTAAATAAGTTTCTAGCTGAAATTGCTTTAAATCAGTCTTGTAGAAATAATATGTTTACTAAGAAATTTGCAACCTCTAGAGGTAACGCTTTTGATTCGTATTAGGTCACGGGTTCGAATTTCGTAATCTTGTTTTTTATGGATTTTCCTGGTCACTTAGGCGGATGCAGCAATGGATATTTACTCACCACGCATTTTCCGTTTTCCCATTTCATATCAAAGTGCAACGGCTAGGTGGGCTGGCGCGGTGTGATGGTGCCATGCGCTTTGTAAAGATTTCTGCCTCTGGATCTAGTATTGAAACGGATCTTCTGAAGGTCTCGAATTTCTTATGGAGGTGTTGTATCTGGAAGCATGTTACGTCCGAGCAATCACCGCCCGTGGATCCTGGCCGCGCGTGTCTTCCTCCAGTAGGTGCTTTCACAAACGGCCAGCCGTGAGCTAGGTTATAGTACCGAAGTATCCTTCTCCGCCTCATATAATCCAATCTAACTTACAAGTACCTTTGGGCTAGCTGAACTCGGGCCGTTCTTGACAACATCATATTTTGCAAAACGCTGTCAAAGTTGTATTACCTTATGTGCTGAATAATGATGATGATGATGATGATGATGATGATGATACTACTACTACTAATACTACTACTACTAATAATAATAATAATAATAACAATAATAACAATATATAATAATTATAATAAATCTATGGGCTGCTGCATTGCAACGGGTTCGATTTTTGGGTAACTCTATTTTATGTTATTTCAGAGATATGCTTTATAACAGATAAATAGTGTGCTGTAGTTAATACTATTTTTGTTCTTTATCAGTATGATAAAGTTAGTAACTTCTTTAAGCATAGCATTTCATGATATTCATTATTTATTTAAACTGTTGAAGTTAAATGAAGAGACCTTAATTTATATTTTTAATACTGAAAATTTCACTAGTAGCTTTATTAGTATGACAATAGAGAAGTAATTTTTTATTTCATGGTGAGTGTATTGAGAAATATTCATTTTATCCCAACAGCGCAAAGTAACGAACTATTTGAGCTAACATGCAGTTTATTTTATGTATATGTAAGGTCGCTACTGTGATTATTTACATTGACATGAATGCTAAATCAGAATACTAAATGTACTGCAAGCTAAGGAGAGGAACAATAGTACAAGGACGGCACGAGGAATACTCTGTTTACGTACATGCATTCCAGTGCAGCGACACCGAATTTCACACATCCCGGATATTGATCCGCACGCCCTCGCTCGTCCTTCTCTCGCGTATATTACTCTTTTCGTGTACTGTCGCACGTAACCCTCTGCTCATGCCATAGCATTTAAATTAAAACATTCCTAGTTCGTACCTTATGGGTATCATTAAGTAAACCTTCCTGATCAACCGGGGCATTAAAGACTGCAACATTTTCCACCCTCCATGTGCAGTTCATTACAATCATGACAAGTTGGATTAATCTCGTTTTGCTCTTTACGCTGTTGATCTACTTTTTTATTCTCTCTCTTTGTAAAAGAGATTCCAACTTATTTAGATCGACGTCTATCTTTCTGGGTTAAAAGTAACTGCGCGTGTTTTAAAAATTTGTATATTCATATCGGCAACTCAGTTCAGCAGTGCTACAATTAAAAAAGATCATTTTGGAGATATTAGTATAATTAGAATGCTTGTTATCAGAGTTTTTCGTTCAAATACTATGTATTGGTGAGCTGTGAAATACGTGTTTGAATGCTTATGCAGTACTACTGAACTCGAGGTAATATAGTATTGCACTGAATTGTTTCTGTTCTCTTTATGCGATAACTCAAGATGGTGCGTTATCACAGGTATTGTGCTTCTTTCTTTCTTTTGTTTCAATAGAAAGATACCTAAAAGTTTTCCTTGTGATGCTGACAGCAAAATTGGCATTAGATACAAATAAAAGTGAATAGCGATTATGTTGATATTGTGTGAAATGGATGTCTACAGAAGAAGTTTAAAGCTTAATCTTTTAGTAATTAAGAGGCATTGTTGGTGATTGGTGCATTCTTAACGATTAACTACAATTAATAAGTGTTTTAGTTGTAGCATTTAATTCATTTTCATGAAATTTGGAATACGTTCTATACCCTCAACAATGCGCCTTACAAAGAAAACTGTGAACTGCACAATGTTAAAAAATTGCGTTTTGTTGATAACAATATTCCATGCACAGTTACACTGTTGCGCATTTCGTCGAGCTTCTAGATATCCAAACGGAGGACTCTACTGATGACAGAGAATGAGGAGAGGAATGTAATGTAATAAACACTACACTTTCGCAATTATTGCACTTTTTGTAAATAAAGAAGCAGTAGAAATATTGGTGCATTAAGTCGACAACTTAAAAACAAATTTCATCTTGTTAATTTGGCTACATACAGAAGAATATATTTCATTTACGTTTATATGGGTAACTGTAATACTGGAAAATAAATTAGTAGATAAATGCGTTAACATTTGTAATTATTATATCAGATTCAAAATTTAAAATCGCTCTCCTGAAAACTTCATATTTTGGAGTTGTATCAGTATTGGACTGAGCCATCGTAAATTGAGATATAAATTTACTAAAATGTTTCACAATGTATTTATTTCTGGCCCTCCTGCTCTCATATTGAGTAATTCAACTTATAATACAAACTTTATGTAATGTCTAGTCTTTTTTTTCATTTGTCATGTATCACTCTCATGAGCTATATTGAAAGATTTTTATAAGCTTTTAATTTCAGTTTAGATTGCACTTTGGTATGAACAATTATGTTATCCTATACCTGACCTGGTAACAGAGCAATAACCTTGTCCCGGATTTCGTTGTCATTCTTAATTAGAATGTTGGACATAAGTTACTTCACTTTTCATTTTCCTCTTTTATTGAACCAGTCCAAGAAATTCATTTGTATCTAGTGGATCAAAAATATATAAAAATAGGGAACTTACATATTCCAAAATGAACAATGTTTAAACTTTATCATAGGTTTCAAATGAACAGGCTTCCTTGATTCATACATTTTGTGTTTTAGCCATGCAATTTGTAGCTTATAATCTTCAGTTCAGACTTCCCATGTTCATTTTCAAATAATATAACGTAGCTAATAAATAACATATAGAAAGTGATTATTTTAAACAAGCCGCATGTTAAGCTAAGATTTAGAATCAGAATAGATAGAAAAAATTCCAGGTCATGGCTTAAACTCGAACCACAATCTTCCGCTTACCGCATCCGTGTTCTTTATTTGAGCTACCGTGGAATATCCGAAACGCCCCAATCCTGGCCGTGAACTGAACATTCCTATCTCACTCTGATTGCAAATCTTTGTGAAAAAAATCACAATTCAAGTAAATTAACCTGATTAACATGGCTAACTATTCGGGTTAAAATTCTCTGTAACGATGTCTCCAGTTGTACAGACTGGGGTGAGATAGATTTGCGAATGTGGTTTGACAAGGTACGGAAGACATCCGCATTGTAGTTCCCTGCCGTGATCTCTTATTATTTCTAGTGTTTCCAAAATATGTGTAGTCTAGACACGCCAAAATTGTATAATATATTTAAAATATTGCGAAAGAAATAACTTTTTAATACAGTGTGACTGAAAAGATGCTTGACTTAGGCGAGAAATCTTTCTATAATTGAAAATCATATATATGATTGAATATATTGAATACAGTTTCTAAAATTATTGATTTTACCGTATTAAACCCAATTCTACTTTGTTACATTATTTTTATTTACTTTATTAAATTTTAGTACTCCAAAGAAAACAACTCTGGTTAGAAAGAAGTTTTCACGTTAAAACTATACTGTACTGTATTGAAAAAGTTAAAAATGTCGTCCATTTACTTGAGAACAGTGTCTCACTCGATATTTACTTTCTTTTAGGTGTAAAAAGTATGCTGAATAACCTATCTTGTTTGATCTTGTTTTTCAATTCATTAAGGGATTCCTAGCTCTGTTTGGAAAAATTTGCTGTGTAACACACCCCACAAAAAAAAAAAAAAAAAAAAAAAATTAAATGAAGTGAGGTCTGGTGATCTTGGGGATGGGGTTGAGGTCCACTTCTTCCAATTGCTCACTACACCTATATCATTTCCGGCGGACTCCTAAGAGCATATTGTGCTGTGGTTCCATCTTGTTCACACCACACTCTTGTCTTTTATTCAATGCCATATCATCCAGCAACAGTGCTGTCCAAAACAGTTCCCTACAATTGTTCTGATTTACATTGCTATAAAAATATGGTCCCACCACCATATCAACCAATATGCTACACTACACCATAACATTTGGAAAACCAGGGTGGTTGGGTTTTTTGTGGATCAATGTCGTGCAATTTGGATATGAGCACGTCCATCCTTGAAGAACAGGCATTCGTCACTGAGAGAACGTTTTGAAGGAATTATTGATCATTTTGCAAATAGTTGCAATATGCTACCCTTTTCTGCGGATCTTCTTGACTGCATTTCCTCTCTAAACTGTAGTTTGTAGAGGTGGAAAAGAGCTGATTTCAATATTCTGCGAACAGATTCCTTACTGATCCCACTGTCTCGAGATACATAGCGAACAGTCATTTTAGGGCTCATATTCATCTTTGCAATCACACCCACTGAATATCGTGCATCAGTAGCAGATGTTGGACCACCATTTCGTCTCGTATCGACTACACTAATGTATTGGATTGGATACAAATTGGTGTGATGGTTTACAGATATTAGGATGGGGTGAAATTCTTCTGCAGCTTCTGCAGCTCACAGATCAATATTAACTCAACTCGCTGTCCAAGAGTCAACATGATCAATTACAACATCATTCAATAACTTCTTGCAACAATGAAGGAAACAAAACACAGTTTGGTACTTGCTCTATTGTTTTCGTGGCCTTTCTCATCGCTTACATTTAAAAAACATTTGAATATTTGTGACATAGTACAAAACAGTTTTAAAATGAAAAAATGCTTAAAGCCAGCCTTGTTTCCTTTGGAGTACTAAAATTTAATGAAATAAATACAATTAATATATCTTTTTAATAGTGTTTAACGCCCAATTTTGCTACAGAGGCACCACAGGCAGTGGGCACTGATGATACATGAAATGAAATGACACATTGTGAAAGGATATTTTTTTTTAAGGAAGGAAGCGTTCCAGGCCTAAGTTTAGGGAACCTCCCCGGCATTTGCCAGTTATGAGGACTAAGGAAAACCTGGAAAAAAACCGCAGTCAGGGAGGACGGTCCTGGCGGGATTCGAACCCCAGACCACTCGCTCACGAGTCCGCGCCTTAACGACCTCGGCCACCCGTGGTGGTTAATTAATATAATAAAATTGCATTGTGTTTAATAGAGTAAAAACAATAATTTTAGAAGTTGTATGCAAAATTAAAAAGTATAATTACCTATGTTAATGTTTTATAAATTAAAGTTACTTTTCCCACTTGTAAAGTGACTTTTGTGTCGCATAGTAAAGGTGTTCAAGAACAGTAATTGCTTGATTGCAGTCAGACTCTGTGATACGGGTTACGCTTTGCTTCCGTCATCTCTTCTCTTCCAGTAAACTAGACAAACTAGATTTTACTTGGCTGGACCTCCGGTTCATTGGATATTGAGCCCTCTTACCGCGACAAGGTGAAACCCACTCAAGAAACGGTGTAAAGGACAATTAGAAACTACAATGGACCGAATTCCTAAACAATGAAGTTGATGGTAATGATTGGTCTTAGCGACTAATTCCTCTATAATACCCAAATTTCCTTATATGTGCCATCTTGAAATTGAAATTAATATAATTCCCTTTTAGCAATGTGGTATTTTCAGCTACTCTGAGAGCAGATAAATGATACCAATATTTCTATATTTTTAGAAGAGGCATAAAGTATTTACTTTTGCCCTGTCCAGAACCGCGTAATTCCTCAGGTATTTTAGGTTAGTAGTCTAATTGAGAAAAACATTTCTGCATTTTAGCTGAAACCCAACGCAGCAAATTCAGATTCGTATGTTTCTTATTCTAATTCAACCGATATTCAAAGCTTCTCTTCCTTGTATTAGAGAGAGTTCTTTTCTTATATTAAATGTATATGAATTCGTGTCGCATATTTTAAGGACGTGATTTTAGCGGCAAATCAATAATACAATGAGTGCATAAACATGAGTCTGAAAATCTTCTATTCATTTCTGAGTGTGTTGCTAACATTTATCTAATATTCCAAGTGATAAGTTAAACAACACACATTGCAAAAATTGCTCAAAATTGTCCCCTTCCATGTTTTGGTTCACTCTATTGGAAACTTGTGAAGTGTTTCACATTTGCTCAAATGATATTGGATACGCTCTCTCAGAATGTTAACATAAGATGCAGGAGTAGCATAAACTAAGGATTTTAAATTACCTCTCAGTTTATCTGGCGATTGTGCAGGTCATGCAATGGATCCCCCCCTGGATTACTCAATAAGTGAAAAAATAAAAATGATATAAGAGAACAAAGTGTACGACCAATTAAGAATGAGAGGATAATTTAAATAAACAATCTCCGTTGTTGGTACAAACAGAATTAGCGAGATAAACAACTGTTGTAGAAGCCAACAACATTCCTAGAAAAGAAATTCTATACATGTTATGTATGACACGAGCTACTGACTGAGCAGGTACTTTATGGCCATCTTGATAGATCATTGTTTCATAAAAGTCCAACAATGAAAACTTTTAAAACAATACGCAGGTCAATAATAGAGAAAATTATTGACAATAACTATTAACTACATGGCTGTAGTAAAATAATTAAAAGACGGAATTAAAAAGGTATAGAAGGTGGGCATAAAGTGCCATCCGGTGGTAATGCTAGAATTAAAGAAAAGGGGATTACCAAATAACATTATTTCAGTTGACTACTCTTCAGGGATATATGTAAAAAATATGTACTTAATAATTCCGAAAATAACATAATTAGGACCATGTTTATTTGAACTTACTACTTTATTGTATTGCCAGATATTTTACACCAATTATTTACATACACCCTGAACCAAAATTAAAATTTATCAGCTGCATTTTTGCTCTATATGCTCTGAATGTCCTGTGAATTCCTAAAATCCAAGGAGACTTGTAATTTATTCCGTAGTCTGTTACAGTGCACGCATTTTGAGCTAGTAATCGGCATTTTAGGCAGTGGGTACATAAACGTTGCCAGTTTTATGCGCATGTTGGGTGTGCTAATAAAATATGCAACAGAGACAGTAGAAAAATTTAGATATTGTAACACGATCTCGTAAATGACAACAGTAAGGAATCTGTTCTCCTATCTCTATGATTTGATATTATCGTATAGCGATGACAATGGTGCAAAAGCCTTAGTAATATTGTGTACATGCTGTATTACAATGTAATCCAATACACATTTTGAAAATCTCTCCAAAACCTCCCGTAATTAAAATTTCGTAAACAGTTTTTCTGGCACAGTGTGGAGAAAAGTCCTTGAAACCTTCATTCATATAAGCCGACAAATTATTGATGCCTTATCTAAATCAGTTGAGTGATATTTTGCATTTATAGGATTATAAAGGAGAACATGGACAGAATGATAATGGGCCGTTCGTTGAGCAACTTGGCAGTAGTCTACAGTCGTGTTCAATTTAAGCACGACACCACAGATAGCAATAAAGCCAAGCAAGGTTCTCCCTCTTTACCTAATAGCATTCCCATTGTTTCATTCATCTCTTACACAATGAGTGGCGTTTGTCCATATCTCGTTGAGTCAAACAGTGCGCTTAGAATTATACAAGAACGTTTCCTGGGATATCTTGCAATGCCAAGCACGATGCTAGGATTTTACAATAGGCACGAGGGACGAGAATGATTATTTACGAAGTACACTTAGCAGGGTCAAAATTGGTATAATCTTTTTCGAAATAGTTCCCATTGAGTTGTATGCACTTGACCCAACGTATATGCCAGTGCCGGAAGACGTGCAGCAGACAGTTTCTTCAGAACCGCCTCCGCCTTCTTCAAGGCAGCCGTTGATGAACCAAAATGCTGACCTCTCTGCACATTTTTGAGAAGGGAAATAAAAAAGGGTTACCCCGAGTTAGATCCGCGCTGTATGGAGGGTAGGGATACATTTGATGTTTTTTGGGTAAATGTTAAGCAACAAATTTGCAAACGCTAGGACGTGCATTGTCATGGAGACTGCGCCAACCAGATGAATACAGCTCAGGGCTTATTCGTCGGATGTATTCTGCCAGGACGCTCAAATAGTCTGGTAAAACTTCCCGTTAACCATTGTTTTCCTGAAGAATTGGTATTCATAAAGAGTTGCACGAAAGTAGAAGAACGAAATTGCCATAAATTATCCTGCCGACTGAACAAGCTTGGCCTTCTTTCGTGTCTGAGAACCAGGTGATTTCCAGAATGAGCTCGCCTGTTTGACTTCGTCATCGTAATTATGGAATTCAGGTATGCCTAGCCATGCACCACTATCAAACGCTGAAGCTCCCGACATACATTCAGACCACCTTCTCTTCAGGCGTCAGAAATCTCTGCATCCATCTGGCAGAGACGTAGTCTTTGTGTAAGCGATCGTGCAGACCGGTGAATGGGCTGTCATGGGAAATCTGTAACAGGTCTGCCAGTTTATGCACCGTTATTCGTCGATCTTCCTGAATGAAGACGGCAGCTGTGCTAATAGTGCTATTGTTGGTTGGAACACCTCGACCGCCCTTCTTTGTTGTTAAAACACGGCCCTCAAACTCTTTGAACCAACGAAGTGCTGTTGATTGTGACAGAACATCATCGCCATATGCTCGGTACATCATGTGCGCTTCCATACGGATTTCTGTAGACGGAATCAAACTTGCAGAGTAGAGTACAGTTCGTTACGAACCGACTCCGAATGTCAAACAATCACTTTTTACTGGCGTCCTGTACTAAGACGCACGTCCGTACGCGCTTCCAATTGTTACCACCAATCAAATGAGATCTGCTCTTCTCATGAAAACTTTTTAGCAGCATTTCCACTGTGTGATTAGGAAAAAATAATTTTCAGTTTATTGACTACCCCTTGTAATTTAGTTCTAATTAAAAAGGCCATATATCCTTAAGAATCACATGATAATATATTGTCAACGTCGGAATTGAGCCCCCAATGGCTAAGAAAATTGTTGGTTCTCCCTCTCACTTTATTTCTAAAGCTCGCTACAAAATGGCAAGGATACATCAATCGGCAACTAATAGAACGCACTGTAGCTCATATAATCTTCAGCCTGTGAGTGCAATGTGGGTTTTAAAAGCACAAAAATCTGCCATTTTTAGAGAAAAGTTGTCATCTGCAGATATTTACAAAATATTTGCATGCTAAAATGTGCTTATGTAAGTATTTGATCAATAATCTGCTTTTTACAGAAATATTTCGGACACACTTATGGCATTTTGAAGATTTTCATGCTTTAAAATACGACCTGAGTACACAAAAGGGACTTTTATATGGTTCACCCGAACAACGTTGTAACGAACAAAAACTGAAATGTACTGCAGATGAAAAAAGTTTTATTGCCTTTTGTAATTGAAAAAGTACAAAAAAATTTTCATTAGAAAAGTTAGTGCTGTTTCACTACTAATTATTTTGTATACACAATAGCAACATTTTCAAACCTTGATTAGGAAAAAAAAAAAAAAATAGAGGAACAACGTTGTAACTGACATGACATTTACTTATTTTACTACCTACTACATTGTTCAGTCAGGAATTTAAACAGTTTAACCACAATGATAACAGATAATGAAAGAATATTATATTATAATTAGCAAAATATTACATTCCAAGCATAACTTTTCACTAAAACACAAAAAATGCAAGGAATACAAAATCTATTAATCAAAATAAAGGTAATGAAACTGAGATACCATATTTCAGTTTTTTTAATGGTGTTTAACGCTCCTTTTTCTGCTGGTGCATAACAGGCGGTGGACACTGATGATAAGTGAGATGAAATGATAAATTGGGCAGGATTTTTTTAAAGGAAGAAAGCGTTCCTGGCCTAAGTTTAGGTTAACTCCCCGGTATTTGCCATTTATGAGGACTCAGGAAAATCTGGATAAAACTTCAGTCAGGGAGAACGGCCCTGGTGGGAATCGAACCCCACACCTTCCTCTCACGAGTCTGCGCCTTAACGAACTCGACCACCTATGTTTACTGACTGGTGAAGTCCTCATAGAATTTTTTGTACCCAATGGGGATATAACAGCTGTAATAGAGAGAGGTTCTGAATGTGCATGTGGGAATCAGCGGACGTTGACAGGAGGTAAATTCTGCGACCAGGTCCTTGCAATGCTGCGACTAATCCAGGGCTGGAGATTATTATGACTTATTCTTTCACAGATAGTTGAAGGATAATCATGGTTGATTTGGAACCAGATATATTCTGTTATCTTGAATGGATCCTTATCTGCCCTGGTTGATCTCTGTTTAATGTTCAGTGCATTTACACATTGATGAGCCAGAAGCCTGGTTTAATTATTGTAAAATTCATCAAATGCTCTTCTTATCATCCGCACTAGCATTCCGTCCTGGTGGCCTAGTGGCAACTATACTTGCCTCCTAAACGCAAGATCGCGGGTTTAATCCCAACCAGGATCGATAGGTTTTTTTTCGGGCGTAAAAAACTTAAGCATTCCTTCCTTGGAAAGGAAGTAAAGCCGTGGGTCCCCTGTCGTACATTAACGGCACGATAAAGATCCTCAAACCTGAAAGAAGAGGCCTCTGAGCAAAATTTATTGGCCGTTTCACGCCCTGAATTGAATGGAACGCTGATGACCTGACATGTTAAAGTATGTCCGTAAATAAACGAAATCAATTCTCACTAGCCCACATTGCAAAATACAACGACATACTCTCTCCTGATACATACAAACATTTCTTAATATGCAACTTATTAATCAGTTAATTAATTACTTAATATAACTAGCACGCTTGAGTGTGATAATTGCCCAACAAATATAAATTGTGTACTTTTAATAACAAAAACAAGTTATTATTATAATGTACAAAATAGCAAAGAAGTAGGTTAGTTACGGCGTTGTTCTGCTTACCACATTTGGAGGCATTTTCCGTTACAGGCTGATTTCTTTTGGAGATATATAAACACCCACTATTTCGAAGATCTTTCCGACGAAAATCTTTCCATAAGCGCATTTCGGTCTTTCTCCGTTTACCCTTTCTGCGCCTTTTTGTCAGCCGTCGAGAGGAATAGTTCTAGATGGTCCGCCAAATTGCTTGCAGTTACTACGTCGTTCTTGCATACGCCATTTTCAATATAAAAACAGTGCTACCAAAACGCGAGACTGAAACTGAAAAAGTTTCCCTAACACATTCACCGGTACAAGTATAATGTTCCACATTTTTCTCACATTGACGAAAACTGTCGGTTATAACGTTGTTCCGGTGGGCCCTTAAATGAAAACTTGTGTTATTGTTTTACTATAGTATATAAAATACATTTTATGATGTCTATGAATAGGGAGGCTATTTGAGTTTCGGGTCCCCTGTGCATGCCTACTTACTGTAGAGAACGTCAGTAAAAGGATAGATACTCACCGCGTAAGGTTAATATTTATTTTTTTACTGAAAGCATGAAATGATATATTTAAAACTGATGATGATAATAATAAGAATTAATCTGTGTTATAAGAGATGTTAAAATGATGCCCCTCAGGTGCAACACATTGCCGGCATTTGCGTAGGCAGCTCCTTCCCCCCCATCTGTTCTGTAAGAGCTCGGCGGTTCGGAACATGTTCCTTGTCATTGAAAAATCCTGTCTTTTGTTACGCTTTAACAAGTTGGCGAACAGTTTCTCTAGAACGCTATTGCCAGAATATTTCTTGCGAATCGTTTTAACACTTCTCTCCAAGAATCCACTTTCATAAATTCAGTAAAAGGCTATATTTAATTTAATGGCATAAATAACGAACGAAAATTAACACACAGTTTAACAGGAACACGCAACAACTCGCTGACAGACTCCATCAAACTACCACAACCTTCTACCTGTATATCCATATTGTGACCTTGACGAATGGTTTTCTCCCAGTACGTAGCCACACTCTGTCGGCCAGTAATTCAAATAACCTGGCTGTACGTTTTCAAAACAGATATGTGACCGCAGTTGAAGATAGTATTTTGCAAAAGAGCGTAGTATTTTTATGGAAACATTGAAGGATACACTATTTCACGATTCCTTAAAATAAAGTTTTGTTTTGTGGAATTGAATTCCGTTCATGACCTCCCTTATTTTATTTTATTATTATTTTTTGCGTGGTTCATTAATTTCACATGAACAGTTCGAAGTTATTCTGATGTTTCATCAGCATCAAAGCGATGTCTTATGTGCTAAATGATTTAATCGTTACGTTTTAACATTCAAACATTAAAATGTAAACATTTGAGTTTTGGGTATGAATGACTAAAAGTCAAGGATGTAAAATTGACTGGAATTTTACAAATCGCCCATTCTGCTTTCAAGGAATGAGTACCAATTTAATTGGATTATGTTACCTGTTCTTTAATGACCTGAATGCACAGTTCAGTTTTTGCTTTGTGATGCACATAAAAGTGTTTATGAAGCGTCTTAAAAATGAGATCACCATGGCCCGGATTTTCATGACCCATCATCGTATTTTATCCTTATTTAGTATGCATTGCTCTTATATACTATAATCCTAAAGTAGCATTTTTGCGACTTTTACATAACTAACGCTTTTGTAACTTCCATTAAATTAAGACAAAATATTTAACCTACTTCTTTCGACTGCTTTAGTTTACTTGGTGTACCCTTATAATTGCAACATTCTGTGGGATTTTATAGTTTAAGGATGGGATAATGTGAGCATCACATGCAACTACCCTTTTTAATACTTGCGAAACGCTACTGGTAACTAATGTACACTTAATGGAACATTCTTTCAGAAGAAGTTCAGCATCTCTGAATTGGCATAGCACTTTACTCGCAAATGCTTTAGCTATGAACCGGGGCTGGGCAAAACACATAGGAATCACAAATCGCAAGTGCATAATAAATCATACAGAAACATTAAAGATTTTGGTAAACATGCTGAAAAAAACCTCTGAGAACAGCGAACATGGTGCACAGGGCGGTCATTAGGTCAATTATGACGTACGAGGCCGAAATTTGGGGATGAGGAAACACCTAGAAACTGCCTCGGGCAGTTTGTCTGGGGGAGCAAATAAGGGAAGGGTGGCATATAGGTTGGACATAAAAAAAAAAAGGGGAAATATTTATACAAAATTGGACTATTGTATATTTGGTTAAGGGGAGAGGACATTACGCCCAATAGCTGGAAAATAGATAACAAACGTTTGCGAGATATAGATAGACAAAATACTGATACTCAATGCGCAGAAAAAGTATCACTTACTCTTCAGGTTCAAATAGATCAGGAGTGGGGGAGGGGGAATTATCTAGAAGTTTGTGGGAGAGAAGAAAAACGTGGTCTCGCATAACTCAGATTAGGTGCTAGGAAAGGGAATAAAATAGTTAATACTGGGGAAAGAATTGCCCACTGTGCGCAGAAAGCGATATTTGGAGGCACATTCTGGCAGAATACAGGGAAACGGAGATTTTGAGAAATGAGCATTTGCCACTACAATTGCTGAACTCCAACAGACGTTTGAACGTCTGGAAGTGTTGTGCATGAAAAATGCACCCACAAATCAGAAAAAATTCTAGCGAAGACCGGAGAAAGAAGATAATGGCTATAGCGAAGAGGGGAATTGGAGAGGGGGGTGATTAAAGGGAAGGAGCGCTCAGGGGTAAGGGTGCTATTCATGTTTGTATATATATATATATATATATATATATATATATATATATATAAAGTTATTAATAAAAAGTGTGATGTAATTATATCAGTGTGTTGTATATATATATACAAAATTAATAATTACAATTAATGTTACCGTTTTTTGTGTATTGTAAATTTTGATTGTTGAAAGGAGTATTAACATGTGCGGTTGCAAGACCCATGCGACAGTTATACTTACATATGTATATTTCAAACCTGCCACAATAAAATTCCATTACTGCTGCTGCCACAAATGAACTATGAACCATATGTTTGACAAAAGTTATAGTTTTTGTACAGTTTAAATTACTGCTAAGTTGCGAAGTTAAGTATATGCGTATATCTTCTAATCGGTTGTTAAGTCATGAGCTGGGATTCGATTCCCGCCAGTATCGTCATCTCTGATTGAGGTTTTTTCCATAGTTTCCTTAGTGCTCATAAATGGCAAATTCCCGGGAATTACACTAAACCTAGGTCTGGAACGCTTGCGTCCTTAAAAAATCCCCTTTCCCAATTTATCATTTCATTTATTCCTAGTGTCCAGCACTTGGAGTGCCTCAGTAGTAAAAACGGGCGTTAAACACTATTAAAATAATCTTCTAATGGAACCAGAATTTCTCTATTTTAACAGGAGCAATTACTAATAATTTTGGGACATTCATATATCCTGAATGTTGGACATTATTTGAATCATAACTTAGACAGAGCCATCAGTTTCTATTTGGTTCTGTTTGATTGGCATCAAACTCTGAGTTTTACAGCAGCTCATTAATTTTGATTTATGTTTAGTCTCAGCGGGTAGTTAGAGCTCTCTGTTTATATTTTCTTTTCTTTTTTTTTTTGTAATCATAAGCATATTTACAAGTTTTACAAGTTTCTACATTTTGTTACCGCCACGGGTGGCCGAGGTCGTTAAGGCGCGGACTTGTGAGCGGGAGGTCTGGGGTTCGAATCCCTCGAAGACCGCCCTCCCTGACTGAGGTTTTATCCAGGTTTTCCTCAGTCTTCATAAATGGCAAATGCTTAGGCCTGGAACGATTCCTTCCTTAAAAAAATCCTTTCCCAATATATCATTTCATCTCATATATCATCAGTGTCCATCGCCTGTGGTGCCTCTGTGGCAAAAACAGGTGTTAAACACTGTTTATTCATTCATTCATTCTGAATTTTGTTTCTTTGTCGTTGATAGTATGGTCACTGGTCGCTGTTGAGGTGCCAAGTGTAAAAGGAAATTTTTGAATGGTCCAAATAAGATATTTTGGTGGATTTAACTATTGAAAAAATAATTTATTGCAATTTTCCCTAATGGAGTGCGTTGTAGAAAGATTATAGACGTAGTTGGAAATTTTAAACGGACTGTTTTGAACGTAAGAGAATTTTGGTTATAAAATTTGCAATGGGGACATAGCGTATGCAAAATTGAAAGATAATATAAATGGAATTTTTTTTTTATTTTCTTTCGCCCCTCTGGCGCACAAACTTTACTGTCGGGCGTCATAACAATGACATTTCTATATAATCATAAATAAATGTTATGTCAGTAATGAATGGTTTTATAGTTTTTGCAATATCTTTAATGTTCTATGGGGTGAATCAGATGAAATTGCGACTTAAGTGGAAGAAGGTTCGAAACGTAGACTACAGTTTCCCTGTGGAAAGCATGTTTATAACAGATCAAACATAAGTATAGTGTATTTATTATATAATTTCTATTTAATATTTTATGAAATATTTAGTTGTGTATTTACATTTCATTGTATATTTCGCTAATATCTTCTTTTCTCTATTTTTGATATCTCGTTAGGTTCGACAAATTTTTATTGAACGATAGATGTTCAGCATGAGGATGTTTCACTGCACATTAAAATCTTGTTTTAAAACACTTTTTAATGCTGGAGAATTGTGCTAACCTACCTCTAAATATAAAAGAACCTATTAAGAATCCCTCACTAAAATAGTATTAACTTGTTTACAATGGGATACAATCTTTATCTTCTTTTTCTGCCACTGGAAATTATTTTCGCTACCAAATCTCATCTAGTTATATAAGATAACACAAACGTTCGCTGCAGCTAAACGGCTAATTTGACAGGCATACAGTGAAAATCAAGTAAAACCAGATTAATCCTAAGGTATTTCACAGATACTTTCTTTGTGTGTATGTGTACCTGTGAGTCTTCTCAACCTGCGGATTGGTAACTAGGCAAACCTGCATTTTACAACCTATGGGAAATGCAGGTGTTCTCAAGTGACCCACCACATTCACCAGACCGTCCTACAAGGTAATTTACCTTTATCTACTATGTTTGTTATTTAACATAAAATGTAAATTTATTCCTATCTACTTATTATATTCAATAAAGCACATTGTTATAGTAATTTGTGATTTAATTGAATCTTACATAATTAGAAATTTTACATTAATAAATATTACAAAATAAGGTTTATTTCTCTCTTCCATGCAAGGAAAAATATATATATTCATGGGTCAGTATTTGAGCCTCGGACCTTCACCGCTAAAGTCCAGCACGCGCACAGTGCAACGTAAGTCAGAACGTCCGAGAGGCACATAACAGCCAATTCCGTGGAAATCAATACGACGGAGGGGATAGTGTTTACGGTATAGTCTTTGAAATTCCGGGAGGAGAACAGTCACTCAGTATATGTTATTTTACGTAATTCACCTTTGATATTCAAATGAACTCGATAAACATGCATATAAGAAATCGACTTCTAGCGTAATATAGAAAATATTTTCAAGTATATGGTGTAGAAATGGGTGCTGTAAACAGTGAAAGAGAGAGCAACGTGCACTTTTTATATCCCACAGCAAAGAATAATTAGCATGTATTTGGTTTCTGCCCAAGTATATATTGTGACAGTTTTTGAGTGAGAGAATTTTTCCATCAGTAACTGGAGGGGACTGATTTTTGGGTCTTCAAGCCAAGTACTTTTTTAGTTGAGTCAGACATTTGTGTTGATGAGTGGCGACAAAACTAGACGTAAAATATTGTTGCGTACTTGCCGTGCTCACGTGGCTAGCAATCTACAGTAAAGGTAGTAAGAGAGGGGAGGGGAGAGAGAGTAGACTTGGGGGTAAGTTGTACCCTTTGAGCCGTGGCTCGTAGCAGTTGCCTGAGGGAGGTTGCTAGAGAGCACATTGTGCTAGTCGCATGGAGTACATTGAAGACCCAGGACGTGAAGAAGCCGGTTGTTAAATGGCTCACTATATGTGGATGTTGTATTAAGGTATTAATAAATAAGTGAATGCAAAATTATATTTGTTAATGTTAACTTTAGCTAAGATCTGAGGGTCTTCTTATTGCTCTTAGGATGCCTGAATTGTACCCCATATTGCTGTCATGTTACAGGTTTTACCCAAGCACAGCCTATAGATGTGTTTATTCGCACGTGGGCAATAAATTGTTGGATGTTTCCTTTCAAACTCATTTCGATTTCAATTTGCTAATGTACATTTTAAGGAAAATGAGTTAAATGCCAAAATTCTTTCGATCAGTTATTGGGAAACTATTTTCTTACTATATTTTTGAGTCGGTCCTGATGGTGTAGTGGTAATCATACTTGCCTTCTAAACCCAAGGTCGCGGGCTCAAACCCGGCCAGGATCGATGGATTTTTTCGGGCGAAAAATCCTAAGAATGGTTTCCTTCGGAAGGGAAGTAAAGTCGTGGGTCCCGTGAGGTACTTTTACGGCACGAAAAATAACCTCAAGCCTGAAAGAAGAGGCTTTTGAGCAAAATTTGTCGGCCGTTTTACGCCCTGAATTGAATGGGACGCTGATGACCTGAAATGTTAAAGAGCGTCCATAAATAAATCAAATAAAAAAACTATATTTTTGAATGGTGTTTAACGCCCGTTTTCACTACTACTGTGGCACCACGGCGGTTTCTTATTACATATGCAGCAATAATTGATTATGCTAAAAAGTGCATTGTTCTTCAGATCCACTGTGGTATGCTCTTGGAGATTCCCTTTGTTGATAATTCAGTTACGTATTTTTCAGACATTCCAATTTCTCCTTGTGAGGATGACGATTTTGTTAAGCCCCTTAAGGTCATATGTAAGTATGATGTTAGGAGCCTTCCACGTTCAGTTTGTGACGTACGGTGGTTCTTTCTTGTGGTGTTGCTAACGACATTTGTTGGAACCTTCAGTCCTTTTTGTGCACATAAAACACATTAGTGTTCCTGTTGGACTCTTTCAATCAAGTTCTAATGTGGTTTTACCTTTTTGCAATTTGTCCTCTGAACCGCAATCGCTGTTTGCTAAAACTCTTGTGGCGACTCCTTATCCTGTTGCTTTAGTGCAAAGCAAATCTATTTCTCCTAAGGATGTTACTACGTTCACAACTCAGAATCTTAAAATTTCATGCTGATCATTCATTAACCGAGAATCAAGAGCAGAAATTACAGGTCTTGTCAGATAAAAATATTGCCAAATTTTTGTCGCCTCGCTGCAAGATTTGGGATCCGCTAATGTTGCCGAATTTTCCATTCATATTAATGATTCTAAGCCGATTAAACAACGTCCCTATAGTGTTTCTCATAAACAGAATGAAATAATTACTCAACAGATTTGCGAAATGCCGAAAGCTGCAATTACCCGCGAATCTCAATGTCCATGGGCTTCGTCAATTGTGGTCAAGAAGAAGCACATGTTTTTGCTTAGACTATAGAGAATTGAATGCTTTAACTGTTACTTCATCGTGTCCGTTACCTGTTATTGGTGACCTTCATGGAGCGTGTGGTTTACCTCTCTTAATCTGATGTCAGCTAATTTTCAGGTTCTGATTGCTGAGGATAGTAAACAATGTACTACTTTTCTCACCCCCGATACCCAATTTGAGTTTAATAGATTGTCGTTTGGCCTTGCTAATGCCCCAAGGTTTTTCAGATACATTACTGGTCAATTGCTGGGTGACTTAATTTTAAAAAGCACTTTCCTACCCTGCTGATATGTCTTTGCCTTTACCTTTATATTGATGTTAGAAAATTTGCAAACTGTGTTTCAGACTCTACATGCTCATAATATCCAACCTCATAGGTGTTATTTTGCTAGAATAAAGTGAAGCTTCTTGGTTTTGAGGTATCTGGGGATGGTATCTCACCGGATACTGCTAAAGTGTCCATTATACACAATTTCCATGTACCTAAAACGTCGAGTTCTTGGGTTGTTGAAATTTTATAGCAGATTTATATGAAATTGTTCGCAGATTGCCCAACCTTTTACACTGTTGACAAAGAAGATTCAAGCTTTTTGTGGGGACCTCCTCAGAAGGAGGACTTTGTTGTTACACTTAAAACATTTGCTTGTCTACTGCCCCTATGTTGCAACTTTTGGTCCTGGTGCTCGTACTGAATTGCACACCGATGATAGTGGGATAGGTATTGATATTACTTCAAACTTCTAAGGGAATTATGAAACCAGTAGCATTTGCTAGTAGAACGTTGTCTAAAGGTGAGAAAATTACAGTGTGCCTGATCTTGAATTGTTGGCTATTGTTTTCGGCTTACCATATTTTCGATCATAAATCTTCAAGTTTTTTATAAGTCGAATAAGAAACGTACTAAAGCTGATGCATTATCACGTCTCCCAATGTTGCAAACGGAATCACAGCCGGATGGTCATTTAGAGGAAATTATTACCTTTTTCATTTTCCTTTACAGGTAGCACAGCAACAGGCTACTGATCGACCTTACTGGACATTATTCATGCCCTGAAGGATTCCACTTCTGTTCCACCTAAGTTGCAGCGTCAATTGGCGTTGTATCTTTTGAAATCTGGCGTTCTTTACTGCAAAAATACGGGTGCTTCTGGTACTCTTCATTTCCTTTCCATTCCGGAGGCTTTGAAGCATGAGATCCTCATTTTATCTCATGAGGATCCTTTGTCTGGTTCATTTACGTTTCAGTAAAACCTTTCGGAAGATTAACCATCTTTATTATTTGGTGTCTATGAAGAAAGGCATTATTTCCTAAAAACTGTCCAAGTTGCCAGACTCGTAAAGATCCTAGAATCAGAAGTCAGCGGATTTATTGCAACCTATTTCTGTTGCAGGTATTGGAGAACGCTGGGACATTGACATTTTGGGATCTTTTCCTTAGGTCTAATTTTGTAATAAATATTGTGGTGGCTACTGAGTGTACTAGTCGATGGAAGCTGCTCCTTTACTAGTGTTAAAATTCCCCATGTGTCAAAATTTATTCTTCAGAGTATTTGTAGAAATAGAGCTGTGGTGACCATGCTTTCAGCTCGTGGGGCCGTTTTCCTTAGTCAGGTCACCCAGAAACTTCTGAAATCTATGGGTATCACTCTCAGTTATGCTATTGCGTATCACCAAGCCTGTAATGGCCTTACAGAGGATTTCAATCACACTTTAGTCCTATGTTAAGTTATTTTGTTAACTCTAATCAGAAAAACTGGTACACCCTTTTCTTATTTATGGCCGTGATCCGAATTTACCTCTACAAGTTCAGCTTCAAGCCACTTCAACGATCTTTTTGTTCGGCTTAGTCTTGAAGATATTCAGATAGCGCGAGAGCAGGCTATTCAAAGGGTGCCTTTGATAGCAAATATAGAGATATTTCTTTTCTTTTTCGGTAGGCCAATTAGTAAACATTTTTTACGCCTATTCGTAAAAATGGGAAATGTACAAAGTTAATTCATAGATAATTGGCACCGTTTGAAATTGTGGGGAAAGTGATCCCTGTCACCTATGCGGTGCGTCGTGCTAATTCTCCTCTAGGAAAACCACATACAGTACATTTGCTCACTATGCCCTTCGGGACCGTACAGTGTTTAACTTATACTGAATGCATTCTTGGCACATGTTTCTTTTTTCTATTTTTCAGAGAAGGTTCATTTGTAATATTGGGAATGAGCAATGTGAACTATTTATGCTAACGTGAAATTTGTTTATATGACAACCCACTGTAGATTTGGTGATGTACTTAGATTTATTTTGTATAATTTCTGTTGTAATATTGCATTTGCTTTCTATTGATGTTTGAGCCAGCTACTGCTATTATAATGTCGCCAGTCATGGAAGACGGAATTCGTTGGCATTTGGAATTTCGTCTGCGATATAGACTTTTTTCCCTTTCTCCTTTTCCTTTGCTCCTTGTTACCGTAGTATTGCCGGCATTAACGTATGCATTACTACCTGGATTGTTGGTTATCCCGTATGTTTTGGGTACCTTTCCTTGATGTTTGCGATTGATGTGGTCTATTGTGCTATTTGGGGGTATGGGTGATATTTTTTTATTTTAGGCTGTTTTTTGCGCTTTGCGACCATTTTATCTCATTTTTAAATATTTTTTGTTATTTATAATGGACGCATGTAATATGATTTCGTTGCATTTTTTACAACGTTCATTTTTATATTTTTTTTTTGATCACTTGTATAGTCAGTAAATTCTTCTTTTTTGAAATTGTTAATTGTAATTGGTATTTAAGAAAATGGAGGATTTGAAATGAATTGAATGATTTATTTATGGACGCCGTTTAACATCTCAGGTCATCAGCGTGGAGGATTTGAATATATAGTGTTTGGATATATTTCTTAAAATATATATTATTTTTATTATATTGAGCTATGTTATTATGTTATTGTTGTTTGCTATTTTAGTATGTTCCAGTGGAATTCTCATTTTTGTTGTTTTTCTACTTTATTTATTGGAGCTCCGATGGTTTTTTTTATTTGGATGTTTTCTTCGTGCTTGTCTGTTTTAGATGTCATTGTTGGTTGCCCTGGCAGTTCCATAGGCTGACTAAGTGATAACTACAGAGCTCACAGTAATTTTGGCACCTGCAGCGTCTCATAGTGCATCGTCGGTGATCGATACTGAATGTTGGGGATTGGTTAACCCAGTTAGGGTTCATCTCCAATCGCAGGTATGTCTTGACCATGAGGCAGGTTCCTCCTTCCCGCATATTCCTGGCGTGGTGGCAAGTAGTTTGGTTCCTGCATTGTTTGTTCCACAGTCAATTAATCGTTAGGAGTGCTGATAACAACGCTATACGAGTGAGTACATATTTTGGCGCTGCGTGATATCATTATTATTATTATTATTATTATTATTATTATTATTATTATTATTATCATCATCATCGTCGAGGAGACTGTCCTATGATATTTACTGTTAAAAACAAAATATGGGTATACCACGATAATCACCCAGTTATTCTATAATTATCTTCGTCAGTGGTTACTTTGTCAGAAACAAAGTCTTCAAAATTTTGTAGGTCAAAAGCCGAAGATTTTATTTTATTGTATCTACTTTCACTCTCTTTTTTGTGTGTGTTTCATTATAATGTTAGGCGCCGAAGTCGTCGCCTCCTGGGCCGCGGGGAGATATGGCGTACTTGCCATACTGACGTGGCTAGCAATCGACAGTAAAAGTAGTAAGAGAGGGGAGAGAGAGAGAGTAGGTGTTGGGGGTAAGTTGTACCCTTTGAGCCGTGGCTCGTAGCAGTTGCCTGAGGGAGGTTGCTAGTCGCACGGAGTACGCTGAAGACCCAGGATGTGAATACGCCCGTTGTTAAATGGCTCACTATATGTGGATGTTGCATTGTATTAAGGCATTAATAAATAAGTGAATGAAAAGTTTTATTTCTTAATGTTAACTTTAGGTAAGAACAAAAAATTGGCTCTGTTCACAGCTGCAAAGACTGTGAATGGACTCAACATGACGGAAAGATTAAGGAAAACTTTAATGGCATTATTACTGTTCATCTAAATATTGTACATTTCTGTGTTTTGTGTAACATTTCTGGAATATTCTGGATAATGAGTCCGACCAGTGTTTCCCGATTTTCTTCTCTCCCTGTGAATGGTCAAAAAGAAATTAAACCCAGGCCTTGGATAAAACATTTTCATTTCAGCAACCTGATTACAGTGAGTTAGTGAGAAGCACTGTTATCAAGCGATTTCTGCTAAAATTGAAATAAGCGACGTATTGTAAGTGCTGGCTGTGTTTCAAGTTAATATGTGGTCGGGTAATCATGTGTCTCGGTTTGCGCTATACATTTAATATCGCTTGTTACCATTCAAGGTTCCGCAATGATCTCCCGCCAGGACCCGTTAGGATTAAGAACGGCGTGGTAGAGAACATCAAGCTCTGGTTGTCATTGAAATTATTCGGGGATCAGCTATTGTGATGCTAATGCTGCATTGAGGCTAAAGGGTGGTCTGGAGGTATCCATTTTAAGGAGACGAGAATTAGAAGAAAGACAGACTGGCTGTGACATTCCCCTCGCAGAAAAAAAGTCTCAACTGTAAATTGAACAATTCTATAACAGATAAAGAGGTTTCTGGTCAGCAATCTATCTCTTTGAGTTTAAAAATATCTCAATAAAGATTCTTCTGATCTAAGTTAATAGCCTAGTGTTTAATTTACAATTATTAAGGATCCATCAATAGGTTTGAAGTCAACCCCCGAATTTTGATGGCCTAAACATATCTGAAAATGATCAATAAAATTACCTAAAATGACTAAAATTTTAATGATCTAAAACTTCTGAAAATTAATTACAGGATCATTTAAATTACTTTAAAATCCTATTATCTTAATTTCAGGATCTGACACCTAGGACATTACAGTTCCTCCTTCTGAAAGGCTGGAAATTAAATGAAAACTCTTGTTGCTGATTAAACTCGTGAATTTTTATGCTGTAAGAAGCATGTTTGGGAAATTTAGGATTACGGTCACAAAAACGAGACATGTCTGATATCTACAGGAAATAACAAAAACATTTACATTTCAAAGAGTATGCAAATTTTACAGTTACTATATCTTTACTCGTAAGCAGAAACACTTCACCCGGTCCATAGATCTTCAAAGTACCAACGACAACGTTAACTACATAACTATTTTCTGCGTCTAGTTTCGTGGATAGAGTACATTCTTTCCATTAATATTCTCTGTATCTTGACAATGGGGATGTAACATTATGGCAGGTAAATCTTCCGAATAGTTAGGAACAACCGAAACGCAGTTCCGGAAAAGTCTTATATTCAGAATTTTTCAGTGTTCAAAAAGAATATTCCCATAAACCAGAGCTTCACAAAATTCTGCGTGAATATCTAATAATTTATTGCCCTGCACGAATACACATTATTATAATAAAAGTTGCATGAATTTATTCCTAATTGCGAGTTATACTGTCAGTATACCTTTATCGCGACCCACAGGTTCCTGCACCTGAACCTTCTTTCGGCAGATGCCTTTGTTTCACGTATCTTGGAAAATAATATTTCGCCGTCCATGGAAAAAACTACAATCTCTGAAATCTTCGTCATATACGAGGGGCGTTCTAAAAGTTCCCGGTCTGACCAAGAAAACACAAGATTAAAAGAGATCGCACATTTACTCAACTTTCCAAATTTGTAATACCTCAGTAAAATATTTGTCAAACTGTGTACAATCAGCGCCTGTCTTAGCTTTAATCTCATCTTTTGATTTGAATATTTGTCCACCAAACCATTTCAGGTTTGGAAACAAACAGTTATCATCGCTGAGAGCCAAATCCGGCAAATAAGGCTAATGCTAAAGCACTTGGAAGCGAAGAACATTGAGTGTTGTAGCAAAAATCCCAGACGTGTGTGAAAGTGCACTACCGCGATGAAAGAAAACTTTTTTCCGCGAAGTGTGGATAGTATTCTTCAGATGGTCCAGCAGTGAAGCGTAAATCTCCCCGCTGATGATTTTGCCTTTCTGGAGGTAATCTATGAGCACTACACAACGAGAATCCCAGAAATACACAACCATGATTTTTCCTGCAGATGGAATCTTTTTTGCTTGCTTTGGTGCACTTTCATCTGTTGCCTTCCACAGTTTGCACTCCCCCTTCGTCTCTGACGTGTAGTGATGAATCCATGTTTCATCTACTGTTATGAAACGTGGGAGAAACTCACTGGAATTGCGTTAAAGCATGTCTTAACACTTTTGCAAAATGTTCATTCAAATGCGTTTTTGGTTCATTATTAACAAATGCGGAACCCATAGAGTGGAACTCTTTATCATACCCATAACTGCATTTAAAATGTAGTGGATACGGCCTACCGAGGTCTTTTCAAGTCAGCCAACTTGCGTGAATACTGAGTACGGTCTTGTGCATTTTTGTCACAATATCGCCGGTCGTAGCAGTTTTGGGGCGCCCTGGGAGTTCATCATCTTGAATGAATATATGACCACGATTAAATTCAGCAGCATCTTTTTAACCGTCGAAAACTAAAGGGAAGATGTCTTTAATGTGGATTGCAACTCCTTTTGTATTTCTGTTTGGGTTAAACCCTTCAAAGCTAAGTACATTATCACAGCTCGTATTTTAGTTTTATCCATTTTGTAGAAATGTTGACACTAGTTTAATTAGACATCAAAAACAAGTGACTACATTTACGCGTCGAAAATGTTATAGTGAGCTATCTAAAGGTAGATACTTTCCTAGTACTTTTGGTAGTAATTTGGCTATCTTCATGTCACTCTGAATCAGGGCGAGAACTTTTAGAACATCGCAAGTGCAATCTGTCCCAATTGGCACGATTTACATGGCTTTATTAGGCATGACTGAATGAAACTAGATGAACATAAAACTAAAATTTCCCCTCTGAAGATTTTTACTAACTAAAAGTGTTGCAATTAAATAAATTAAAAGCATGCCGTGACAAATGCTAAGACACCGACTTTCAAAGTATACTTATAGATTTTAAAGCGGCAGGTTGTTTTGTTCCTGCAGGTAAGTCCACATTCTTGTTATTCATTAATACAGACAAAAAAAAATGAATGTCAGTTAGTACAAGCGAATAAATCTTATTAAGTGATACATAGTTTAATATTATTAATTGATAAATTGATAACTATTACAGAACTTGAAACAATAATATAAAACTTGTAAAATGAATAATATGACGAAAAAATTCAATTCAAATTTATAAAACTGGAATTTCGTATTCAGGATTTTAGTCCTTAGAGCAATGCGTACTTAATAAGGATAAAAAGCGATGATGTGTCATCAAAATCCGGGCCAACACGCTTTAAAGATGTTTTATGAAAATGTTATGTCCATCACAAAGCAAATACTGAACTATGCATTCAGGTTATTAAAGAACAGGTAACGTAATCGAATAATAAGCACAAGCGTTCTGAAAATGTTCTCCTTATTTAGACAAGCGTTATTTTATCATCTAGTATGTGACAATCCCACTTAATTATTATACTTGCGTAACAGCATGTAATTTCCTTCCCTCTACCAAACTCCGAGCTTGTGACCATTTTGAGCTTTACAGAGTACTCTCTTATACTGGGCTAAATAGCCTGAGTAGGGCAGGGAATGAGATGGGTTAAACAAGGGAGACTGCGTTTGCAGCCCCTCTGAAAGTGGTCTCTGCGTACAATAACATTTACCTTGCAGTTGGGTTACAGTCTTGCAGTGTCATTCACAAAGTTTCAATCCTGGTATTAAAAGAAACAAATTTTAAACAATATATGAAGAACATTCTGGTCTCTCACTAAAACCGTCAGACAAATAAGCAACATGTCGACGTAAAATACAACGTGCTCCATTTAAGGGGGAACATTCTTATCTGTTTTATGGCGAAATTCCCCGTCCACCGCCGGGTACTCCATGTGATGTCCACGGGTCTAGACTGCAATTTCGATTGCGTCTCAGCGGAGGAAGAGGCAAATTAACCCAAACCACCTGGCAGACTTTCCAAAGACCCTCAATGGTGGCGGGAAGCTTCGGAGCACAAATCTAATCGCAAAAATCCAAAGTTGATACTTTTGCTGACTTCTAAGAAATTGATATAAAGGCTATTGCATGCGCATATCAACAGTTTTCCGGTAGTAGTATGTGAGGGATGATCTGGCAATGTGATCCACAGGATCAAAAATTTGAGGTGTAGTTGCCATATAACCGAGGAATGTCTGATCCTTAGCGTTCTTCTGGAAGTACGTTGCGTTTACCTTCACATTATTTGAAATTTCGTGAGTCTAGAGATGCCCCTGTAATGTACAACCAGCTTGAAACTCAAGGAAAACTTTTTTTCAGGTGATAATGGAACGCCCTTCTGGCCCATTGAATGGCAGTAAATAGCATAGGATTGCTTTTATAATCCAAATATACCCAAGCTCCATTCAGAGAAATTATCCATTGCCGTTTCTCACCCTCCAAGTGCTATTCATATACTTTTCTGGCATTGATGAAGCATTTCTTCGATATGCTGCTTTCTCAAGGCATACCCATATTATTTATGATGCCATTCCAGCGCCAACTTTTAATGAATTGTGCGGCATATTGTGCCTTTGGAAGTTCCTGTGTGGTTGGTAAAGCTTCTTTGTTGCTGAGTATCTGATTTCTTAACATGAGTCACTCTAATGCAGTTATCGTAGTCAATTATTTGTAATTTGTTGCACTTTGGTCTTTAGGTAAGAAGAAATGCTTGTAGAAATAAGTAATACAACCCACTCACGACTTGGTAATAGTGAGTTCTTCTCCTTTTAACGTTTAACGATCATTGGTATACTATAAAAGCATCGGAAAGTACCACAATATACTTTTGCTATAAATCTGCAATGTTTTTTTATTTTTAAGATACTCTTGCCTATGACTGTACTAATAAGGTCTCCAGATGAACACTGAAGTTGTAATGAAAATGCACGTGTGCGCTAAATATAGTCGTGACAGAAAAATTATTCAAGGTTGTCTCAACTAATCTGGGGCAACTGTTCGTGTAACACTAGAAGTTAAAACGAAGAATGACGAAATAAGAAGTAAAAGAGTGTTTGACGATCCGACAACAAGATATCAGCTACTTAAATTGTATTTATGAGAGCGAATCCATTCATCCATATAAGCGTATGCAACATAAGAATAGGATGGAGTAGCAGAAGCCAAAGAACCAGACGAGCAGATCTGTAGAGACAAGTACGAGCCCGTGGAACAGAGTGGCATATCAGCGCACTCAGTGGAAAGGAGGACTAATAACTAACAAGTAGACTTACCAGTGCAGACAGTAGAAAAACCCTGGTGCTACAGTCCCGAGTGGCAGCGGAGAAAGTCGAATGCCGCTGTCTTAACGGCAGTGGAAGAAGCGGGACTGGATCCGCAACCAAATAGAAAAAGGAATACGCTTTTAACACTGTAATTTTTGTATGTATTCTTTTAACCTAATTTAACCTAACCTAACGTAAAATAGAGCCACAGCCAAAATGAAAATCCTATACGCTTTAAACACTAAAAGTTTTGCATTTATTATAGTTTTTTTTTTTTTGTTCAACTTAATCTAACCTAACGTAACATTGGAGCATATTCGTTGTCCTCCCTAAAAAGTAACATATATTCTATTAAAAACAGTATAGACAAATTATGAACATTACGAGAAAAAAAAGTTGGTTCGCACGGGATTGAACCCACGACCTTCTCAAAATATTTATCTAAGCTAACAGGCCGATATGCTCAATTAGGTAATTATCCGCTACATCTGTTGAAGTTACACTACCTGGAATTGGGCTCGACTTTTTACATTACCGCTCGGGACTGGAGAACCAGGTGTATTATGTCTGCACGGTTAAGTATGAATAGTGTAATAGTAAAGCGAAAACAATTGGTTCAGCGGTACAAAATCTCCCGCTGCATCCTTTCTTACTCATGCTGATTATGTTTAGTTTTCTTGTCTCTCTTGCGTGAATCTTTCCTTCTGACGTAATCCCTTGATCATTTCCGTGGTTGGTTAATTATCTTATAATGCCTTTCTCTTTCCGGATAAGCTGGCGTGTGTGACAGAATGAGTAGGATTTTTTTTTTTTTTATTTACGGACGCTCTTTAACATCTCCGGTCATCAGCGTCCCATTCAATTCAGGGCGTGAAACGGCCAACAAATTTTGCTCAAAGGCCTCTCTTTCAGGCTTGAGGTTCTTTTTCGTGCCGCAAATGTACGACATGGGACCCACGGCTTTACTTCCCTTCCGAAGGAAGCCATACTTAGTTAGGATTTTTACGCCCGAAAAAATCCATCGGTCCTGGCCGGGTTCGAACCCGCGATTTGGGTGTAGGAGGCAAGTATGGTAACCACTACACCGCGGGGACCAACAACGAAGGGGGTGCCTTTGGTAAACTTAACATCCTTTTTAAAAAGTGCTACACTATTAGAAATAAAGGAGTACTTAATGCAGTAGAAAAAAACCAGTAATACTACTGAAACCAAAGCTGAGGCTAGGTTAACCATATTTTAAAAAACAATGAAGAACATGTTATTAGAATTAGACATTGTAAAAGGTTGTTGGAAGCCTTCAGGCAGCTCGGTGTGTATTGCAAACGTTTGTATATATATATATATATAAAAAAAAAAAATCTGTCTTTCACTTACAATTGCCAAGTGATTTTATAAACTCAGATAGATTTATGGAGTAAATAAGGCGAATTGACATGTTAATTAAATCATTTTGTTTAATCATTTTCGCAATCAGTTTGTATAAACTTCGACACATTAACACCACATATAAAATAGAAGAAATTATGTTCAAAATCTGTTAAAGATAAAAATGTAAAAATATGCTTGTTTCCTTATTGAATACAACTATTCTTTAATTTTTAGGTATTAAATTCCATTCTGCTTGCACAATGCTGGTGAGTTTTAGTCCTTATATAACATAGTTCCTCAGCTGTTTTAGATACTTGCATAATTCACTTTGCCTGATTTGTAAAGATGATATGAATCGCGATACCGTACAGTATTTATGTATTGTCCGGGTTTTTAACGATATTTGAAGTAGCGCTGAGAAATTTGTTAAATATAATTTATTAGAATACTGAGTCGTGTACAAAAGCTGTAATGATTTTCGTGAAATGGAGCCTACACACGTTGAATAATTCAGTTAGCAGCAGTGATATGTAAAGTAATTCAAATGGAATATTAGATTTTCTAAAGGACATTCTATCCGCAAAATAACCATAATGAAATGTTTTGCTAAATTAGTTGCCCAACATTCAATCGCTTCTTACACAATGGCTGGGCTATTTGTTCACTCGATAAAAGTCCACAAAACGGAGTACACTTGAATAAATTCAGTGAAGGGCATATTTATTGAGCCATATAAATTTTCCACGTATTTGCTTTCATACAATGAATTAAAAAATCTTTTTATTTGTGAGTGTATGTACTAACTCAAAGCTTTGAGTGCATTATTGTCATATTTTGTAAATATTTCAGCTCATTTAGCAATGTCATGCTAGGCTGAACCTTTCGCCACTCATCCAGCTGGTTGGTTAAATAAATGCAGTCAAAATGGAGACATTGTCCATGTAAGTAGCAGTAGTAGAAGTGGTAAGCTGTTGCTTAGAGATTAAGTCCTGGAAATAGGTCAGTGACTGTAAAGCAGGGCATGTCGATGACACTGAAGAAGCTGGAGAATCTTTTAACTGCAGCATGTTTCATCACACACCTGTCGTGGACTGCACATTTAAACTTTCTTTATATCGCTTTTTTCATTAACATAAGATCTGTCTCGAATTTTTTGCTGTTTCTCAAAATGTAAACTATATCGTCTGAATAATAAATCTGTATGCTGACGTCCCTATTCATTGTCGATTCCAAGAAATTGTTTTGAAATAACGTAGAAATTTTTATTACCGCACTTTTAGACCAGTTAAATTTTTATCTTTTGTTTTTCACGATTTCTGCAGGTACTGATTGGTTTTATAATATGGTGATTTTGTATTGTTGGCAGCATTTGTTAGTTGAACCTGCAATTTGAATGAAGAATTTTTACTCCTTTGATTGGTGAAGAAAACTACTGATTACATAACATAAACTACCTAATGTCCAAAACCAAAGGGGGGGGGGAACTTGTGGCGTAGGTGAAAAGGAAGAATGTAAATAACTGGTGGGTGTCATCACACACATATTTGGCGGAAGGGGGGAGAGAAATGTTACTGTAACATTTACAGTGGTAAACGCTATCTTACCGGCAGAACCTATGAATAGCAACAAATCCATTTGGTTATATGAATAAGCTAGACTCGTCGAATCCTCTGCGCAACGAAGAAAAAATCAGTAATCGTTACTCGCAAGGCTAAAAAGCACTGCTGCTGTGCTGCTGATAGTGCTCCTCGACAACGGAGAGAGCCGAAGGTAGTGACTGGCACAGTTACTAGCTAGATAATAACACTTTACGATCAACGTGCAATAGCTCAGGAGGTTAGTGCCATGCTACACTTGTGAAGATAGTGGGTTCGAATCCTACCATCCTAGTACATTTTTCTGCCCGAATTAAAGGAGATTTTCCACAATTACAATTATTTATTCGCTGAATTAGTTGTTAATTGGGATAAGAGCAGTTTACCACACTTTCAATGATTTACTCGCTAATCCACTGCGTCTACCGGTTTCTAGGGTTTGCCCGACGTTAGCCGACTGATTAGGTCAGTGTGCGTATATATGAATTAGTTGCGAATTGGAATTAGAGCACATTTCCCACCGTTACAATATTTCACTAACCTAATAATGCCCTCATTACCGTGACTTACCCGTCGCTATCCATTTATATTCACGAAAAGGAGGCGGGTGGGTTAGTCTGCTCTCTCCGCTGTCGCTCGGGTTTGGCTAGATGTTTGGGCGCTAGCAGCAAGAATTGCACCAGCAGCACGATGCTTTCAGCCTTGCGTCTAACGTAAAGTAATCGTTACTGGCAGGGCTGAAAAGCAATGCTGCTGTTGCTATGTGCCCTTGCTGCTGATGTGATATGCTGCTGAGTATATTTCCTACCGTTACAATATTTCACCCGCCTAATAATGCCCTCATTATATGATTTACCGTCCCTATCCATTTATATTCACGAAAAGAAAGCAAGCTAAGTTACTCTGTCGCTCGGGTTTAGCTAGCTCCTTGGGCGCTAGCAGCAAGTGACAGCAGCAGCATGGGCTCGTTGCACCAGCGGCACGATTTTTTCAGCCCTGCGTGTAACATCAAGTGGAAAAATTTAACTGTGCCTGTCTAATATTAGCTTTACAGCTAAAGAAAATTCCTATAGAAACTCCACGAAACTCCGAAACTCCTTTCGGTCGACCGGAAGGGAACTGGGCTTTCCGGTTGGCAAGCTTATGCTTTACACCTGAACCATGGTGGTGGAAAATTCTTATTTTGGGCTAGTAAATCGTCATTCTACTTCTTTATCATTTCATCTTTAGAAAACCACAGTTGAAGAAAACAGATTTAAATTTTTACCAAAAAGTAATTTATTAACTCTATAAGATTAGAGGGAAACCATTACGTGAAAATTGTATGCTATTCAATACATATTTAAGGAAAGTTTACATCCATGTATTTGGCTGTAAGCAGTCGTGTTTGATATAGAACCTTTGTGTACTTATTTAAGCATTGTGAGGTGTATCATCAAAAAATATTGATATAATATATTTCCCTAATCAGTTGTATACACATTTTTGTACAACTTAACATAAATTGCAGGATTAAAAGTTTTCATTGACACCAGGTCATTAATTTTTACAACTGAAATGGCCACTTTCATATTAGAAAGAGGAATGCTGGGCATAGTTAAAATAAGGTTTTTAGGACATTCTGATTCTACAAGATGTGCCCATGTTTTCTTTTCTTTGATCATTTTTGCAGCAACAAAATTACTATAAAATTTTAATGCATTTCTGTAAAAAAGGCGTTCGACGGTAGAGAAAAATATAGTACCTAAGTTCATACCATTTGAAAATACTTTAAAATTCGTTCTTTTCATTTCGTGACCAACCAACTACTATATGAGTATTTCACTGGCATAATAATACCTTACTTACCTAGAGGTTATTATTGATACCTTATATGTTATAGATCATAGCCGTGGTGTTGAGGTAGCGTGTTTGCTTCGTAATTCTGCAAACCCCAGTTTGAATCTCAAGTGGTATTATTTGTCTAAGTAGTTATGTTTTCCCAAATCCTGAAGAGACAAAGTAAGGCAATTATTAGCAACATGGTCACCTAGCTCATCTGAACATATCATCTCCCTCTTGGCTTGCCACCAGGCAGAGATACACCGAATAGACACAGAATGCTTTTCTCGACAGGCATCTAGTCCCGGACAACATTAGGCACTAAGGGGAGTATGAGGGGCCTATCCTTGTAATGTTAAATTTACCAACTTCAGTTCCCAGTTTCTCCAGAACTATTAAAGCTAATTTAACGAAACGTTTACAGCATATAGATGCACATAATTTAAATTTACTGATATATTTCACTATTACACCATGACTTTGAAACAAACTATAAATTTTTTCAATTGTTTGCTTTTTTCTATTTTTTCCTAATTTTTATTTTATTTTTTTTTTACTTTGACACATTTTGTCCTAGCTCTACCATAATATATCCATATCAGCTTATATAGATCCTTAAAATGGGGAACTTAAGCAAAAAATGTAATTTTTCAATAATTGCAGCCAAAATATTTTTACAGAAAAAACTTAACTTTTTGAGGGAAACACCAGCTAAAACACCACAATAATGTAAAACGACAGAGGATGATGTCATGAAGACAAACGCTGCCAATTTATGAAATACAGCTTTTTCTATCATTCAAGATAAATCAAAGCCTTCTAGGGCAAATAGTTTCTGAGATATAGAATTATAACTGAACAAGTGCTCTCGACATAAAATATGACTTATGTAGTGACATAATTAAAATATTGTTAAATCACTCATAAACAAGGAACATTAATGAAAATCATATGAAAATAAACAGAAAATTACAAATATTAATATGTACAAAGAACAAAAATATGATTTTTTACCACCTTTCCTTTAATACTTCCCATAAGACTCCATACACTGATGACCTGAGATGTTAAAGAGCGTCCATAAATAAACCAATCAAATCATAAGTCTCTATAATAAGGAGGTTAAATGTGGGACAGCTAAAATGAAAAAAAAAGGTTATCATAATGCTACATTTTACAGCTCAAAAGCCATTGATTATTGTAAGATATTGTCAAGAAACAATGTATTACATTTACTGTTTATTCCATAGATTGAAAATGAACGAAGAACAAAAAGTATTACCATCTTATATACTGTTAACCAACCCCACGTCTTACGACAGCAAATACATAAATGAGTCACTGAGAATTCTAAAGTTAACAATGATAACAGATACACAATACTGTAAAGCTGAATCATTTGTATGCAACAATGAACTAAGCGAAGTTATGGCTTATAAGTAAAGAGTGGATTTGTATGGTCTAAAAACATTAGAGATATGCATGCATGTATAACTTAAACAATTTTTATATATGACGCAAAAAAGACACAAACATGACCTTTTAATTTAAAATGCTTATTCAAATTTTAATGAACTACCTCCGCGTCTTAGTGGTCATCTTGCTGGCTATCATCATCATCAAACCGGGTTTGATTCTCAGCTGGGCATGGTAATGTTTCTTTAATTAACCTCATTCCCCGCCTACCATAAATTCTGGAAAGTATGCATAGGAGAGTTAATATGAATGTGTTTTAATGATAAGCCAAGTAATGCAACGTAATGATAACCTAAAGGTTAATAATGAACTACGAACATCAACAATTATTTGACCGGTCAAAGTAACTGATATGGACATAGATATTAAAGACGGCTATAGAAATTAAAAAAAATTTCTAATTGCTGATTCAGATTCCACAATTTCAAGAGAGAAAATTAATTCTCCAATTCTAAAAATAGCTCCTAATTCAACCTGTCAATAAAATAAATAATCTGCAGAAAATTATGACTCAAAATCTTCACATTTTACTTCACGTGCGCAAAGAATGTCATTTATCTTGAGAAAGGTGGAATAGCCAACTGTATTCTTTCCAGTTTGGCAACAAAGTTTTAATCACCTTTCTCTTTGCTCGCTTTAAATCACTTTGTTTCTTTCTGCAGTTGTAGCGTGTTACTAAATGGAAGCCCTGCACTTTTCAGAATGGAAATTCGAAGCTCGGCACCTGATATGTTACCAAAGTTTTACTTTAAGTATGTCCAATTGGCAGCCAAGGTTCCTGGAGAAATGATTACAAAAAGAAAATTGCGACCAAAGAAACTTATTCCGTTTGGTCTCATTCTTGGATTTTGAAGCCGTCTGCTATTACGAATTGATAGTTACAGTTTTAGTGGCGATAATAATGCTTTCCAGTGTACAAGAATGACCAGGTTATGAAAAATTATATTCTATATTGTGAATATGTTCTTTGGTGCTTAAAAATACAAAATAGCAGTTGGGAAATGAGTGAGTCATAATTTCTGTTATCTTGAAATCGTTTACGAAATTGTGCCAGGATGCCACTAACTCTATGAGTGCTTGTGTTCCTGATTGAGATTCATTCCAAACAGCACAACAAGGTTTATCGTCTACAAAAGAGTAAGCTGTTAAATTATAACAATTGCATTTCCTTATATATAAAATATGAGGTACTTAAGCTATGAAGAGAGCAAAGACGTTTTCTAAATTATACCACACCAGTGCTGTGGTTTGATCCGCAGTTCAAATTCCTCTACTATTACCTTATTCCTTGCCCTGATTTTTTATGAATACATGATCTGCATTAAATTTCATTTCACCAGTAGGATTTGTGTTGTATTTAAAATTAATGGGTAGTAACAATTAACTGATTAATTATTGCGCATTGCGTAATTAATGGGATAATGCTATAGCTTTTGAAATGCATAATCTTCGCGTTTAACCGTCACTTACATTATGTGTGACATTTTAACATGTGATGTATATATTTGTTCGATACTTACAAACACTGCTGCTTCCTTGTTCATCTCTATGGTAGCCATGTTTGTTTACGCCATCACGTGACTGCCTATAAAGTTTACGATTGCTTTTAGGTGATGCATCCAATAAAAAAGGATTGCTCTTTAATCCAATGAGAAAGCCGCTCTTAATTAATTTTTTTTAAATTGTAGTTGAAACCAATAAGGGCTGGAGAAGCGAAAAGTTAATTACCAAGTATATCTTTAGATCAGCGCGTCTTTCTTTGTATTATTGCAGTTACTATTAATGACACATGTAGAATGTAAATGTTTATTTCCTAATTATAAGAAAGCTTATATCATCTGTGGTTATGTGCTTTTAATTTAAATGATATTTAATACTTTCTTCTACCATAAGTATGGATTATGTTTCAGAAAATGAGATTTATCGTTATGAGTTAAGTTGGCTTGTGTCTTGGTTATTGATATTCATAAATTGCAATCTAAATATTAGTGGCTCATTTATTGGTCAAAATTACTGTGCCTTATTCAGAATTCAGTGTACTTTTGAAACACACATATCTCTGAAAATGGTAATATTTGAAAACATTGTCATTTGTGTCTATAAAGAGATGAAATATGCTTAGGGTATACTTTATTTTTTCATTCATACACAAAATTTCCTCGAGGCTGCGTGCAGCATACACAGAAAACTATTACACAATGTGGGTCCTCTTGAGTAATTTTTTGTTTCAGTTTCTTTATACGGAGCGACCCAATTAACCAACTAGCGGCATTTTTCCACTGAGCGTGTGCACATGTGCTTCCTGTCATTGACTGGAACAAGGTCACCTAGCCTTTGGCTATCAGAGTAAATATGATGGAATTTTGAGTTTGGTTCATTTACTGCCAGTGGTGTGTTTTATTGCGAAGTGAATTATGGCATGTTTTCTACTGATGAACGGTATGCACTTAAGATTCATATGTACTACCACGATCAGTTTAAGTTCAAAGACAATTTCTAGAAAGTTTCTCGGACCTTATAATAATGCACATAGTGTCTTACTATTTAAATAGCAAGACACTATATATATATAATAGTATATAGTATATTGTAATACTATATACTATATACTATAGTATAGTATATTGTAATATTGTAATATAAGCATTGAAAGGCACGTAAGGCGCATCCCACTGTAGTTAGTTGCAACCCGAGGTTTACAAAGGATCGCAATGAGCCTTTCAACATGCATACTATTTTTATACCACCATATCGTAATGTAACATATTTTTATTTATTATAATTTTTTAATGTGGAAATTAAAAAATAACGAGAATTATTAATATCTAATCGATTAGTATTTGCTCATATGTCTGTTCACGCGTTAGTGTGTCAGTTATTGTTTATTTTATTGAAACATTTAGTAGCTCGATGATATGACGGTTATTAGAAAATTAAAATGGAATTTGACAAAAGTGATACTTTTTAAGAAAATCCACCCGAGGTGGTTGGAAGGAATGATTTGCTGCCTGAGAAATCTAAAAAACTGAATTATCGATAACGTGTTTTATTCCCAGCTTGGTGCAAAACCCAAAATTAGTTAGAATGTATGTTAGCGTATTTTCTTGATAAATCGAAGGTTATGAAATCTTCAACATTATTCTCTATTCCATGTTAAAGCCTTTGTTATATCTGAGTCATTGTAATGATATTTCGAAGTTTGGAAAATTCATTCCCTTCTTGAAAAGAAAGAAAATATATGGGTAAGTAGCAAGAAAGTCCATTGTTTTCAAAAGAGAAGACATTAGTAAAATTTAGATGGAAGTTCCTGATGCAGAATATTTTACGAAGAATGCTGTTGTTTCAGATCCTATTATTGTTAATAAAGTGCCGTGAATTAATTTTACCCAGTGTACCTCGTATAGTATAACTATTCATATTAGCAACATGTATTTTCATAACTTGAATAATTTCGTAAATTTATTACATTAAATTATGTGATATAGCAACACTGTTACTTTCAGCTATACTTTATAAACTAGTGGGGCAAAGTTTCTTTGCAGCACCATTCTTCATTTGTTTTATTCCAGTGCTGCTAGACTGATACTTTCAGCTCTAAAACTATGTAGGCATTAGTTACTTTACAGCAAACAACTCATCTTTTTCTTTAATAGTCACCTATTTATTAATTCTCGATCTAAGATTTTTTCAGATTTTCGTAATATTTCTAGCTGGAATTCTGAAGAGATCAAAACTTAAATCGAAGAAATGCACACAGATTCCTTAAAACTTTAGAAACATATTAAAATAATTCTTAATTTATGTGGAATAATGTAACAGCTCATAAGTTTTTTTACTTGTAATGTATAGCGTATAAAACAAGTTAATTTAGGGATTTTACGAAAGATTAGAGTTAAGTTATCTAAGATAAATTTGAATCATATATCCCCTGAGCGTCTCTATCCCATTGTAGACACCGTCTCTACTAAATATTATGGAAATTATTGCACAGAGTGCAAAGTCACATTTGTCACTAGATGAATTTCACTATATTTTAACCGAGGTCGTTAAGGTGCGGACTCGTGAGCGGGAGATCTGGGGTTTGAATCCCACCAGGACCGTCCTCCCTGACTGAGTTTTTTTCAGGTTTTTCTCAGTCCTCATAAATGGCAAATGCCGGGGAGTTATCCTAAACTTAGGCCTGGAAGTTTCTTTCCTTGAAAAAATTATTTTTCAAAATTTTACTTGATCTTATATATCATCAGTGTACACCGCCTGTGATGCCTCAGCAGTAAAAATGGGGTTAAACACTATTATAAAAACCTGCTTTATTCATTTCTTGCCAAGGAATGAACTTTTGGAAATGCAGCATTTTGATTTATAAGTAGAATGTTAAACTCAATTATGATAGAGATGCTTATTATGGCACTTCATCTTTTCAGTTAATTTCTTGAATAGCTTTCCCAAAGATCAGAGCGCTATCGCCACAGGCTGGTTAGACCCACTTCAAGATCCAGCTTATAAGCCTGAAACAGCTAAGCATGTGGTAACGTCGTTTAGATGCGCAACTAATTAATACTTGACAAAGCGTTTGAGTGCCTTTAAGTGAGCCAAGAGTTACGTGGCTTATAAACACACATGTTGGCCCATTTTCCCATATGGGTTTCTCCTGTGGCGTGCTAATTAATCCGTCTCGGAGTTTGCATCTTATCTTGCTTTGCCACTAAATCATGTAGTTATTAGTGTACCCCAATTTTGTGTTCAGACTACAAAGCGCGACTTTTGTAACTCTAGTGCTAAGCTGGTAAGTTGCTCATATACTCTCCAAGAGAGACGAGTTGGTTCCATGTATATAATCCTCAAAAAGATAATTGAACGAACGAAGAAAATCTTTTATTATGCTAGGAAAATTGTACTTTTCTTTTCCTATAAGTTTTAAAGTCTATTGTATCACTTCCTGAAACAATTTTTGTATTTACTATCGCTGTCCTACGCATGCATATATGTGATTAAAATTGTACAGCTAACACACACTTTAAAAAAAGCAGACTCTCGAATGGTTAATTTGTCTTAGTCCTGTTCGGCTCAGCGGTCGATTCACGGCATGTCTCTGCGCGCGGGTGTAACAGTCTTTAGCCTCAATCTGTCATCACCAGTCACACCGAGCAGATAGCCGAACGGTTAAAATTAGCTGTTTACTAATGAGACATAGAGAAGTTCATAACCGAATTGTTTCGTTATATTTTGCAAGTAAAAACAATGTTTAGTATGCACATAATATACTTCCAATTGCACAGGCCTATTTGAATATTAAGGCATTTATGCTCACGCACACAAACGTAAAGTAGTCTCTGTTTTCAAAATAAATTGAAAATTAATCATTACATTTAAAGGAAATAAATGAAGTTGTATATTGTTAATCAATTTTCACTTTAGCACCTTTTTAAAAGTGAATAGAATTAATTTATTTGTCTTTGTTTGAATAAAAATGCATTAAAATTATAATATATGTACTTTAATATATTCTATTGCAAAATATAAAACATTAAATTTACTTGCAACATCTAACAAATAAAACAAGCAAGTATAATGAGGATTCTAATTTGCGTAGTTCTTATTACTAGACGTGTACTTTTATCCTCTCAGCCATGATGATCCGAGAAAATACATTTCCTGACATTGTGAATCCAGCGTCAGCGGAAACTTCCGGTGTTTTCTGAATCAGAAATGATTTCTGTCTGTTGCTATTTTGTTTGGGGGGGGGCTGTACAACGGTACTAGTAACAAATTCCGTAAATATGACAGATTCACGCAGTATAAATGTCTAGCAGAACAGTGAAACAAAAAGCACTATTGAATGAATTAAAAATAGAAATAAAATATTTTAAAATTACTTTGTGTTTTAAACCATTGTCACACAATTAATTTCATCTACTTAGATTTTAATAACATTGATAGCTGGAGACATACGTTAATAAGAAAGAAAGTACATTAGGAAAATTATTGATTTATTTACCTTAGAACGAGTTACCGAAAAGGGGGGAAAATAAAACTTTTTTTTTTTTTTTTTTTTTTTAGAAAAGCTGCAAAATTTAATTTTGAGCATTGCATATACCAGAACAAAATAAAATACAGTCCTTTCTACTAATGTTATCGATAACCTGGTATTTAATTTTTGTAACCAATGTAAGATTTCCACCGTTTCATAATGTTGCCTAGGTTTATGCGCCAGTTGCAAAATAGAATCATTTTACAATTTAAAATTGTGAGGGCAATGAGTGAAATATGGCACTTCATTACTGATTGACTGCAATGCACAGGTTTGCTGACCGCCCTACTTCGCATCTTTCGCTTATGTTGGTGATAAATTCACTGCCTGTGGTGCTTCAGTAGTGAATACGGATGTGATACACTATCAAAACAAGTATATATAATCCAAGTATAGCATGTACTATGTAAGTGATAATCTTGTAGCAGCATCAGGCAAAACATTATTTTAATTAGACTTTCCCAATTTACTTAATGTAACACTAATAAAATAAATAATGCAATGGACTGAACTAAATCAATACTTCTTCCTTCGGGGACACACCTGCGCTATTTAACAGCTTCGTTCCCGTCTTGTTAATATGTAGATATTTTGATTTATTTAGGTATTATACACTATTGAATTAAACGTGTGTTATAGCATACAGGTAAAACTTGTATGTATGTGAAACTCAAGTTATATTATTGCTCTGTATGATAATTCGAGGAAAATGTCAAGATAGGAAAAATTGTATATAAGAAATGGCATGAGCAAAGGAAAAGCCATTATTTTTAATGACCTTTTAGCGCTTGTTGAGGAAATGCAATTAGAAGGTGAACCGTGATCCCTAAGTGACGCTGAGAATCCGCGCCACATGACGTAATTAATATACTTAGAAGAGAACCACACGGCGCTGAAATTGTTATGCTTTTAAATTATCGCGGAGCAAAGATAGCGTCTAAGAAGCCACGTGTTGCCCGGCCTAGACGTGGTTTCTCCTGGCCAATTAGGCAGTTGTTACACGGCGTAACAATTCTTAACTTTGAGAAGGGGTGCTAACGCCTTTAGACATAGTTTTCAGTCAAGCCGGCCCATTCTTATTTGCCTTTCAGTCATGAGCGATTAAAATAGTTCAGTGTTCTTCACTTGTGTGTATAATAAAACAGTGAAAGTTTGTGCTAGCCCTTGAGAAAGATTCAGCAATAAAACAAATAACCCTTAGATAAAATTATCGCCATAATTTACTTCATATCGCTGAAATTACGTCCATCCACGTGCAACAACACCAATGTGGACACAACTCCTATCAAAGCTCACCTATATTATGAGCGTTACAAAGAACGTCTTTGTAATTCTTCTACTGTGCCAAAGCTTGAAAGTCTTACTTCAAGAATCTACGAATTTTGCTGGAAGGGCGGTAGGAACAGATGTAGGTGGGATCTCAAATGTTCCCATATTTATTTTCTTTCGTTGATCTGTTCGGACTCCAGCAGAGCCTCCCCTCCCAAAAATTCCATTCCCTTGGAATAGCTGCTATCACGCCAAAAGTAAGTTGTTTTTTTTTCAATTAGCAAATTCCACCACTGCACACCTCTCACCGCCAACTCCTTATGACCATCCTGAAATGAACAAGGATATGAAATGATGGATAATGACTAATGAGGAACAGGAAAATTCGTGGAAAGTAAATGATCACCTCAGCGTGTGCCTAATTGGCCAGGAGAAACCACGAAAAAATCCAATGCCAAGATGACCTATCCCAAAGGATATGAATGCGAAATCTCCTGAAAGCGAGCCCAAGCATTAATGCATTTGAATATTAAATATAATTGTGGGAGTGGGGATAGAACTGGTGGCACTGCGTCATTAGAAGTAGCTCCAAAAGCTTCGACAATCATTCTAAAGCAAAAGAAGAACAAATTTTATAAAGTTGCCAGTCTGTTTATTACAACCTACTGAAAACAAATATTCGCAACGTACACTTAAAATGCAATTCCCTTAACATAAAATATTCCTAATTCAAGATGGAGTTTTCCACTGGTTTCAAAAGACTTCTTCATTTCTGTTGTAAGGTGCTCTACCTCAATTTCCTGCTTATTTGCGTACTCCACGTGCTTTCACTTTAGAACATGTATTTCTTAGCAACACCGCATACTGGCATATTTTGTTTACAGTGCCCCAAGAGAAAGAATCAAATGTTATTTTTATTTCTTTCTAGGATTTCAGATACAGCATATTAGCTATAATGTTATCAAAGCATTAAGTAGGTTATTCAATTCTGTTGGAAACTTATTTTCTTCCAGTACGTTAGCTCGTTAATGTATCAAGGAAAGCCCTTTACCACTTCACGAGTAACACCGCGAAACAGGCGTGAAAATAGGAATATATCGTGTCGTTGACAAACATGTTTTGGTTTACAGAAATTGAATTTTGCTGCCCCAAGGCTCAGACATGTGATTGCACGTCAGTAACAGAAGACGACCGGGAAAACTTTTCTCTCCCTGAACTACTTGGAAAGCAATTCGTGTTTCTCCGGTTTTCGAGGCAGCTTAAGTAGAATTCTCTAAGTCAATGGGATGGCTTAGGCTAGCAACTCTCTTCAAGAGAATTTTTTTTTGTGATTTTCATCAAATTTAGAAGATAATATTGCCAATTATTAGTATTTGAAAAACCTTTTTAACGCTTGAAAAATAAGCTTCTCAAAAATGTTCAATGCGCTTAGCATAGATGAAGGTTGTTTTTAAGATTTTAGCATTTCTAGTCGAAGTTATATGGTATTCGAAAGAAATTACATGATATTAGTTTAAAAATTTGTGGTATAAAATATTTATTTGCTAAAAAATGGACGGGATGGTGATTGTTATTTTGCATTTATATTTTGAGTTTTTTTTATTTAAAATTGTTTTAATGAAACTAAAACAGTTCAAAAAATCTTCCATATTGGACAAAGTTTTCATGATGGCTAGATACATAACAGGTGTACAGTGAGGTTATTTGAGTTAGGGCCACACGTTAGCGGTAGCTTACTAGGGCAGCCGCACAATCGAATAAAGGAAGATAAGATAAGAGTCGTGAAGTCCAATGTTAATAGTTTTATTTTAGTATTTATATATTTACTAAAACATTAAATAATACTGTATTTAAAAGTAATAATAAAGTTAACATGTGTTATAAAATATGTTGAAAAGTATGCCCCTCAGCCTCAATACATTGCCGCCATCTGCGTAGGAAATTCCTATATTTCATCAAAGTGACTATTTAGATACCTGGAACACGATTGCCAGAATGTTCTCAGCAAGAATCAGTAAATAAAAACAAGTTCTTCAAGATTATATTTATGTAGTGACATAATTAACTAGAACAATTATCATACACTTTTCATGTACTGAAAGCACAGAATAACACATAAACGAAAACCATCCGCTGACAAAACCTTTCTCAAAAACTACAAGCTGGCACCTGCACATGTACTTACGGCCATAACGATTGGCTTCTCTCAATGTGTAGTTTTTCTTATCGATTAGTAACTCAAATAATCTTTTGTACTTGTGATGCAATCCATTAATACAAATATATGCGGTACGGGCTCTTTGAAATGTGTATGCATGTGAGAGAGCCGTGCGAGTGCTCAACACTAAACGCGGCATTTTGTGTGCGTCAAATACCTTGCTAGATTTCCATTCAATGAATATAAATAAATATGTGATTTTCTGAACAACTTTTGAAATAAAATCATGTAAGGTTTTCCTAATAACTATTAAAATGTCTCTTGGTTTATGAAAGTTGATGGGTTTCGTAGAAAAATTCTGCTAGCAACGTTTTATGTCATCTAATGTTTTCCTTTGTGAAAACTATTGGCTGCATTCTTCACTTATCTCGAGTATTTCTAGTTTACTGATATGAGGTAGTAAGTAGATAATGGATGTTTTGTCAACTTGAAGCATTTACACCTAGACATTTTTGTTCAAATCATGCTTGAACTTCACGATTTGACTCTGTCTGTACTTGTGAATCATAGATAAATGCTTGTCAGTCAAAGGAAACATATGTTGAATCATAAACACGTCACAATTTATGAACTTTGACAGTTAACATCGCGCCCTAAGTGCCTAGTAACTGACATGGTTTTACTTGTTAGCCCTTAACTCGTAATGTCGCTTTTATTTTTCTTATATTGGCAAGACTGTTAATATTATCACCTGCTTTTAGCTTTTGCTGCACATTCTTTAAGTAGACATTGTGCAGAGTGAACTAGACATTGTTGACGGGTTTTAGTTGGAAGTGTGTATTCACAGCTGCCAAATCTGGTAGTCTGTCAGACCGTTTGTCGTGTTACGTCGTACTTTTGTGACTGTTAATGTAACAGTAATTGTTGGTAATTTTTATTTATGGGGAAGTAATTATTATTATAATATATATTCTGTAGCAATGTCCAGTATTTACATTGATAAAGCTCAAATAGCCAGTGCATTCAGAAGCAGAAAAGAATTGAGAAAGTCATTTTCAAAATACATAAAGAACACACACCGCAACATAACTGCAGATAGCTAGTTCTCTTCTATTGAAATAGTCAATTAATGGAGAGAAATAGGTCTAACTTATGCAGGAGCAATAACAAATAAAAATGAAATTCCACTTGAATTCCAACCATCAACAAAGAGGATAATAGTCTCGGCACTGAATGGATTTACGAAGGTAATCATACTTTTTTCTTATGCTTCAAACATCATATTAGTATCCTTTTTCATGTGAAAGTAATGAAAATATAAAGCCAGAAAAAGTGCATTGACAGGAAATGCAAAAATTACTTCAGTAGTAGAAAAACACGAAGATGGCCAATTGCTGCCTTTTTTCCTTGCTCAATATTAGCAGAGTAAATGGATGTGAATACATTCCGTACTTATTATTAAAAGAACAAATAACAACACAAACTTTTAAAAACAGACTTGAAGTCCCACATCCAACAACGTCTGGGTATATTAACATTCAGCAAAATTGTGTGAAATGTTCTTGTAATATATGTAGAAAGTGAGCATACGAGAAAATGGGCTATTTAGGTATATTTGTTTTTGTAAGCAACATTCTTTCAATGTAAAATATGAATATCTTAAATATGTAAGAACTAGGCTAGTGTGTGTGTGTGTGTGTGTGTGTGTGTATGTGTTGTAGTAGTGGTAGTGGTAGTAGTAGTAGTAATAGTAGTAGTAGTTCAAACTAATCTATTATCAGTAATTGTCAAATAGCAATAAATTATGTTTAAATAAATAATAATAAAACAAAACATTCATTTTACATGTACCCTAAAAATACAATATATTTTCATTTTAAAATGAACATGGTCCCAGGCCAATCTTACTTCTAGCGTAACTGTGATTTTTCTTAGGGGTAGAACGTTAAATGCCCAACGAGTATTCCTCTGTGGTCTTGGAAACAGATTCCAAGTGACATATATTTGTGTAGTTCACTCGGTGGAAAAATATTTTTGAAATTAAGGATCTTAAACTATTTTCGTTAACGTGCCAAAGAAACTGAAGGAAGTTTTATTTTAAAAATTCAGGATATATGTTTGAAGGACCCAAACGGTAAAATAGAGAGATAAACAGCAATGAAGGAGCAATAATCAACCTGCGTCCAATTCATGAACCTTGCACTGAACACACGATGGAGGAAGAATTTATAATGTTGAAGATTACATTAATATTTCTATTTCCAATTATGCTTACACATGATAGAATCTGCTCCAATTTCGCCTACATGGAGGATGACATCGCAGTTGTTCATTTAAAAAATGCTACAGGAGCTCTAGTTTTCTCGTTAAATTCGGCAAATAGGCATCCCCACTGGTAGGGTCGAATCTGTTAATCCAATCAGTGTCCTCGCAGATTAAAAGATCTCGCTTCCAACGTTATTACCCTTGATATGAATAGCTTATTCTTACAGCACCCTCTAATTCACGCAGATTTTGGGGAAATAAGAAACAAAATCTCGGCAAATTATTTATATTCCAACGTTAGTGTGGCTAATTTCCGCCCATATATAACACATGACATATTTCATGGTTTACATTTTTACCTAAAAGGACAAAAATCATGCATAAAAATATTTAATTTATTTGCATCATCCCATTTTGAGTCATGTGAATCTTATTATTGTTGGAGATAATAGAAGGATGCTGGCAGTTTAAAATCAAAACTTACCGTTAAAATAATACGTTACTGACTTTGAATTTCCAGATATACGAGGACTGTTCAACAAAGAATGATCGTAATTTTTGTTACAACATACCTTTACCATCCTCATAATTTTGACGATCTTTCTCAAAGTATTCCCCGTTGGATGCAATCTCCTGTCCAAGCGTTCTGCCAGTCTTCAATGTCATGCTGGAAACCACTTTTTGAAAGGTCCTTCAGAATCGCCTCCTCAGCCCTCACTAGTGCTTCTGATGATGAAACATGCCTCTTATGAAAGTGTTTCTTTAATTTAGGGAGAAGCAAGAAGTCGTACGGTGCTAATTCTGGACTATAGGGAGGTTGAGTGACGAACCTCGCATAAATTTTTGTGAGATATTCACCAATAAAAGTTGCAATGTACGACCGTACATTATCGTGGTGTAGCATCCCGCTTGTTGCACGGAAATGTGGTCTTTTGCGTGTGATACAGCCTTGTAGGATTTTCAGGATAACTCTGTAGTATTGCTTAGTTAGTTATGTATGCAGTACGACATGATGGTAAAACATTCCTTGAATATGGAAAAATAGGATGACCATAATCTTCCCATCAGAGGCAAACACATGATGAAAATTTCCACATACAGTTTTGTTGTTTACTCTCAATATCGAAATAAGTTTCATCAGCAGCAACTATAGTGAAATCACTCCTCATATTCCTGTAACTTAACCTTCAAGTGAATGCCAACGTCGAACCTCCTTTCATTTAGGAATCAGCTGTTTTGGAACCCACCGTGCACAAACACGTCTCATGTGCATCTTTTCATTAACCAACGTGTGAATGGTACCAGGTAACGTTTTCTGAGACTGTTCTTAATTGTATTCGACGACCTTCTCTCACAATGACGGCAGCGGTGTTTATTTTTTCCTCCATTAGAGCACAAACTGGAGCGCCGCGACCCCTTCCTTTGTAATTGATTGCCTCCTCTCTTTAAACTTTTTCTTCCATCTTCGAGCAGTACTATAGGAAAGAAAATAACTCTCCGTAAGCCTCCTGTAACATTGCATAGGTATCTGCTGAAGATTTGTTGTAGCGAAAGCAGAATTTCATAGCAGCATTTTGTTCGTCGGACCCCTCCTTGGTCAATTAGTTAGCGTTGCTAACTGCTGGGGAACCTCGGATTGATTCCTTAGTTAGGGAAGTCTGGAACTGTGATGATATTTGGGGAGCTGCCTGATGGAGAGGTGGCGTTCTTCGATCTAGAAAGTCACTTGATTGGCGACCGGCGGGGTTCCGACATGCTGATCACATGCCCCCTGCAATGAATTTGTAAGACGGACGTAGAGGAAGCAGAGGTCGATGTGGCAGGCCATGGCCCGATCTCAGGTTGTAGCGCCAAAAGAAGAGGAAGAAATTGTTCGTCGCGCGTCATCTCTATTTTGCTATTGGCAAAACTGAACATGTCTCAACTCGCACAACTCTCACAAGTGGGAACTGGAAGTGACAATGTAACCAGTACCTCCTGTACATTACGCATTAGCTAACAAAATACGGTACATTTAAACTTTAGCCCTAGAAAGTATGTCTGTAAAATTATCATTAATTATAATACAGTACTCTTAAAATAAAGATGAATTTTAAAAGGGAGAGTAATCAAAGACTTCTCAGGAGTTGTCATACCATTATAATAGACTTATTCCATAACATTTAAGGAATTCTCATTACATCTGAAGCTAGAGAAATAGTGTTTCCTTTGTTTTTAAACTGTTGAACGACCCATGTCCATGCGGGTATCAGAGTCAATGATTGGAATTAGTGAAGTCTGTAGGTGTCTAGTTACTTGACATTTGTTTTTACATCTCTTAAGGAGTAAAGCTCTAGTCAACTCAGGCATGGAGCCGACCACATGTGCACCCTTTGACAAAAAAAAAAAAAAAAAAAAAAAAAAATTAATAATCTCTTGAGCGAAAATTTCTTTTACGGGATAGCGCGCGGTTCATAAAGTAACCAGCAAAGCACTGTAGCCACTGCAGCAGTTGTGTGGCTTGCTGACCAGTGTGAGTGCTCAGTTAACTCTGTGACAGTGTATAACGATGCTGTGGATAAGAGCGCAGGTTCGCCTCCCGGCATGAATCTCTTTTTTTAATATATCTTTGTAACATATGACCAATTAGTTTCGTAATATTTTTCCCATATACAACAAGCCCTAACATTAACACACACGTATGTAAATATATTATTCTCTTCAGCACTTGTTCTATCTAAATGTAATATGCTGTACACGTATTTCCACACACAGCAATTTTTAACGTTAACATATTATATATTATAATGAACATTATGATATTTCCATCAGTATTTGTTCTATCTCAATGCATTATGCTGCACACGTATTCTCTGCACATGTACGAAGGACAAAAAATGGCTTATGGGCATAAATTTAAGAAGCCTGGAATGTACTAGGCTCTCGTTCACACTACTGTAGAAATGTGATATCTATGCCCCGAAGAATGAAGGGTTCATAACACCCGACATTTCTGTTTTCACTATGGAAGATAATTGTTTGTGTTCATATATTTATTTAATTATTTGTAAGAAATACGTCAGTTTATGATACGTGAATTGTTAACGTCATAAAACTCAAATTATGTGTTAAAATATAATATGATATTAAGGCAACATGAGGTTCTACATATACACTTATAAAAGCAATAATAAAAAGTAAAACAAAACTGTTGTGTGGGATTTAAATCCAGGAGCTTACTCAGAAGAGCGATGCTTTCTAAACACCAGCAACCGCTACTTTTCCATAATGTTCTGTTTCCAGATTCTTATCATTGTGACCATTACATTTACAGGCTATGTGCCCACAACAGTGTGCCAGTCGCTGCATGAGAAAACTGCATCTCGTTTCGATAAGTATAAGTGGAGTTACAGCTATTAATAGCTCTCGCCTTCCGAGACAATGGCGTCACTTGAACCACGACACTGCAAGTAATGCAAGGATTATTGCTTAGTTTATGCAGCAATTTAAATTATAATTAATTTCATAGTAGCCGCATGCGTGGGGTTTGGAATGAAGCCCCGTCATTTTGAACCGTAAAAATACGATAGTAAAGAGAGCAGTAGGATTGAGGGCATGTTTCTCTTGTGGAAATGCTTATAGCAGCAGCAATAAGATATTTCACAATTCCGTAAAATGTGGTTTCTCCAAAAAAGTGCAAACCAAAAGAAATCGTAGACATTTGAAAAGCGAGTATCCTAAACCGTTAAATGTACATTGCTAGGACACTAACTAACTATACTTAGAGAAGGTTTTCTATTAATAATTTCATCAGATGTGCATGATAATGTTCTTCAGTACGTTCTGTATACACGGTAGAGATGGGACGTTTTCCATATTTTAAATAAAGTTTAAATTACATCAAAGAACAAAGAAAGTCTCCTTCGTGATATCATTTTTATCAATAGCACCACCTCACCCTCCTCTGGGCGGGAATCATTCCACATTTCAAATGGTTCGTCTTTCATTATTTTACGGTGATAGTCTTATTTTTTTCGCTTTCACATATATTGCGATAGCATTCAAAACATATCTCACATTGAAATCCCTACTTCTATGTGGTTGTATCTAGTTTTCTAAAAGATTGGTGCCGATTCCATTGCAATTTTTTCTTTGTCGTAAATGCTTTCACAAAATTTAAAATGTTTACCCGCCTTTCATCCATTGCTTCTCGCACTATTTTCCTTCTTTAACTATATATTTTAATCTTTTCTCCAATTTCCAGGATATTTTTTCTTCTTTGGAGCTCTTTAGGTACAACGAACTTTTTTTTTATTTGATTTATTTATGGACGCTCTTTAACATCTCAGGTCATCAAGTTCCCATTCAATTCAGGGCGTGAAACGGCCGGTAAATTTTGCTCAGAGGCCTCTTCTTTCAGGCTTGAGGTTCTTTTTCGTACCGTAAATGTAGGACACGGGACCCACGGCTTTACTTCCATTCCGAAGGAAGCCATACTTAGTATTTTTACGCCCGAAAAAATCCATCGATCCTGGCCGGGTTTGAACCCGCGATCTTGCGTTTAGGAGGCAAGTATGGGTACCACTGCACCACCACGACCGACAGGTACAATGAAGAGACAACTGTTGACTTTAATGTAAATTTCTTTTTCGTGTCAAAGAATGTGGTTTTATAAATGTGTGGTAATGCATAGTCGTCTTCGGTGAGGTACCGTGAAAAACAACTCGGAACGAAGTCCTGCCTATTAATTCGTTTCAACCAGGCCGCAAATTGTGTTGGAGGTTTCTTTTAGGATTTCGTGAAAGGAAAGTTGCTACTCCTGTATTTTACTGCACAAAGGCATGATGCGAGTGATATGCAAAATTACTTATTGTTTACCTATAATTAGATAATTATAGTTATAGTAAAGTATTTACAGCTCTTGGAACACAAATTAATATCCATAAAGTGGCGTAATTAAATGCACAACAGTGAATAAACACTCTAGAAACGCTGTACAGTACACTGTCACACGTGTCCACCGGTTGTCATTGTATTTCAAGGACGGAGCCGTGATTTTGTCACTTCCGTTTCCCGACTGTGATTGGTGTGCAAGTTGAGACATGTTCAGTTCCGCCAATAGCAAAAAAGAGATGACGCGCAACGAATGTAAAAGAAATAAACTGAATAGTAATGAGATATCAAATCACATAACTGAGACTTATTTAAAAACCGAAGAAGGCATTGCTTTTACGTTGCGAAGACATTGCGTTCTTTAAAATAAGGCCCATTTTTTCCTCACAGAGGTTCCTTAATAAGGACTAAGGCCGTTGTTAACTCGGGCGCGTCATTAACCACTTGTACAAAAATCTATACACTCTAGGTACCGTAACAGCCCATTGTAGCAAAGTCGTTTTTGGCCTTTCATATACTTAATATATATTAACTTTAATTTTAATTTGTGTAATTTAGTGTCACATGGGACATGCACATTTTAAATTAATGTTGAATGTAATTGTGGACCATTTTTAGCAATATATTCCTTAAAAGAAAGCACCTTTGGCTAACTTTTCCAGACACATTTTCCATTTCTTTGTTCTACCCCCGCCCAATATTCTGTTATCTAAACAATTGTAACTTTTATTGTACTTTTTAGAATACACTCAAATACAACTGTCGCAAGGGCCTTACGACCATACATGCTAATGTCGTGCTTATAGCAATCAAAAGGAAAATACACACGCACGCACACACACCGATATATTTAAGTTTTCTATTAATACTTTAAATACAAATACATAGACATGAATGAAACCCTTACTCTTGAGACCCCTTCCGTTTACTCACACCCCCTCTCCATCTCCCCCCTCTTAATTATGACCATTAACCTCCTTTGCCGGTCGGGTCTTCTCTAGAAATATTCCCAAATTGTGTATCGCATGCACCAACACTTCCCGGCATATGTTCGAATTTCTATTGGAATTCATAAATTGCTGCGATAAATGCTTATTTCTTGAAATCTCCGTTTCCCTGCATTCTGCCAATTATAATGTGCACTGTTAGCACGTCTTACATTGACTGCTTGTTCCCCTAATAACCGTGCCGGCATTTGACCTGATCTCGCTCTCGGCGACGCAACACAACCAACTGCCCACACTCGGAAAGAGATAGGTGCGCATTAATACAGCCGCGCAGGTCAGTGCACTGCAGTCGGTTAGTAACAAGAGTACTGATTATCGGTGTGTTTTGTTGTTTCATTTCTTTTCCGCGCGCGTTTTGAGATATAGTTCAGAAATTCAGTAGGAAACAGCTACATTTCACTTCTAACTCCCGATGTCAGGGCATTTCAGGAAGGTTTTTGCTCCAACTAACAGACATACACTCAAATTCAACCCTATAAAACAATAAACCAAAGACGTTACATTTTGAAAGAAGGAAGGCTCAACGATATCTGTGTTCCATTACAATGATATGCAGGGGCCAAAGCAATCTTGAGGTCTTAATATATGAACTGTAAATGAACGTTCGCTCTTTGAGTACCTATTCTGAGCCATGTCGCACTTTGCCGATACTCAGATAAAAATTACTTCGTTTTCCTATGAAGACAAAGCAACGCAAGGTCCTCTTCCATTCCGGAATGGTGCGATATCTTTTGAGTTTACAAACGGCTGAAGAGACAACAGCATGCATCTCTTATCATAAAAGTATATCAATGCATACAAGCAAAAACAAATGACTTGGGGTTTAACACCTATAACGTCTGCTGACTATGGATGACAATAAAAGTGCAATAATGCAGTAAGTAGTAACTAAAAACTTTAAAATCAACTACCACTATTTGGATAGTACATTGGCAATATTTTCTAAACCTGTATACTAGATCTACCTTTAGCACCGAAGCAACACTATTCACAGAATATACCGGGCTTAAATCCAGTTCTAAATCTTCTAGAAATCACAGACGAGAGAAAGCAAAAGAGTTTTTTATAATGACCATAGGTCTGAAATTGAATGAATGCTCAACGTGTGAAGAATAAGAAATGGAAAGCATTTATAAGATTGAGAAAAAAATTACTTATATTAAATATTTATAGTAATATTTTACAGTAACTGTTCCAAGGTGTACTCTCTTGTTTCGATAAGCGCTCTGCAACGACACGACTGCCTTACATGTTCTAATCCTTCAGGCCCTCTGTGTTAAGATTTAGCAAAGACAGCACATCCTTTTGAATCAATTAGTACCAGGTACAAACTTTGATGAAATACCTCCATACAAAAAAATCAAGTGCTGTAAGATCCGTACAAACAGGCAATGCAATGGGTCCACTGCGGCCAAATCATTGCTCACTGCAGTTCAAATGCTGTCAAGCTACCGTGGAGAAATGAAGAGGTACACCATCTGTTGATATCGTATACGATTCCTCTTGAGTGTCAAGCGGAACGTCTACGAGCAACGCATATCTTGCAAGAATGTTGTTGTTGACGTCATTTAACTGATTCCACTATTGAAAGTTTTTAATAATGAGAATCGTAATGCATTAATGAAAATAGTAATATTTTTCTCAATCACATAGCCAATCTCTTAAAATTTTCTTCGAAAATACACAAATCACTCAATTGTACTTTCAAATCTATGGTGTTTAACAAACACTTTTTTTATCTCTTTTATTATCCTTACAACTTGGAGTAAGTGAGTTTAAGAAAACGCGATATATAAAATTGGCAATAACATTTTGTGTAAGCCAATATTATAAAGGAGATAAAGGGTATCAAATGAATAGCTATTTTAAATTTTGATGACGTTATTGACTTGATAACTTGTTTTTGCAGTTGTGGTTGACTGATTCCATGTCAGGCCCGCGTTTGTGATTTATGAACTGAACATTGTGATTTGCAGTATTGACAGTCACCTAGCGACAGGTATGAAGTTAAAACACTGTATAATAATATTATTATCAGTTATTTGTAGTTTTCAAGTCAGACAAAGTTACAACAATTGTTGTTCTGATATTCTGAAGGCAATTGCGCAAATAATATGAATAATGTATCGTATTTGTGGTGTGATCTTAACTGGTAGCACTGCAAAATTTCTAAGCAGCACGATTGCAGTGAACCTGTGGACAATGATCTCTCCTTTCTGCCAGTCCCTCGGCAATCCAGTATGTGTCACTTTGCACTTCCACTAATCCAGAGGATTCGTTTTCGGTGAATCCAGAGCAATTTCCCTCACCCCTCTAAGCATGAGAGACTAGGAATACTATGGTCATCAAACAGAAGTTTTTGAATGAAACGTCAGACTGTGCCATCGGATCTGCATCATTAATGTAAATTGATGCACTTTTCACCAAACAAAATAAAATTTTTGCAGTTTTATTCTACAAAATGAACTTTTTATTGCTTACCAACTTCTTAAAAGAGTACAACTTGTAGCCTTGAAGATTTAAGTTGTTATTGCATTATAACCGTAATAAGAACAAAACTTGTTTGTAATTAAGCTGCTTATAGTTCTCATCTCTCTTACATGCGACAGGTCGGATGAAGCTCTTGAACTTAACACTGCTTTACTATTAAAGACTTTTACACAGCACAGAGGTTTCCCTTCACCCAGTGCCTTGTTAGTCCCATTCCATCCTCCATCCGTCCATCCATCCAGTCGGCCATTTCTCTCTTTTTAAGTCTTCATGTTCTTTTTCCCTTTTCAGCTTTTAGATCTAAAATCTTCGGATATATTTTCGTTCTTAAAACACATTTGAGGCGATCGCTTATTAAATTGTTCTATTTTCATCTATACACTTTCTGTTAAGCGCCATTTTTGTAGGGGTGGCGGCATGCTGTATTCGCCAGAATACGGAACTTTTAAACAGTGAAAATACTCAGATATCCCAAATGGATGATCGCAGTGTAACTCTGATTGATCAATTGATGGTATATTTTAATATTAGTATGTAATGTTATACTTTATTACATAAGCAAATTTTTAAGAAACGAGCTAAGCGAGTTTCGCAAATTTTGCGAATGCAATAATCGTATGACGCTATGAATGAGTTTCACATCTATTCCTTTTTGTTTTCCATTATTATAAAAGGACGTTAATAAAATAAAATTAACATTATTGATGTTCTAATGAACTGCTCTGAAGTCAATGCCTTCTTTATCACACTTATGAATCCATTCATTCGAATAAGATAATTGATTTCGTTTGTCTTTTGTTAATTTTGTATAGCAAAAATGGATTTCCTACAAGAAATTTTAATCCAAGAAAAGGTTGAATAGTCACTAGCGAGAAAATATTCTGATTCTAATTAGATGGAATACAAAATATTCATTAATTGGATTAAAGGTAAAAATATTAAGGCCATTTCAAAAACTTTAATGTTGGCATACAGGGGGTTCCTGATTCACAATCCACTTTCTTCTAATAGACTACCCAAATGGTTGGCACAGGGATTAGACATTTCGCAAATGTCGACTAAACTGTTAAAATTAATATCCTATAAGAAAGCTAGTTCAGGAATTGCAACCACACGATAGTGAGAGTGGAGTTAATTTCTGCAATTGGGTTTTGAATGATGTTAATATTCGCTCTGTTGACTAGCGTTTAATGCACGAAACATGATTTTATTAACATGGCCATGTAACGACACAAAACATAGATACTAGAGTGCAGAAAAAAAAACAGATTTTGTACACGAAATGTCAATAGTATAACCAAAAAATTGGTGTTAGGTGTGCTGTAGAAATCTATGCGCTTGAATTTAAGGGGCTACGAATATCCGACTACGCCGGCAAAAAGTCTTTCCCGGTAACAAGCAAATCTAAACCGGCCAAGCTCCCAAACAAGTGCTCTGTGTTATATGTTTGTTGTAATGCCAACTCACTTGCTGGCCAGGCATTGGAGCTAGTGTTAACAATATGAATCTAATTAAATATTCCATAATAATAGAAATATCAATAACATATTTCATCTGTTATGAATTAGAAACCTCAAGATTACCCGCTAAGTAACAACTTTGACCTAACGGAGAGGTCCGCGTTCGAATCCCTTCTCTGCCTACGACTTCTATAAAAAGTACTTCTATGTAATTTTTTCATATTTATGGACATTTCAAGAAACACTTTCTTATTAATCTAGAAGAACATATTTTCCGAATATTTCCATTGGGTTTAAAAGCTATGGTTCTCTCGTACAAGGGCGTCTTACAACAGCAACATAACGAGGATGTACACTAACTTTCTGCTGCACGACCACTATCAACAACGCTTTCCGCAACGTTGTTTGCCCTCACGTCATGTCTTCCGGCGGACTGTTTTGCTACTGCAGAAGCACGGAACTCGTGGACCAAGGGTTAAGCTTATTGTTGATGGACATCAGAAAGATATTTAGGCTTTATTTTGCATCAGGCAATCCTCAGTTGATTTAGAACTCGGCAAGACTTCCATTCACCGAATTCTCCAGCACAGAAGTGGTACTCATACAAACTTCAGTTGGTTCAAGCGTTAGCAGAAAGTGACTTTCAAACCAGAATCACCTATTGCAATGCGAAGATACGCCGTCTTCAACATCAGCCGGATTTCATCCGCCAAGTCCTTTGGTCAGCTGGAAGTACCTTCACAACATGGTATCGCAATCCTCGACGGTTCAGGAGTTGAATGTATGGTGCGGTATTTTAAGTGTTCATATTATTGCACCAATCTTCCTGGAAGGCGATCTCAATGGAGAAAGTTTCTTGCACTTTCTGCAAGCTCGTATTGTGAGCGGTGATCTTTTAGTTGTTGTCTCGTTGCAGTTGGAAACACATCATCGATAACAAATGGATGACGCACCCGCACGTTACGAACTCATTGTACAAGCTATTTACCATCTTACTTATCCACGGAGGTGAATTGGCCGCTACGGGCCTATAACTTAACTTATTTGCTCGCAGGTTCCACACCCATGACTTTCTTTCTATGGGGACACTTAAATCACAGATCTAACGACACAGGCCACAAAACATAATAGTCCCCCACAGACGATTCTTTGTTGCTTGCCTTAAGTGATACCACAGATCCTGCTGCGAGTACTCCAGGATACAGAGCGCCGTCTTTACCATTGCATACACTCCAAGTAATAAAATATAATTTTTTTTTGTCAAAACATTAATGTAGTTTCAGTTTACCGTAAAACTCACTTTTTATCGTGTTTAGGAGCATTGCACGGTATTGTCACATCCCTAACATTTTGCATTATATTAAGGCGGCAATCAGGAAAATGATACTAAACTACATCAACAAAGAGAACACGCACACTATACATATACACTTTGCTAGAGCTCAAAATTACATCGCAACAGCTACAGTCAACTGATAACCAATATCGTCGCGACAGACAGGTAATAAGCGGAAATCTGAAGCGGGTGTGACTTTTCAAAACTATTAATTATTACAAGATAGATTAAGCATAAAAATAAACATTAGCGATATGACCTTAGTAATTGAATGCAATATTCTTATAATAAATATTAGCACAATCGGTAGAATACACCACATTAATTGAATCTGGCGAACTTTAAACGTTTTTATTAGTCGTATTCAGAATCTTCAAAACTTAATTTTGACGAGCACCTAACATTACACTTAAAGAATCGCAACTTGTAACACAATTTTTACCACTCCTGAAATCCCTGTAACATGCGACCAACGTCACAGAGCGATTTGAATAGCTTCGAGGTATAACTTCAAGAAGTGGACGGCTATTAAGGGAAACCCTGTATATTTCATAACAGGGTAGTATTATAATACTATATAGATTCATTTGACAGTTAATATTAACTAATTAATTGTTATTAATTCTCTAATAAAGATTAATGATTTATTATATTGGCAGTAATGCATAAAGGTTTTTCTTTACATAACGTAGCATTATATTCAAATGATGAAAATTTAACAATTAAAATAATTTGATTACATAATTATTAACATAGTAATTTTATGCAACTTGTGTCATAGTGCAGCGTTTATTTACCATTTTGACTAAAAATAAAGACTGCTTGTAATTTTGATAACAGAAGAGACATTTTATCGTTCCATTTTTTCTACGTAACTAATAAAACAAGATTTTGGAAATTTCCTGTATATATCGTGCTATAAACAAACTTTGCTAAGAAACATAAACCAACTTGCAGGCAGGAAGATCATTGAATCCTAACTGGCGATAACGGATGTCATGTTTCTACCACCTAACGTAAAAGCACATAAAAATATATCTGATATTAGCTATGCTCACCAAAATTTCCTTGCCACATTTCTACATTAGTTTGTTACAAAATATTTCAAATTCAGATTTGTCTAAGACATCCATTAAATTTTACCGTAAGAAAATATAACATGTGTCTGCTTACATAGTTATAAAGGATATTTTAAAGGTAGTTTACAACGTTTGGGCGATGATAGAGATGATCAAGTGTTACCTTTCTTATGTGCCAAATATATTGCGGTTCCAACACTTTACGGCTAGGGAAATGTAATCAGAAATCGAGCTCTGTTCACCATGAATTGTTTCATTTCCACCAAAGGCTAGTTGCACGCAGCATTTATACACTTTGTTTAAGTTTTCTTCCACGAGTTGATTACGAAGGATCCTGTCTCACCAAGTCGGAAGAACACACGAGATGGCAACTTCTCTTTGGTAAGCGTTCTTACATTGGCTGTAGCATCAAAGTAGATGCATGTCCACGGGCTCGGAGAACATGAAGTTTGCTATTAGAAGTTAAAACATCGTATTATACATGCGTTCTGTACAGTAAACATTAACATTCCGTGTAGTAGTGGAAAATGTTGATTAACTCCGAAGGGAAATAAGCTGATTATAAAACACCAACGTAATCATTCACCACTGAAAACACAAATGGAAGGTGACGTCACACTTCTAAACGATCTAAAGGCATCTACGGACAAGTATGGACACCCTCCATATGAAGCCTAATCGTTTCTAACTCCCAAAAGCCTACTTGTTAGGTTTCTGTCATTTATTCGATTGTTATACCGTTTATTCATAAGACATTTATGTTATACTGTTGAATGATAGCTTCTGCGTCTGCTCATGTTGATCTTTTGCATTACAAGACCTAAGTCAGACAGAAAATGCACACTTTTGAAACTATGTCATTTATAATTACGGTATTCAAATTCGGTAGCCAATGGCGGGTCATTTGTAGGTAGAGGAAAAGGCTGTCGTCGGTTAAAATATAAATCACTATATCAAACCTAGGCCCCATTAATTACATCCGTTTAACTCGTTAAACTTAAAATAATAATTTCTGATTTTATTTTGCTTTCTATATTTCATTTCTTTGTTGTAATGTATTTATTATATCAGTGTTGACATAAACTGTATAAGTCCAACAGTTAACCGGTTAGATAAGAATTGCAGCGATATTAATAGGGGGGGGGCTATTGGCGTTGGTCGTGCTGTTGGGATGATGATGAACGCTCCGCTGCTATGAAGTGTCGTTCACCACGTCAGAACCAATGCTCCGGCGCATGAAAATGAATTACTTGTTTATAGTTTTTTGGAATCTCAGGGTTTATATTTGTGTTTTAGTTTTTGGAACGTATGCATGTTACCAGGGAGACAGGATGGGAACGAGGGACACACTCTCCTTCACTTCAAGACACATGTAGATTCCTTTTGAGAATTATTTATTCACAGTTACAAAGACGATGAACCTCTTTTATTAACATAAGTTATAATTTCTAGCCAAGAGAGAATCTCGGACTGTTTGAGCTATAAGGGAGCTAACTGCGGACTGTCTGAACTGCCTCAAAACTCATCAAAACTGTTTAAAACTCGTCACACTGCCTAACTAAACACGTGATCACACCGCTCCTGCCTTAACTGCGGGGCTTGACTAAAAAACTCATCAGAATGCTTAACTACAACTGTTCAAAGACTGCGTCGACAACTGTTACATAACTACTGCAAGATTCTTCACAAAACTGCCTAACTAAAACTGCGTCAAGATTGTTCACAAACTGCCTAACTAGAGCTACCTGGCTTTCTTCAAAAACTGCTTCAAGATTCTTCACACACTGCGGGGCTTTTCTGCTTTCCCATAACTTTTATTAATTTCACAGTCGGTCAGTCTCATGTGCGTCCTTTTAATTTTGTATTCGAATTCTCGTAGCGTCTGTTTAGGTTCTACTCCTAGGTTGGCTACACGAGAATCACATGGTTCCCGGTTCGTTCCCTATAGGCTGCTATTTGGCGCCAATTTCTGTAAGAGTCCTCCTACTAACGAACTCCTGGGCTGGTTTATCTCATTTCTCCCCTCAGATCTCCCCTTCAAGTAGTTTTCGGGTCCGAAACATGTCCCGTTAGCCTTTGTTCAAGTTGCATCGTTTTCAAGGTCTTCCCTGCCATGAGATCACCACTAGCTTAGCTGTATGTTAGGGATTGGCATTTTTATGACTTTACTATTGTTTGTATAGCGAACGCAGCTTGCGGGGTCCTGACTTGCATGCTTTTCCAGAGTTACTGCACAAAATGTGCATATCACATTCTCAGAGGCTTTTGCTTTAATTTATATCGATAATGTCTTATTAATGTTTTAGGATTCATCAAATTAAATATACAATTTTATATTCTCCCTAATCTCTGGAGCTAGGAAATACTGCTCCAGAATGAATTATAAGATTTATAGGGCTTAGAAACCTTCCTAGCAAATTCAATTTAGAGCAAAACTTTAGGTAGTTTAACATTTTTCTGCTCTAAATAGATGAATGGCTATGATACCCAGAAAGCTATAGTTTTACTTGGTGTGTAAAATCAATGAATAAATAAACTAAATAACTTGCCTGAAAATTTCAATTATGCATAGACCCATAGACCTTATTTTTCTGCAAATGAACTGCATTTTTATTAGTGTTAACGCCTGTTTTTACTACTGAGCCCCACAGGCGGTGAACACTGAGATATATGAAATGAAATGACAAATTGAGAAAGGATATTTTTTTAAGAAAGGAAACGTTCTAAGCCTAAGTTTAGGGCACCTCTCGGGCATGCCGTTTGTGAGGACTGAGGAAAATCTGGAAAAAAAAAAAAAAACAGGCAGGGAGGACGGTCCTGGTAGAATTCGAACCCCAGAACTCCCATTTACGTGTCCGCGCATTAACCCCCTCGGCCACCCTTGGCGGTAAAATAAAATGAACTACATGGCTATGGCAAAATATTTTTGTATAAAAATTCAAAACACCTTCACAAATTTGAGGTACATACATTCATCTCATTTTCCAAAGTTATGGCAAATGTATTCAAGAGTAAGCACAGAGTGTATTGTAATACAGTAGTAATATTTGTAAATATAAACACTTAGTGATAGTCACTGGTCAATACACGTAGTCATGTTGACAAATATTTTAGTACATTACATAAATTATTTTGAATGCAGTTTAAACCTGGCTTAATCATTACTTTTAGAAGCAAAGGGCATATCCGCACTTTTATGTTGTGTCTAAATCAGCTTCTGAAACATTAAGAAAACGAAACTTTTGACTATAACACAATTTACAATCCTGATTTAAAATGCAATTGCAAATGTAACGTAAAACATCTTTTAAATGTGCATATTCTCGTTTCTCAAAATTAAATATTATAAAATGGACTCCCTAATTTCTTTAAAAATGAAAACTATTAAACATAACATTTTTAGTGTTCTGTACAACTGAGGTTTTTAAGAGCACCTACAGAGGAACACTCAATAATACATTTTTACTTTATTAGTGTTCAATTGCCCTTGATTTCTTTTTACACTCACGTGTAAGTAATCATAGCATAATGTAGTGAGTCAACATTAAACTTTATTAATTACCAATTCTATATTCGGTAATTTTTAAATACTATTTATTATTTATATACAATTACATAGAGCACAAAATTTTTAATGATTTTGCATAATAGTGTTCTGCTTATATTCTTTTTCTTCTCTTATTGTTTTAGTTTACATTTTCGTTATTACATTGTCCATTTTTTATTTATAAAATTTTATGAAATGTAACAAAACACTGAACGGTCATGTTGTTATAGCTACAAAAGAACAAAGAATTGTTCAAAAAAATAACAAATAAAATAGTCAAATATACAAGACAAAACAAAGTAACACATACCAAAATCGAACTATAAACGTTGTTGCTTTTATCACAAATAAGTCGTTTTCTTTGTGCATTATAATTATTTGACACTATTGGAATGAAAACATTAATAATGTGCACAATTTCTTTTCAGTGCGGTAAGATAAGTTTTTTGTTTGTAGGACATAAAGATCTTGATGTGCAAGTCCTCCAGTCTGTTTTTAATATATATTAATAATCATGTTTTTAATATTACAATGTTAGAATCCAATTGTTTGGGTCAATCACACTTCCAGTGCATCACTTCTCAATAACACGGGTTGATATGAACATTATTTATTCCAGTCGCGTGTGACTTCATAAGATTCATTGGTATATTTAAAGAGCTGTTATTATTAATACAGGGCTTTAGGTACACTAAGTCGTACTATAATCAATTAAAATATTTTTTTAAATGTTCTCTATATAAGCATCATGACATCAGGCCGAGAATGGCGGTTGATGGTGGCGAGCCAATCACGAAGCTCGGTTGTTGGCAAATTCCACGGCAAAGCGTGTCCATACTTGTCTATGGAGGGCTTTATAAACGATCTATTTATCAGCGTCCCTAGCGGGAAAACTGTGGAACTACAAGATTTTCGCATATAAACAAAATTTTCTTCTTGGTCTGCTCTATCATACCTCAAACGTTGTAAACAACTTTTTGAAACTTTTTATAGGATTTATTTAGGAATGAATAAAATAATGTCTTATTTAAATTCTTATTTTTGTATTAAACAGTTCTCCATAGATTTATATTTTATAAACATTCTTTATAGTTATATTTTGTTTATTTGATATACTATGTATACAATTGCAAATGCAAACTACACATTTAAACAATGAGGGTAGACAAACTTGACTATGGAGCTATTTTTTGTTATTGTACTTTATAAACCCCTCTTGATATTTCAAGTGGATATTATTAGGCTTTATCGCTTTAAAGAACAGCGCGTCATTGTCAAATAAGTGGATTGATTTAATCTTCATTATGATTGATGTGTATGTTGGGTCATTATTGAAGAATAAATAGAACTGAACGCTAGTGACGTGTGCCCTCTAAATTACTTATCCGGCAGACTACGCTATGATTAGCTATTCATTTAAGGAAGTACATAGATATATACATTATTTTTGTATGTTCATTTGAAACAAACTTATAGCTTCATGTCTGTAAAAGACTATTTTCAAAAACTTCAAAATTGATCGAATTATGCTTTATAATATTTCAGCTTTGTGATCGCAGCTAGACCATTATGCTATTAATAATTTATTATTTTACGTTTCACGCTGAGCTGAAACTGTTTCATTCTAGTAGTGTGGGAAATTTGTCAGCAGTGTGATAGACCTGTTAAAACACAAAGTTACTGTGTACTGTTTATTGTCTTATTTTAAGTGTGTGAGCGTGCTTGCGTGCATGCATGTTTTATTTTCCCTTTTGGAGGTGGGGAGTCAACAATCTCAACCTCAGCCTTTGTGTAAAAATTAAAAAAAAAATGTTCTATAATTAAATCACCTACGTTTAAAATCCAAATTAAAAATATCATTTCGTAAGCATTGCACACATTGGTCCAGTTTGTGGCCTGTTGCAATGAAAAAAGTGTTATTATTCTACTCTGTACTCTAACTTGGGAAGATCTGTGTATCAGAAAGCAGATTTGCGTGTACTGCCAAGGACGCACCTCGATAATTCTTAATGCTTTAAAGAAAGCAATATCATACAGCCCTAATTGCTATCCATCCATCCATCCATCCATCTGCCTGCCTGCCTGCCTGCCTAAATGGTTTTAAAATCAATGCTGGTATAAAAACATACAAGTTGGATTGGATTAAAGAGAAAATTACATATTTTGTATGTCTGTTGCTATAAGCCTTATAAATATTAATTTCTGTACCAAGTAGAAATTTAGAACTCCCCTGAGAGATTATTAGGATGCCACTGATTTATAATCCGCTAGTGTTGTTCGAGGATTGCCAGTGTATAGAATTCTTTTTTATTTGCAATTTCATCTTTAATGAAATATACTTTCTTTCAATTAATCTAAACTCTATCCATAATATAATATTAATGAATAATGAGATATTTTAGCATAAGTACTCCTATAGTTCGGGTTGTGTCGTACATTCATTCCGCTAAGCAATCAGAATTTGTATGTAGTTTACGTTCAGCGAACGCGCGAATCCCTGTAAGACTGGAGTTAAATTTCCGCTGACGCAGGCAATTGTGTTTTTCACCCTAATTTTTCAGTCTCATTTCTGTGGGAAGTGGGTGTTAAAATTTCTGCTGTGTTTTCGCCTATTGGGCAGTATGCCGAGAGTGAGGATACGTAGAAAAAGGAATATTTATTTATAATTCTTATGTGGAAAGTAAGTGCTGCAATAGAAAATGTTGTATTAAAGTTCCAGGAGTATTTCCACCAGGAAGCGCAATTTTCAGATTGGTGGCTGAAGTTCAAATTCAAGAGGTTTTAGTTGACAGGAAGCCCAGACGAGCAAAGCTGGTTTTCACAGCAAATAAGCTTGATGAAATGCGTTATCAATTATTACCTTCTGCTCGAGAGTCTTTACATGATTAACCCAGAAAGTTAATGTATCTGTCGTTAGTGCATCTGCATCTTAATCCATAAAACATTTCTGCTCTACTTGAATCAAAACCCGAGGAGGTGCGGAAGGATCCAGAAGACAATTCAATTTACAATATTCGGGAGGAGAATTGCAGCGAGTGTCTCAATTTTTGTTTCCAAAAGGATTGAGGTAGGGCTCACAACGAAGGGCAGGCACTCTGATCTACTATGATATTGAGTACTACTAACTACTAATAAATAACAGAAGAAACAATACATGTGCGATTTGAATTCCGGTTGCACAACCTGATTTCCCTGGGCAGGTGGCGAGGCCGTTATGCAGAAGCTTCCCGTAGGCAAAATGAATTTTCGATTGAATAACAGAACGAGTACCCTGTATAATTGTGATGTGCACATTTAATGCAAACTTGACATGTAAGTTAAGATGTAAAAACCATTAATTTTTTATTAATGTTATGCATACTTCATAGGTTTTTACGAATTACAGAAGTACACATGAACTACAGAAGAAACGCTGTTGAGGTATTGCGAGGAATTAATGCATTATGAATACGCAGAAGATGGCACTTTAACACGGTGGCATTCTCAGTTCGTGATATGACCAGACAGAAAAATTACACTTTGGTAAATCTGGTTAATGACAAACTTTTAGAACACTTAGAACATCTTATTGTTCGCTTAAATTTTCCTATGTAACCATTACTTAAGCGAACAAATTAAACAGGGGTGATAAAAGGCAAACGACTGGACTAATTTACAATCTAAACGATTCTTTGAATCTCTTTCCACCGTTTAAAGAAGTATTTTTAAATTTAAATTAATTGAACACAGAACATGTACTAACCTCAAATTTTACATAATTATCTTCATGACTCGACAAGAAAGGATTGTGAGATGGTGCTTCTTTTTATTGAAGACAGTTGCGTCTGCAGCAACAGAACGTGGGTGGGAGATGTACCGCTTTTGTCCGCGGTGTCAAATTTTCGTTCAGAGCTTTTACGCAATCGCGAAATTAATTAAAAGCATTTGGTGTTTAACCTGTATGTATGTATAATATATAATATATATATATATTTCGTTTCACCTGCGCAATGCTTCGCTCTCCCCCGTTGCATATATTTATCCATCAAACCATTTTCCCCCATTCTCGTTCCGTAATTCGCACCTCCCCTTTTGCCGACGCAATAATGTTTTCCTTTTTCTCGCTTTCCTCTCTGTCTCTCTCCGTTCCTCCATATTGCTATTATTTCCTTCCCTCTCTCCTCTCCAAACGTGTCCGTCTGTTTGCCGTCTTTGCCTTGTGTTTTTATTACGAGGCGTTTCCTCTCCCACAGCTCCTATGACGGTACGCTTGCGTGGAGTACTACAGCGCGCTTTACTCCACTTGGATCCGCTGCGCCGCATCAGAAAGCCACGGGCCTCCCTACTATAGAACACGCTTGCCTCGAGGTGCGGCTGGTGTTAGCCTCACCTCTCGTAACTCACAAGACACCGCATTTACTTTACAGAATAATTACTCTCGCGTTTGCTTAGGACGATTACTTTGCGACGGAGATAATTTTCTAATGAAGCATTGTTGTACATATTCTGTAGTGATATTTTCAAAGATATTGTGTTGGCGTTAATCCATAGCACGTTGCAGAAAACTGTTAGAATTAGCAAGCGTTATTTTTTTTTTTTTATTTTTTTTTCGACGTGAATAGTGTTTTAGCTCTTTTCGTAAAAATTAGTGGCATGTTAGAAATGCATTCGATTTAGGAGTAAGAACTTAAAACTAAAAACACTTGTGTCAGCTGTTAAATGTGACTTAGTAGTCAATAATTGTTTCTGACGGTATAACATTCATGTCTTATTAAGGCAGGAACCTGTTTCTAAGTGTTTCAATGATAGCAGCTCTGTAAATAGTAGAAATGTTTAACCTTGGTGGTATACCTAACTTACGTGTCTCAAAGTAAATTTATGATATTTAGTACGATTGTCATAGATGTAGGTAATTTTAACCTTTAATGGGCCATGACAGGCAAAGGCAGACATTCAGTAGGCCGTTGTAATATCAAACAAACAGCTTTCTCGATAGAGTTAAAAGTCTGCCACACTTAATGGCAGCAGATCTCGATGCAGAAGCAGCGGTACCTGCAGTACCAGCTTCTCCACCTATTTTACTGGAAATGGCATCGCTAAGGCTTCCAGAATCGGAAGAGTACGAGTTCGATGCCCACCGACGAACAGACAACAGTTTGTTCACTTCCAGCAGTACAGATCCCTCCAATGCACTGTTTCACCTAGGGTCGCGTTCTCAGAGCTCCTTTAGGCAGTTCAACAGACGAATCTTATACGGCGATAGCGGTGGGTTGGTCGATTTTATGGGTAACACAATTTTGGATATCATGAGCAAAACAGGCGGCATTGGAGGTGGGAATGCAGGAAACGGTTCCGATCTCGGGAATTTGCTGGAGAGCCCGCTGGCAATGAACATCAGCGAAAACACTACGAACGGAACTTGGACCTCAAACTTCACAATGTTGGGCAACTTCACCGGAGTTATGGAAGATTTACCAGAGCTTTTCTACAGACACTCCTTCGCAATGACAGCGGTATACTGCGTGGCCTACATCCTTGTATTCGCTGTGGGACTGGTGGGCAACTGCTTCGTCATCGCGGTGGTGTACAGAGCCCCCAGAATGCGCACAGTCACCAATTTCTTCATTGTCAATCTTGCAGTAGCTGACATCCTCGTCATCGTGTTCTGTATGCCAGCAACACTACTCTCCAATATCTTTGTCCGTAAGTACATAAAACTTCATTCAATATTCTGCTTGTACACATACAGCTAATTTTGCATTAATATCCTGCTACTAAGAAATTTAAGTTTGCAAACATAATGTATAAATGAACTGAAATCCAGAAAAAATGGGACAATTAATCATTATAAAATGAATTTTTGCAACATTTGAAAGAAGAGGCTTTCAAGTAAAAGGCTATTAGTGCTCTGTAATACATCTTATACATTGTGTGCATTATCATATTACTGCAAACAAAATTAATGTTGTGTCAGGACACTTTTCCCCCTTTAATAAAAACAGATTAGCTACCGTTAAAATCAACAACGAAAATGTTGTGTTTTACACTAAAAAATTCCTTCTTTGTAATGATATAATTATTAAAATATTCATTAGCTTTGAAGTCAGATGAATACATAAAACTGACACTGTGTAAATGAAGTTTTATTTAACAGAAAACTAGCATAAGAAATAATGTATTTTAAAGTAAACTTCCTTATTTTATTATTTGATTTGGGATTTACAGTATGTTCCCAGAAAAATAGGAACAATACAAAAAGTTTTACTCACCGGTGGGTATCATAACATACAAGTATTCTCGATTTTGTTAGGACGGATTCAAGCAAGAATGCCCAAACATTACATTGTACTACTTATTTGTTTTCATTCAATTAAATTTAGTCCGTGCTTCAATTTTCATTATTGCCAATTAAGTAGAACATGAATGCTTCAGCAGTTTTAAATCCTAACATTTTTTTCATGGACACATTCATTGTTCATTATAAGTCATTATGCTTTTGTGTGCAACAGATGATGTTTGAGGGTAACACACTTAAAGACGAGAATGCTGCAACTCACTGTCTAGCGCAGGAAAAGGTTGCAAACAATTGCTCTGCAATTTTAGAAAAGTGGCTGTGTGGTAAACACATCATAGTTTTGAGTGTTGCGTTGAGTATTTGCTCTCTCAACATCCACATTTGTAGTGCCATTTTAGGTTCAGTTAGTTTCCTAGTTTCCTTCTTTTCCTCTTTCCGTTTTTCTCTCAAAGTAGGTAACTATTTCTCAATTTGACGTTAAATGTTCACCTCTGACTTTCGTATTTTCTTTTCTTATCTTTTAAATTCTCAGCTGCCTACTACACTTGTTAATAAAAGGCATAACCCTTTTAAACAATCTGTATCTGTGGTTTCAACATAAATCCCTAATAAGAACGCTCCTGACACTGATTAGAGAATCAGATAGTGGTAGCGTATTAGATAAATGGGATACAATGTGGATTCCAGTGCTGGAAGTTCAAGAAATTAAGGACCGGCATTCTGGATGCACCATAGCAAAAATCGGATTGTTTTATTCGTACCTTTTTAAGTTAATGCATATTTTGCACTTTGAGTTAGCTTCTGCAGTCTTAAAAAACATTTAATCTTTCATTTTCCTCAAAAAGTGAGCAAAGTGGAAAGAACTATACCTTTTTATATTTTGTCAAAAGGAAACTATTGCGTAAGGTCAGATTTTCGAGAACAACTGTAGTGAAGGTATGTATTCTGTACGAAATACTTTGTTTATTCACCTTGTAAGTACAGCTCTTTAAACACTACCGTGTAGCAGGTCGTGCATGTAACCTTGGAACATACATCTTTAGCAAATGCTACAGCACAATGTATGAAACCGTGCAGCGGGTAACGTTACATTTAATTGTGTAATTATGTGCAATGTTTATCATTTAAATTTTTCTGAACGTCAATTTACTAAAGCTATTAGTCCATGATGATAACAGTCGTTGCAGCACCCTGATTTGAGTCCACGATAAATTTAAATTGTTTATTGCTACTTTTATAATTTATTACGATTGCATTTGGATAGAATCCCGTCATTTTGAGAATGCGGTGTGTCGATTCTGGTGGTGTAGCGGTAATCATACTTGCCTCGCAGACCAAAGATCGCGGGTTCAATTCTTGCTAGGATCAATGGATTTTTGGGGCTAAAATCCTAAGTGTGGCTTTCTTCGGAAAGAAAGTAAACCTGTGGGTTCCTTATCGTAGATTTACTGCACGTAATGGAACCTTAAACCTGAAAGAAGAGACTTCTGAGCAAAATTTACCGCAATTTTCACACTTTGAATTGAATTTGACGCTGATGACCTGAGATGTTACAGAACTTCCGTAAGAAACTCAGAAACTGCTGTGCGCGAGTTATCTAGGCCAACTGCCAACACTTTGAAATGTTAAATGGAAGTAATGATGAGGCAAATGAGCACGGAGTTTTTTGTTGTTTTTCTTTATTTACGGACGCTAACAGCTCACGTCATCAGCGTCCCTTGCAATTCAGGGCGTGAAACGGCCAACAAATTTTGCTCAGAGGCCTCTTTTTTCAGGGTTGAGGTTCTTTTTTGTGCCATAATGTACGACACGGGACCCACGGCTTTACTTCCCTTCGAAAGGAAGCCATACTTAGGATTTTACGCCCGAAAAAATCCATCGACCCTGGCCGGAATTGAACCCGCGATCTTGGGTCTACGAGGCAAGTACGGTTACCACTACACCACCAGGACCGACAGCACGGAGTTGGCGAATAAGATTACCTGCGTTAGTCCTTTCAGAATGAGGAAAATCCTTTGGCAAACCCCGAACTTCCAGCTTGATCCAAGAAGGATTCGACCATGCTTCGTCCACTCTTTCACCTGGTTGGAAAGCAATGACGTAAGGAAATGAGCCCCGGAGCTGGCGGTATAAAATATAAAGAAGAGTAAAATTTTGTAAAAAAAAATTAGTCTCTTAATATAGAATGCTGACAGTCATTTGCCAAAACCGCGATCTATTAAGTTAAATCTCTCACCTATCCATATGTTGAATATTCTGAATATTGTAGTCGCTCATAGCATCCTCCGCACTCACCTCTGTTGTAAACTTATCTCCCCCAAAATATATTCACTGGTGCGTGTCAACTTTGCATAATTATGTTTCTGAATATACCGGGTGTTCCTAAATTAAAGCATTAAAAACTAGAGGTTTATACAAGTTTTTTTTTAAAAGTTTGATAAAAAGTTTGCTCAACGTTTGAAAATATATTATAAATTACAAATGTATTTAAGAAAATAATATTACAGTTTTCAATAAATATGACAATAATTGTTCAAAACCACCAATGTACGTAAACTACAATAAACGCGTCATGTCTTAATGTACAATCTCTTCAGTCACACAGTCCACCTGACTCGAAGATTATGACATTTGGAGTCACATGTGGTGTCAATACAATGGTGCAGCTCCTTCCTTCCCATAGTAGTTTGACCGTGCATTCGGTAAGTAATGGATTGCTGCGGTGGACCCACTGCCTGGCCTTCTCAGCTTTCCAACCCAATTCCAATTGACGCTTTTGTGTGGCGGAACTTGGTCAACCTGGTGGGATGCCCATTGAATAAGAAGAGGAATTGGTCACTCTGGTGTATGCAATTGTTAACTTTGTAAGCATTATGACTGGAATCAATGATCATATAAAACAGTCATGTCCTTGTAGAGCGGTATTTAATCAGAGGCTGCCCGAAAATTTTATCGGCTTTTGTAAAAAATTATAATTAAAAATTAAACCGAAGTCGTTTTAGTCTCATTGAACATCTAAATTACTTTTCTATCGTATCATTCACAGGTTGACTATTCACTAAATTCGTTTCAATTTGTTCTTTTATATTTGTTAAATAACCTATGGTTATTTTACAAACCCAAACGAACAAAAAACTTTTGTTTTGCTCTCATGAATTATTTCTGGAATCTTTAGTATACAATTGAGGAACACCCGATATCATGGTGCTTTTTAGGTTGTTAATAAGTGTTTGATAAGATAATATTCTTTATCCCTACGGATTCCTGGCTCGTTTGCGGTGTCATCAATCCATTCCATTCTTTTCAAAAACGTATGCTACTCAGTATGTAAGCCTGGAGTGCATTAGTGCGGGTTAATGGGCCCAAGTGTATGAAATATTTTTCTGAAGCATACCTTCTCTCTGGGTTTTATTTTTATGTTAATAATCCTGGTGTGTCCAAAATTATAGCAAACTTCTTGGAAATTTCTATTGGAATACTAATAAGGGTTTTAAAGTAGTTGTTTCGTTGCAGGAGCTATTAAAACAAATATCTGGATCTAGATTTATTTATATTGCCTAAGTTAATTGTGAGTTTTAGTAAGCTCGTTGAGGATGTGATTTATTTCATGCATAATAAGTTTTGCCATTAGAAGTTCATTATTTACCAACCCATTAAAATAAACCAGCAAAAAATGTTCCCATGTTTGAATCTAGCTAGTATACTTCGTTGTAAGTACTTATTCAGTATTCCGCATTTTGTTCATATATTTTCCCATTAGATCGCATAGGTTTAATAAGGGGCTTTTTACTTTTAACTGTATACCCATTACACTGATACAGAGAAAATGTTATATTAATTAAAGGGGACTATATGCCTTCATTAACTGTTAATTGTATAATTATAGGGCAAACATTAAACCAAACGCCTTTACTAAAATCGGTTTAAGCTCCTCTCTCCTTTATAATGCTCCAAGGAATTAATTTGTTTCAGCTTCACTTTATACAACAGCATGATCTTGCTAGTTGGCAGTCGAGCGCGCGCACATTCCAGCCTGTTTGAGGTTGGCAGAATAGACAACGTGTACATTCATGTAAATCAAGGGCGTGCAAGATAAACTGTAGTATAAACGAGAGAATTAATATAATAGTTCAGTAATTTAAAAATTGTGATCTTGCCTAAAAATGCTTAACTTATTAAAGCGGCGTTGAACATTATTCACTGTTTTCTATGAGACAAACGTATTTTTCACACAAAATTGATTCACACGTATTATCTCTTTCATCTGGTGTGTTATGCAGTTTATCTGTCTCCCAACAGCAAACGGTTAACTTTTTCACTATCACCTTTTAAACCATAGCTATAAGTATTAACGTGTGCAATTTTTAAATATCAAAACTAATCCGCTAATTGCCTTTCCGTACGTTCGTTAATGTTGCACTTTTTCTGGCGTGTCCTAAATTTTTTAGAAGGTGTGCATTTATATTCTGTTTTATCTTGTACCTTGAGCGGTATTTTGAGAATGTAATGGTCACGTTAGGTTAATTTTGTGTGCATTCTTGCTCCGCTAGGAACCTTGTCTTCCTCTCAAATCTTAAAAGTTTTTCTTTCTTACTGCTAGGAGGCGCTGTGATTTTTAACTCCTTATCTTTATCACTCTACCTGATACATGTACGATTTTGATCTCGTTTTTGGTATAAGACACTGTGTTTGAACTTGGAACTTCTCCCTGCTCGTGGCTATCATCTGGCTGGGTAGGAACTCGTGTTTCATCGTTCTGCAACGATATCCTCCAGCAATACTTACCCACAAAATTCTTGGAAATTTGGAACCTTGACTCGTTTTCTTTGATGACAGCAGTAACTATTAATTATTTATTACGTAATCAATGTTCTTCACATCTATTTTGCTGAAAGTTTTTATTGTAATTATGTGTGTGCTTTAACCCTGCTTCCCTTCATATTGTAGTTTTCTTAAAAATTCTTCCACCATGGTTTGATTATATAGGGAAGATTTATAAAAGAAATTTTAATGTTAAATACATTTTGTTGGGGTAATAATTATTTTAATACCAGCTTAATATACGCAAAAATTATAGTAATGCTTCATTTATTTGCACTTTTAAATTAGGAATATATAATTCAATGAAATAATGAATTGCCATTTTTCATACACAAATTATTAATTATAAAATAACTTTTATATATAGTAATTGTGATATTCTATTAACATTAAATGTCATATTTAGCATGTAAATTTGCATGCTAAATTTTGTATTTACAGCCAAAGATAAAGAACATGCAAACCTATGTTATGATATCATTGCTAATTTCCTTCCCCATTAAACCGTTGTCTACATGCACTCGTGGCCAGAGAATCGGCGTGTCGCGCGCTCGGCTACCAACTGCTGCGACAATCCTGTCCCGGAAGGCGATGCCCATACAAATGAATGTCATGATAGTTCTTATGTCCTGGACGTACTGTTTAGCCATATATGTATAACACCATAATTTGATAGAATTATATTAAACATTTCCTGTCTGGTCAATCAGACTGATGACCGCCACGGGTGGCCGAGGTCGTTAAGGCACGGACTCGTGAGAGGGAGGTCTGCGGTTCGAATCCCGCCAGGACCATCCTCCCTGACTGGGGTTTTTTCCAGGTTTTCCTCAGTCTTCATAAATGGCAAATGCCGCGGAGGTACCTAAAACTTAGGCCTGGAACGCTTCCTTCCTTAAAAAAAAATAATATTCTTTCCTAATTTACCATTTCATCTCATGTATCATCAGTTTCCATCGCTTGTGGTGCCTCTGTAGTAAAAACGGGCATTAAATACTACTACTAAAAAAAAAAAAAAACAAGACATTGTGTTGGAAAGCTGAGGGAAAAATGTAAAAGCAACTTACAGCGACTGAGAAAAACGAATTCGGAAAGCATTCGTATCTTGTAGCTTTTGACGTGCCATGTTGAATTTAATTGATCTTCGGTACAACAAATGAAGCTAGCCCATTTATTCAAAGCACGTTTTGCTCATTGTTACCTGCTCTCCACCTTTTCAGCGCGAGAAAAAAATTCCAGACAAAAGTTTTATGCTTTAAATTCTTGTCCCATTCGGGAAACTAGCGGGGCCTCGTAGTTTCTAAGGAGAATATGTTTGGCTTGCTACTGTTTTGGATCAATGGATGCGCAGATTTGCAGAGTGAATTTTGTGTAATATTAAACATTTCTACGTTTATCTGCAGTGTAGTAATAAAGAAAAGATAGTAGGAAATAAGTTCATATTGCTGCAATTATTAATTTTATTTAGAAATTTTGAATGAACGATAAAGCAGGAGCAAGAAAAGCAAGGTATAAATGGAAAATAAAATTTAAATAAAATTGGAGATGGGCAACTCGCTACTGTGGTTAGGTATCCCTTTTTGACGGGATCAATTTCATATTCGCTATATACAGAGCCTCCACGGAAAACTATTGCGCATGCGGTTTGTTTTGAATTCAGTGGGCGGCAAACAGCGCAACAAGCCCAGCCGCCGAGAAGCATAACACCGCGCGTGCGGGATAGCTTTTATGTGAAAGCCTGTATTTTTATACAATGTGCAGAGATAAAAGTGTGTTCCCGAGTCGCCTGCAATAACATGCCGATTTTATCCAGTTTTAAACACAAGACTTTGAAATGACATGTCTATGTAGCATTATTGTCTTCAGACATTACTGTTCATAGTTACAATTTTACAGTTATATCGGCATGTACTCTCCATATTAAAAGATGTCAATGTTTTCATAAGAATTTTAACTACAAATAAGAAAACAATTTCAGTTCTTCGGTGGTCCAATGGTGTTAAGTAATATATACAATTAAATAAATATATCTGGCTGTGACAACTGAAGTTCCCGATTGTGGATTTCATTGATATATAACTTCATTATTAAATATTTTTGCACTTTCTTTTTGTTTTTTGATCTGTTTTCAACCGTTGATGGTCATAAGTCTGTGTACTGATTTTCCTGTGCCTTTGTTATAAGATTAATGGCGGTTACTTCGAACATGTAATTGTGGAGTGTGTGACTGAATATTAATTTGTATAAAAATACATGTAACCTGTTAATATCATGCCATTCTCAACCTCACATATGACTGCCATGAGTGGCCGAGGTTATTAAGGCGCGGACTCGAGAGCGGGAGGTCTGGGGTGCGAATCCCGCCATGACCGTCCTCCCTGATTGAGTTTTTTCCAGGTTTTCCTCAGTCATTAATGCCGAGGAGGTACCATAAACGTAGGCCTGGAGCGTTTCCTTCCTAAAATAAAAATAATCCTTTCCTACTTTACCATTTCGTCTCATGTATCATCCGTGTCCACCATCTGTGGTGCCTCAGTAGTAAAAATGGGCGTTAAACACTATTCCAAAAAAAAAAAAAATCACATTGTATATCTCTCTAATCGCCCAGTTTATCTTCGCAACGGTACCAGCCAAAAGTTAATTCCATACCTTCCATCATCGTCTTTAGAAATTTTCAGCCTTGATTTTTTCATCGCACCATCATATAGGCTTTATTTGCTCTTGGCGAAGTTTATGGCTATATACTTTGACCTTAAAAGTGTCTTATCTAATCCCACTCATGGCAGTATACATTCATTAGAGCAAAAGTTTTTCTGAGTTAACATTATTTAAAATACGAGCCGCTTGTGTGTGTGCGGAATTTAATCAGAACTTTCCTGATTAATTACCCAATTCCAGAACTGCAATTCAGATACTGTGAAAAAATAAATTAAGGAAACAGAACGTATAGATTTAACAGAACAAAAAACCAGACGAAATGTGTGAAAATCATTAATATTCGCCAATAAAATCATTCCCAAATTTAGCACAAAATAGCCACGGGTGGCCAAGGTAGTTAAGGCACGGAGGACTCGTGAGCGGGAGGTTTGGGGTTCGATACCCACCAGGACCGTCCTCCCTGACTTAGGATTTTTCCAGGTTTTGCTCAGTCCTCATAAATGACAAATGCCGCAGAGGTACCCTAAACTTAGGCTGGAATGTTTCCTTCCTTTAAAAGAAATCCTTTCCTAATTGATCATTTCATTTCATTTCATGTATCATCAGTGTCGCCACCTGTGATGCCTCAGCAGTAAAACGGGCGCTAAACAACATTTTAAAAAAATAGCACAAATAGCGGTTATGGATTATAAAAGTAAACTTTACATGAATTCAGAAGCATTACGGTAACGGAACTTAATCGTGTCAGTCAGAATGTGTCTTCCTTATACAATGAAGTCTAGCAGGAGGAGGGTGACAATTTCAGCATCTGCTATGAGGTAAGGCTGTGGACAAGGTTTATAGCTAATGCATGGCAATCTGGTTTACCGTTTAAGTAACTGATGTAATAAATATATTTTGTTAAGGTTCGATTACAATTGAGATGCAGCATTAAAATGTATATTCTTAAATTGTCCTCAATCTGAGAACAAACATTTCTTCTGTTTATGTGCAAGAAGCAAAGGCCTATATGTTTTTCAGTCCATAAAGTTGAATTATTCGCATGATATTAATTTTGTACACTTGCACTTCAAATATATAGGTTGAAGAAAAGCTGTGGCTGCATGCTTTTTTAACTTGCAATTTTTTCGGCAGCATTACTTTTTGCAGTTTTTAGCTGAAGGAATGACAAGAGTGGATTCTTTATCCTCAAAAGTTGTGACGTTCATCGCCCTTCAAGTGCGGAAATACTTCGTGATCCAAAATATTATATTTGATTTTTTTTACCGCAGAACAAGTATTATGGATTCTGATTTTATATTAAATGTGATCGATAATCAATTATTATTGCATAGATATCACAAAATAATGGCTTTTCAGTCAATATTCAGATTGTTAGTTCTCTTATTTAATTAATAAATGCTTCTGTTTTAGATAAAAGAACTGCTTTGATGAAAGGAATCTCAAATAATGACCTCCTTTAAAAGAAAATCAAAATCCTTTATCTTGTGCTACCTTCTCGTAGCCTCCTGCACTTCTCCATTTTGCCCTGAGAGAATGAGACCACAATAATTTTAACTTTCCCTTTCTTCCCTTCCTACACCACTCTCAGGAATGTGTAACTAAATGTAAATGCAACAAAACAAAACAGCAAATATAGCAAAAAAGCAAAATTTAGCTATATCATAGCAATATAATAATTTTTCTCCACTAATTACACGAACTTGAAGTTCTTTGGCTTGTTGATAATTCGATGCTTAATTTAGCAGCATTTATTATGGCTTGCTTATATTCTGTGGCCTACTTTCGTAAAAAGAATGATTTATATGCAAGAATAAATGTTTTGTGGATGTAATAAATATCATCCTTCAATTATTTTTTGAAAAATTACTTCATTTCAAGCACATAAGCGACAATACTCTAAACATAGACTAAAATTTAGCTACCCCGTGTTTATAAAATATAGCATAGGAGCCATAACAAACTCAACACATTTCTCCCAGAGCTCACAAACAATTTTCAGAACTAATGTTCCAAAAAGATTTCTTGATCTCTTGATACAGGGAGCGCCGATGCGTACTGGTGATCAAGGTCACATGCATGAGCAGATAATAGCTTGTAGTTAGTTTGAAGAAGGCTTTGTCAGCGAGTGACTGTTCATTCGGTGCTTTCATTGTGTATAAATTGTGTGTTAATTGTTCTTCGTTAGTTATGCCGTTGCACAAAGATAGTCTTGAAGAACAAGTTTTACATACGAGACATATGTGATATCTGAATTTTTTTGAATTGATTTATTTACGGACGCTCTTTAACATCTCAGGTCATCAGCGTCCCATTCTATTCAGGGCGTGAAACGGACGAAAAATTTTGCTCAGAGGCCTCTTCTTTCAGGCTGATTCTAATAGAGAAATGGTAAGGCGATCAACAAGAAAATATTCTGGCAATCGCGTTCCAGGTAGAGAAACTGTTCGTCAATTTGTTAAAATGTTAGGGAGACAAAATCTCTCAATGACGAGGAATGTATTTCAAACCGCCGTGTTTTTATGAAAGAAAAGTTAGACGAAATATAGAAAGTTCCTGCACAGATGTATTGCCGCTAAGGGATATACTTTTCAACGTCTCTTATAACATAGTTAGTTGATATCTCAAATATTCTTTAGGTATATTCTAAGAGTGTGTTTGCCTCTACGGTACAGAGCAATGAGCATTGGGCCATTAATATGCCCCTGGAGTACTCATTGACAAACATTTTTGACGACGAGGTAGTCGGCTGTTATATTTTATGCAGGTCAAATGGATACCACTGTTGTCTCCGAGACATGCACCATACAGTTACTGAAGCAATCCATACAAATGCGCTGAGTGATCTGTTACTTATTGCGGGAAGTTGTCGGAACGTTTTGCTCGACAGCCACTGCATGCTGTGGCCCAGGACAGATCCTATACTCTCTCATTCAGCTGTTCGGACGATTTGGCAATCTTATGTTTGGAAACTACTTGCGGTTCTGATATGAATTGCATTTCCGAAACTTGACGATTAGTAAACAATACAACCCCAGCCTCCTGCGTACCCAGTGAGTATAGAAATAACAAACTTAACTTTGCTGGTGAACACGGTGGTGCCAAGGTTTTAGTGTTTTCTGATGTTGTTCATGTCTTAGTAAGCAACATTATGTATTGCATCACAACTCTTTGCAATGTTGAGTAGAGTATTTCAGCCTTTATATTTACTTCAACAATTTTACGCCTATCATTCACAATGATGTAATGAGCCACAATCATAAAGGTAACCTGTCTCCCCAAACATAAAAGACAGTTTGTCGCACCAAAAAGAGATATTTAGGAGGTACTTGTGCAATAGCTATTCCATATGAAAGCAATGTTTAACAGCGAATGCTTAAATTTTTTGGGGGAACTAAAAGGCACGGTTCTCAAACTGTGGTTCGCGGACCGTGGGTGTTCATGAGGCTCTGTCTAGAAGCAATAAAATACGGACAACAGCATCTTTTCTTAAACAATGAATTATGAGTAAACGAAAGATAATGCAAATTCACCATGTGCATTTATCGAGATAAATAAGAATCAAATTGAAGGCCTCTATTTGTTTAGAAGGGAGCTTTCAAATAGGTAAGCAGAGAAAGTGGACCAACTAAAACACTCATTTGTACCGTCGCAGTTCCCTAATAACACCACGCAACATTCCGAAATGGACTACATAACTTTTCCTGGCCAACCAAACAAGGCCATGAAAGTCCTTTATGCCTTTTGTAACAAGCTTGAGTGAAAAATAATTCTTTGCATTCATTTATCTAAAAACTAACATAGAAATTGTTAACAAAACTTATTAAGTGTGATATATCACTGCTTGTGAAATGCAGCATCATCTCTCTTATTCAGAAATTAAAAAACAATTATTATTATTATTATTATTATTACGTTTTTAAAGTTTTAAATGCAATAATACCGTTATAATTATTACTTTTGTGTCAGGCTGCATTTCAATATAAAGGAAAATATTCCAAAAAAACTATATATTTATTTTTTATATATTTTAAAGCATATACAATGCAAATATTTAATTGAAATTTTAAGTTAAATCATAAGAGCCCTCGAGAGCGAGAAATCTTTAAAGTCAAGGGCGGTTAAGAAAGTTTGTCAGCTCCTGCTCTAGAAACTGCGTAGATGTTGATGGTAAATACATGTGACAAATAGATCTTATTTTGGCAAGGACACTTTACTTACGGAAACGCTAATATCTTATTTGCAAATAGGGAACGCTTGTATTCTGAGATATGTAAACAAACGAATAATTTTTAGCTGAGTGCATTTTGCTGTTTTCTTTGTTGCTTTATCTTTTTAGCTGTCAAAAAATAAGGTATCATATATCAGTCACAAACAAAGCCTATTATGCTAGACGTATTTTCAATACCGCCTTGTGCTCATAACATTTAATATATGTTTTACAAGTTCTGCAGTAAAAATCGTACTTTAGAAGAGGGAAAAGTTTAAAATATAAAATATTTTTATATTTTAAGCACTTCTTTAAATCAACTTCACTAATTCTTAAGAAATGTTAGCATTTTATTTTCTGAAATGTAATTGCAAAATTCTAATAATCGCAGAATATAGTACTACATTTTTAATGCTTTTTGCAATAAATTATTTGTAATAGGAATAAAATTAAGCAAAAGCTGGATAAATAATACTATCATGTCTAGGCTACTTATATTTCAGATTAAAAACAAATTTTTATTAAATAATTATTTTTATTATATTTATATACAGTATTTAATTATTCATTTTATGTATTAAATTTACGTTGACTTACAGTTATTAGCCCACGACTAAGCTGGTTGATCTGGTTGATCCTGGTAACCTAGTGGTAAACATACTTGCCTCATAGAACCAAGATTGCGAGTTCAATCCTGGCCAGGGTCGATGAATTTTTTCGGGTATAAAAATCCTGAGTATGGCTTCCTTCGGGAGGCAAGTAATGCCGTGGGTCCCATGTCGTACATTTACGGCGCGAAAAAGAACCTCAAGCCTTAAAGAAGAGGCTTCTGAGCAAAATTTATCAGCTGTTTCATGCCTTGAATAGACTGGATTGCTAATGACTTGAGATTTTAAAGAGTTTCCGCCCAAACAAATAAAAATAAAAACGAATAAGCTGATAAAGTTTGTTGCCACAACTAATGCAATAATTTCAACTGATGCAGGTGCAGGTTTTCTTTGGGTAGTCCTAGTTTATTGCGATTTGAATTTAACAATTTGCCCTCTATATTTTCTACCGAAAATATATGTTCGCATGTCGTTATATTTTTATGCTCCAGCACCGCGACCTGAACATCTGTTGTGCCAGATGAAGGATGGTAAATGATTACTTGGCCGAATGAGTTCAGGGAACTTTGTTTTCCTGATATTCACTTAAGAATTGAGGGAACCGCCACCCCCCTGAAACATCTTCTTTAGAATCTCACCCAACCGGTAATCGAACCTGGGCTCGCCGCGAAAACGCTACTACTAGACTACTGCGGAGGTCGTGATTCTGATTGCATATTTTTATTTACTGCATAGATAAACGGTTCTGAACTCAGTTCTTCAATTTTTTTTTTTTTTGTTTTGTACAGTGATATTGTGATTTATATTAGTAACTTATTAATATAACATTTTAGGCAGCTCATACTAAAAATAGTTCTTTTAACGCAAGGCAGTCGAAATAGAAACTCCATTTTGTAACACCCAGTGCTGTAAAATTGTATAACTCTCCTGTGTTTCCAACTTTGATAAAATAAGAAAGGAGATAATTATTAATTTAAGCAGATACAACTTACCTACTTTAAATTATGTTACTAATTTGCTTCATTTTTACATTCCACATGGCGGTTTCGAAATAATATCATGTTATTATATATATTTGTTTCTAAGATAATTTGTATAAGTATATGTCGGCGAATCTAGAACCATATCAGGCTGGAAGATTCCATCCTAAGCATGTGCTAGAGAATATTATATCTTCTTTCAGAGAAAGAAAATTGCATTTTTAAAAAGCAATTTCATATAATATATATAATAAAAATTCAAAGCACAATAAACTATAATTTTGCCTTTAATTTCCAAAACTAATATTTTCTCTAAAAAAATTAAAGATAAAAACAAAGAAAAAATAAGGCAAAATAATGTAATAAATAATTCATTTTCATTTCATTATTCTCTATCATCTTGTATTATTTTTAGGGTTATTTCCTTAAATAAAGTATTAAGTTTTCATAATAATTATAATTATACAACAAATTTAATTCGTAATTTTTGCCCCGCTAAAATAAATTTGGAAACTATTAATTACCACCGCTGCATCATTGGTACATTGTCCAGGGATCTAGGTGATTCTTCCGTGCCCCTCACAATGATAAGTATGCGAGCTATTTCTTTGAAGCAAAAAATGTTTCGGAATGATTAAAACAAACTTAATTTATGTATGCATATTAGGGAGTGAGTAAACAAACAGTGCATGATGTATGTGTTGAATCTGCTTAAACTTTGATCGTGGGTTTATTCACAAAATAAAATGCCACTTTTAACATATGTATAATAAATATCCTTTAGGTTATAGTGTATTTGAACTAGCTAGTTAGCCTATTTCACAGTCGCAGTTTATGTAAGATGTCGCAAACAATTTTAACAAGCTTTTATTTTAATAATAATCTATAGTCGTTTCTATTTTGCTCTCATTTAATGAACGTGAGTCATAATTTATATATGTAATTAAAACTTTTATTTTTAGAGGAAGTAACTACCACCTTTGTTTTAGTAGTCAGTGTTGCTGACTGTCCAGGTTCGATTGTTGGTTTCTTCTTATAAAGTGTTTAAGTTAGGGAGCTCTAAGTACAATTAGAGAGTTGCCTGGTAGAAAAAATGCCGTCCTTTGGTTTAGATAGCCGCTTGATGGCAACAGGCGGGGTGTCGGTATGTTAAACGCAGGTTCTCTGCCGATTATGTTGCAAGAGTTCACCATCAGGAAACAAATTAGCCATAGAAAGTCATGTAAATTTATAAATTGCAGAATTAAAGTTTTAGGGATATATTTATAGAATCTTCCCGAACCCCTAATATAATTTTATAGGATTTTAATTTATACAAAAATTTAATTTTGATACGAAGTTAATAATAGTGATTTCCGTTAGCGGCCACGTATCAAGTATAGGTCGGTTTCGCTTAAGAAACTGGAGAAATGTGACCACCCAGACCACTTATCGGAAATATCTCATAATTGGACCGTACATTCTTAAGCACGTTATGTGCGCTGTAGTCTTAGCAAACGACATTTCTTTAAGTTAGCCTTTCACTTAATGATCGATGTTGAAATATTTTGATAATATTCTTTCCATGTTCCTTCACAATACTAGAATTACTTTCAGTCTTTCAAAAATCGATATTTTGTTCTATAAATGGTCATGGTATCGAACCCTGTCATTCATCAAAAGCATAGCAAGTAATTAGAGGTTCATATGGTTTAATGAAACACGTTCTCCATGCCATAGGAAGAATCTTCTAAAATCTTAAAGTTTTAGAGTTTTTGATCACGTGGCTCAAAGACGCAAATATATTTCATTATATTAACCAAAACTATGTTGGAAAATTAGACAATGGAACGTTTATAGATTCCATGAAGCGGGGGATGTAGTAATGTGGGAAATAATTAAATAAAAGAATTAACTATTTGTTTTGCATATCAATCAAAATCAACAATGAAATAACACTCATGGTCCCCAAACCGTGAACATAGCACAGAAGTGATTTCGTTAATTGCAGTTATTATTTATATGACTTATTTTGGTGTCGTTATTTCAACTGATTTTGCAATTACTAATAAAGTATTTTTTTCTTTTGTTATTAATTTTCAGTTTTAGCTCGGGTGACAATGTGCTTCCTTTTTAGTAAGCATGGACAAGTTAAGTTTCCATAGCAAGTGTTTTCCCTGAAAAGTTTCTTACTCTGAAGTCATAAATTGCAGGCTTCTTAGGCTCTACGGATTTATTTACTGTGCGAGTTAATTAATTTTGTTCAGCGTGTGCAAGATCAGTTGCAGTAGGTACGGGACTAATAGGCTTAAAGGTGCTGTACAAATCTGCATGGTGCGGTTCACACCATGGATTGCGCTGCATTAGTACATGGGAGGGCGCAATAGGTTGTCCTGTGACGTAACATAAAGATGCACGCAAGCACATTGGATCATCGAAAGCAGCTCAGAGTGCTGGTGAAAGGGGAGTCATCATCAGCTTACACCAGTAAGATAAGATTTAAATTATAGCCTACTGCAACTACCGAAGTTCAGCTTGTGATTATGTAAATACCGCCCCTATCTGAATATATTTTAAATAAAAACTCTTCTACTTTTGTGCTTGCAATTAAAATCAGAAGTAGTGGAAAGCATGTCTACTGGAGTGTCTGCTACAGAACATTTTAAGCATTTTCAATTTTAAGCGATTTAATTAATTTTGAAATGTGATTAGATACCACTCAATACAAAACATTTTAAGTTATAATTTCAAAACGAATTTCTCGAGTGTGACTCATTAAGTTTAATTGTAGAAAAGAATTATTTGTTCCCGTACAGAGAAAAAAGAGCTGTTTCCGGCACTAGTCCAACTTCGGGTAACGTTGGCGGCACTCGATGAGGCTGATACAACGTTTTCATTTACTGTGTTTCCAGTGAATGTTGTGTGCGTCACAAAATTCTTACCTTATTTGTTAACAAATACATAGAGCAAACTGATTCGTATAGTTGTTCTGCTACATCTCACATTTCTGCTTTCTTTTTTATAAAATTGTCATGCACATGCATCATTTCATCTTCCGAACTTCAAGGTTAATGTTTTCCACTCTTTGCTGGTAGGTGATCCTGATATTCGGGTAAATTTCCTGATTGGATATGACGGGTCGTTAATGATAGAATAATTGATTCATGTTCAATATTCTTTGCTGATGTTTCATTTATGTACACCCTTGGACAAATTAATCTGAACAAAAATATTATTCTATTTGTTTAATTATTTCACAAAATGTTAATATTACTTTATACTAAACAAATATTTTAGTATTTAATGTACCCACCCTTGGCTTTTATTACCATTTTCACTCGTTTGGGCTTACAGTCAATGCATTTCTTACATATTTAACTTATTTCTGAAACCTAACTTTTATGACAGCACAAATAATCTTTTCCTTGTTGGTGCAGTCCATTTTCCTCACCCATTTCTTGACAATCTCCCAAATATTCTCTATAGAGTTGAAATCCGGTTAATTTCTATGTCAGTTCAAACATTGGAAATCATTTTACGCCTTGAAGTCTTTAACATTTTTTGATGCATTACATGGGGCAAGGTCTTGCTGGAAAATCGCCTTTTGAACGTTCAGTTTCTCTGCCAATCTCTTCAGTTCTGGGGCGGTGATTTTCTGTATAATTGGCATGTACTTGCTGCTGTTCATCACTCCATCAATAAGAATCAAACATTCAGTGCAATGCAAAACAACCCCAAAACATTTTCTTTTATGAAAACTTTACATCTGTTTGATGTACTTCAGCAAACTTTCTTAACTCCTGCATTTCAAAATTACTTTCATCAGATAATAGAACCATTTTCTCTTCTTATATCCAGTTCTGCTATTTTCTAGTCCATGCCAATCTCGTTTTCTTTATAGGAAACGTCAATAGCTGTTGCCCGGTCTTCTAGCTTTCCTTCTAACTTCTAGAAGCCGCCTTTGCACTGTTGAAGCATTAACGTACCCCTGCAGCTTCCAATTTTTTTGTAAATAAAAACTGTTATTTTCATGATTAATTTTTCTGGTTCTGATTAGATAAGCATCATATTTATTGTACTTATTTATTTTTTATTCTTTGGAAAAATAATCCTTTGAGGTGAAATTGACCCAACCTCATTTTCCCTTGTAATTACATTATTAACAACACATGTATTTGCATTACATTCGGTTGCTATCTGTCCCTGAGTCATATTAAATTCGTGAAGGGCTATGGGCTTACTTATCTTCTTAGGTGTGATATCTATTGTGAATAAAAACATGCCTGCTTAAATAAAATGTTAAAACAAATGGAAACCGATAAAAGCAATAACTCCAATTAACTACCCAAACAATATATAAATGTAGTATAATAACCTATAAAACTAAACTTGCCGTCTTGTTCACATTAATTCGCACAATTCTGTAGCTATGATTCGACGTGAAATGCGTGACGCTCCTTTGTATGACGAGATAATTAGTGTACGGTGTGTGTAAATGCATACAGAATAATAATGCCTATCGTTTTTGACAATACCATAAAAGCAAAAAGATACAGGAGTGACACACTATGTGATTTTTATTTATAGGGTAGTTGAAAAATAAAGTATATGGAACAAAGCGCCATAGAAGAGCTGAAAGAGAACATCAGATGAGAAATTGATTCAATTTCGCAAGGTGAACTGTTGCGTATGATTAACAATTTTCTAAAAAGCTAGTATAGATGTATGGATGTAGCAGGCCATTTCCAACATCTTTTGCCATAATTGAATTGTAATTTAGTTATAATTGCGAGAACTTCAATCAGTTGCGCGGATATTAAATTCGCTTCGCAGGGAGTTATTGCTCCGACAGCCGACCCGACAGCTGTCGTCAAATGGGCAAATAAACCATGAAAGTTCCAGTATTTGCTTTTTCGTTATTATAAAAAGATAAATATCAGTTACCTTAAACTTCATTAAACTTGAACATTATTGTCATCCATGCACTTCTGCAGACCTTCGATTTTCTCTTTATCATTCAAATAAAGGTGATTTTTAAAGAAACAATTAATTGACTGCAAAACGCTGCTGCGAGAAATATTAAAGAACACATGGAACACTGGTACGTAAACGATCGTTCGGAGCTGTGACACTAATCTTTGTGAGGGGCTACCCAATTGAGTAAGAGAGACATTACTCGGCCTGGCTGCGGTCCCAACATTCTCCAATTACTCGCACTAATAGTCGTAATGAGCCTGGTCACCAGAGTTGGTTCATGCAGTTATCACTCCGCAGTGTCTGTCATGTTAGCTGATCATTTCCAAGGGAATCTCTGTCCTAATTGGAAAGGCAATAAAGTGTTACTAAGATAAGTACGTATAGTTCTAGGCTAGGTAAATTCTCGATCCGTTCATGCTTAAAGCACAATACTGTTGACAAAGTCGCCTATCCAGTATTTGTAAGCCCTAGCTCCCGCGCCATTTTTTACGTATATATTCTACTGTACCTAATATGATTACTGAAATTGCGTATACCGTAAAAATGCGGCGTGTTTCTAAAGTTGGGAGTATCTATATTTATAAATAATTTGCAAAGAGTTTTAGTTTTACTCCGGTTTCACTGCTGATACAAAAAATGAGAGATGCCCCATTATGTTACTCGGGGGGTCCTCCAGTCTTCTTTCCTTTTTCATTCTTTGATTATTATGATCTTTAACTACAGAACCATTTATCTTAGGAACTGGAATATGATCATTTATAAATATAGTGCGGTTATTTGAGTTATGGACCGGCAGAGCGCGACTGTGTATGAGAGGACAGTCGCCAAGACAGTATAATGCAGTGCAGATATCAGCTTGTAGTTAAGGGGGAGACTGTCAGCTCGTGGTTATGCGTTTGTGTGTCATACGGTGCTTTCTATGTATGTAATTGTGTGTCAATTATTCTTTGTTAGTTATACCGCTGAAGAACGGGTTTTATGTACGATGCGTATGTGAAAACTGATTCTTTCAGAGATTCGCGCTCCAGAGAGAGATAGAGAGAGAGAGAGAGAGAGAGATAGAGAGAGAGAGAGAAACTGTTCCCAACTTGATAAAATGTTATGAGACGGAATTTCACAATGACAAGAAACGTGTTCCAGGCCGCCGTGTTCTTACGGATGAAAATTTAGATGAAATTGTTGCGCATACGCTTTCAATGTATTGCCTCTGAGTGTCACACTTTTCAACCTTTCTTATAGCACATATTACTGCTAATTATTATCACTTTTAAATATAGTATAATTTATGCTTTTAATAAAAAAATAAATACAATAATAAAATACTAACTTTATACATTGCGACTCTTATCTCCTTTTTACCGCTTCAGGCGTAACTCACCTCAAAGCACAGATTCAAGGTTTAGTGCGACCTTAAGAATAAAGCCAATTCAAGGGACATGTAAGTAGATAAAAGCGCTGTTAACATGTTACACGAGTACTCTGGTGGATAATAAGACAGTACTCAAATCTCTAAAACTTAAGTATAATAAACCATAACTACGCAGAATTAGATTAGAGTAGATTAGATAAGCCTACAGGCCCGTCTGGACACAAGAGGATGTTTGCAATTTCCAGTAACAACTGGTTATTTAAAACTTAAAATTAAATAAACCTGTGAGGCGTTGAAGTGTGAATGCTTAAATAGTGGATAAGGCTGCATATTTTCGCGACACAGGTCATTTTAGTACCTGCTTAGGAATTATTTTTCTTAAGTAGTGAGGACTGGAACGAGGTCATCATGAGGATAAAGGGGAGCTGCTTGGTGGAGAGGTGGCGTTCTTCGATCTAGAAAGTCTCTTGATGGTGACCGTCAGGGTTCCGGCATGCTGATCACATGCCCCCTGCAAGACTGCCCTCTATCAATGAAGTTATAAGACGAAGGTAGAGAAAGCAGAGGTCACTGCGGTAGGCCATTGCCCGTTCTTGGGCTGACTTGCCATAGAGGAGGAGAATGACCGGAGTATACATTTATTAAAATAAATAAATTAATTAAGTTAAGTTGTTTTGAATATAGTGCATATATACAGGAACGACAATATATATGACAGCCATGGCATGTGGTCTTGACTTCCGGGCAACAGGCCGAGCATCAGCTGCTAAAATGCTGTCTACTACTTCGGAATCACAACTGAGTTATACACCTTCCAAATTGCCCAAACTACAAGCTTCATATTGTGAGAATATGTTGTCACTCACTCGTCTAAGTTCATTAACGGAAATTCTTCTTATTTAATGTTCAGTATTTGCCTGTAGTTTCTCTAAAGTGTGGGAGTTCGTGTGTAACATTTTGTGTTTTAAACCACCCCATTAATAAAAAAATCTGATTAAATCAAGATAACGGGAGGCCACAAGCCAATTAATTTCTGTATCATCGAACATCAAACGTAATTGTATTTAATTCTAGAGTCATGTGTGCGGTTGCAGAGTCCTGTTAGAACCTAGAGTACAAAATTTCCTATTCTATCAAATGATGAAGAAAAACGGAACTAAGAGTATTGTTTTATTTCTATCGCATTAATTGTTTCATTAAAAATATTGGACTTATTATTCTCCTTTCATTTATGGCACAATACACGCTCTTTTCTTTTCACAATGAGGCTTTTGAGCACTTATTTTTTCTGAAGTGCATTTTAAACGTATATTGCGACTAGAACAACTCTACTACAAATAGTATGCACTAAGCATGCATCCTCCTATCATGCGGCGTACACCATGTGCTCTTGGGCGATTCCATGATTATTGAAGTTTTAGGGGAGTAGCGCAATCGTAGTACCGGCCAGTGTAGTGGCATTCCTCTATAACGCATATGCCGTGTATGCGGCAGCAATATATGTTAATGATCCTATATTTTACTTATCTATGTTCCTGAAGCATATCGTTCCAGAGATTTACTGGATTCGAGACTAAGAAAATTGACATGGTACATACCCTTGTCCCCCTTAGCATTACTGTAGATTTTCCAAAAGAGAAAGAGAAACTGGCACCGCGAACGTAAGATTTAACCATAGTTAAATCCTAAACTTCATAACATCGACATATTATCCGTTATACCCCAATAGAGTTTAATAAAAGCCGAAACGTTTACTAAGCATTCTACGACTGTTAGCCAAACACAGCAACATGGGAACATCATCAACAACAACCGTATTTGGATAACGCCCCCAAAGCTGCTTGATATATCCAAGAGATAGTATTATTTCCTGTTGGACTGTTTATGATTTGTACCAAAAGCGTATAGACATACCCATTTTCGTGGAAACGTGACCTTTCATATGGACAAAACCAGTTTTGTCGAGCATGCTGTGGAGAAAATGGTAAACTTTTGCAATTTATGGATGACTCATGTTTAAAATAACTGACGCTGTTTGAATAATTTGCTACAGTTTTTTATTTATTCAACATAATCATTTTAATTCTATGCTTTTGCATAACGTTCATAAAGGATTGTAAGCCTCTACAATTTTTTTTTTCATACGTTGCAAGACATTTTTCCACGGTACTTGCCTCATTCGATAAAAATACTTCCATTTAAGTTTTAGCTTTGGAAATAGAATAGAATAGTATGAAGGAGCTAACTTTGGCAAATAGAATGATCAGTCCATTCAAAGCCAACTTCAATAATTTTCTACGTAGCACTCGGTACCTGTGAACAATAAAGCACACTTTTGGAACACTTCTCCCCGTTTTCAAACTTTTTGAACCGTTAGATGACACTTTTATACTTTTATACATAATCTGATATTGTAATCCCTTCTTTGTTCCCCCCCCAAAAAAAAAACAGATGCGACAACAAACCCTGCCGATTTCTGGGCACCATAATTCTTTGAGCGGGGCAAACTATCATCGTGTTGCTATTCCTTTGATTGTTCTTTTGTTTCTGGAGCTTTGTGTTGAGTCCATGGTTACAATACGATCCAAAAGTTGAAAGAACTATGTTAAAAATGATGGCTAATGGACTTGTAAGTTGTCATTTTGAATAATTTTTGATCAGGATAGGCATTTTGGGATCCATTTAGTAGTGATTTTTTTCATACCTAAATCATAATGTAAAATGATGAACTTAACAAATACCACCTCGTAAATTCTATCGACAGTGCCCTGCAAAACAATATTATCTCACTGATCCTAGTGAAGTTCTTCCATGAACACTGAAGCAAATTATTTGCCAATAAGTGTAGAAGTAGTCACGAGGTACCAGAAATATAAAATAGCTCGTTTTTCTCGTGTAGTTTTTGGCGTTGTTTTAACAATATTTAAAACCGTAAAGGCTTCATAAGTTATTTATTAAAATCTAAGAAATTGTGCTGTAAAGTAAATACATATAATTAAAAGTAAATAAGTTGAAACTATTTTAATACTTTATATTGCAATATTCTTAAATTTGCATTTTAGTGCAGCTTTTTAAGCCAATATGTCGGAAATGTGTACTTCATGTAACTGCAGAAAATATAAAAGTGTTATAATTTATATAATGCTATCTGCAATACGTTAAAATTGTGTAATGAAAGCTTACCTTGTAAGCTAATTGCCCCGTTCCAACTAATACATTAAAGATAAAAGTAAGCAATGAAAAACGCCGCAAACACTTCCCTATACTCGAAAGCCGGCGAGAAATTTTTATCACAAGTTCTATTTTTGCTCAACTTCAGAAAGCTCCGATTACTAACAAGGCCATATTTTTTTTCGCTCCTATGGAATCTGGTGGCAGCCTCTTGCCAGCCTCTCTAACTTAGTTTACTTCGTGTTTTTGCGTTAGAGGAAAGGAAATCATTACCCAAGACACAAGGATTGGCTAGAAAAAGAGGCAGTCTTGGAATGTAAACAAAATATTCGCGAAGGTAACCTGGAGGCTGTATAAATGAGTTTATTTTCGCATTTCGAATGAGGGGAAGGTTTTCGTTAGTAAGAACGGCTTAGAAACACTTCATTAGCCGAGGTGTGTTGAAAACAGCTAAAATAAGCATTAGGTTCAGATAGCATGTAAGACATTGCGTCACACTAGTATTTTTCATGTCATGATGAAAACCATTATTAATTAAAATAGCTCACCTCCACCGTCCTGGAATGGTATCTTGTTTTGAAAACGCTTGGTTTTGGGACCCGTTGTGATAAACTTCGTGCTTAGTTATTTTTCTATTAAAAGGCAGACTACATAGGGCTTTGGACACTCTCCCATCTTAGTTCATTATGTTTTAGACATCTGAAAAGCGGCTAGTAGGGTAAAAAGTTGGAACAAAGAAAATCAACCTTCCAAGTTTACTCTGCACTGACCTTAAATTATGTTGCTCTCGTATAAATATTAATTAAAACTGCTATGACAACTTCAGTTGATTTACTTTTAAATTATATTAATTGTGCAAATGGTCCCTCTCAAATATTACTTGAGCTTTTTAGTTTTCTATTGATTTCATTATTTCAGGTCAACGGTTTGAATTCGAACAAGATTTTGACAATATGCAGGAATTGCTATTTCAAGAGTGGAGTCTCTTGACCTTCCATTGAGCAACAAATACCCTATACATTTTTACTATGCTTTATATAGTTACGCAGCAACATATGTCGGTCCTGGTGGCGTAATGGTAACCATATTTGCTTTTTAAATCCAAGATCGAGGGTTCAAACCTGGCCAGGATCAATGGATTTTTGGGCGTAAAAATCGTAAGTATGGCTTCTTTCGAAAGGGAAGTAAAGCCGTGGGTTCCGTGTTGTACATTTACGGCACGAAAAAGAACTTCAAACCTGAAAGAAGAGACCTCTGAGCAAAATTTGTCGACCGTTTCACTCCCTGAATTGAATGGGACATTGATGACCTGAGATGTTAAAGAGCGTCCATAAAATAAACCAAATAAACAACAATCAACAGTAATATACACGAAAGGAAAAACTTCATTTTTATGTTATTAGATAGTGGTTTCCCCCTGATGAATTATTGAATCATTGCCTTGAAAACCTGCTGTTATGTAATTTATTTATTGCCATTCAATTTTTATGCCATGTAGGTATAAGCATACCAGAAAAGACAAACATCAAGCATTTTAGAGCACGGGAAAGCATTCTATAAGGGGTATAGTGATGCTAATTATGATAACGAAAATAAGATAATGGCAAAAACATAGTATGCGGGATAAAGATACGAGAATGATCAAAATATTTTGTCTTTACTCATCCCCATAATTTTCATGAAATTTCACAAAGTAGTTTCCGTTGGGTGCAATCCATCTGTTCCATTGTTTTTACCGGTCTTCAAAGATATGCTGGAAACCATTTTTGACAGACTCCGCAACGCTCATCACTGCTTCTGATGATGAAAAATGTTTTCTACGGAGGTGTTTCTTCAATTTGGGGAAAAGCGGAAAAAGTAGCATGGAGCTAACCTTGGACCAAAGGAAGGTGGAGGGACAAACTTCACATAGATTTTTGTGAGATATTCAGCAACTTGGGGGAGTGTGACCATGCATTATTGTGATGTAGCATGCAGCTTATTACACGAAAGGTGTCCCCTGCGTGTGATATGCCTTGAAGAGTTTTCAGGACTTCTCTGTAGTATTGCCCAGTTACAGTTGTGAGTGAATGTACGACATGCTGACAAACCATTCCTTTAATATCGAAAAATGAGATGACCATAACTTTTCCAGCAGAAGCAACTAGTTTGACTTTTTTGTTAATGTTAGTGATGAACTTTCATCACCAGGGATTACCTGTGAAAGTACTAAGCACCTTCCTGTAACTTCATCTTCAACTGCATGCAAACCTGCACGCGAACATTATCGGCAGTTTGGAACTAACCGTGTACAAACACGTCTCACATGCAACTTTTCGGTTACCAACATGTGGGTGGCACTCAGTGAAATTTTCAGAATTTCTGACAGTGTTCTTAGTGTTTTATTCGATGATGTTCTCTCAGAATGACAATAGCGCTGTTAGTGTTTTCTACCGTTAGAGTACACACTGGAACCCAGTGTCCACCTTCCCTTTGATAACCTCCCCTCTTAAATAATGTTAAAACCATCTTCAAGTTGTGCTATAGGGAAGAACAAATTCCCCATAAGCTCCTGTAACTTTGCATAGACCTCAGCTTAAGATTTGGTGTGGCAAAGAAGAATTTCAAAGCGACGTGTTCCCCCATTTTGCTGTATGCGGAACTGAACATGTCTCAACTTGTATACCTCTCGCACACAGGAACCAGAAGTGACAACAATAAATCTGAAACAACGTGTACAATACGCAATAATGTAACAAAATATTGTAAAGTTAAGTTATACCTGTAAAATTTTGATCCATTCTTTATTGAACAGCTATGAGAGTCAACGATTTTGATTGTGCTGCAAAACGAGAGGTTTATTCCTCTGCGTTTTGTCATATTAAACCCATTCGACATCTTGCGAAGCAGATGCACTGATATAGTTACAAACCTGTTTACTTCCTATAAACCACATGTAAGAAAGGAAATTTTAAGCACTAAACTTATTATTTATTTATTTATGTTTATATGTAAGTACAAACCAAGTAGCCGTTGAAAAATAATTAGTATAGCGAAACTAAAATGATTAAGTGAAATCTCATGTGGGTATTGCCAACAAGAATCACAAATCCTTGAAACATACAAATGATTCACCGAAGGATCCTTGTTCTTAAATTACCTTAGGTCTATATTCAATAACCAGCATAAATGCTTATTGTCTAATGTTAAAGCAAAGATAACCATAGAAATATATTTCATAATAATTCTTTCAAAATATGACTATTATAAATAATAATAACAATAATAATAATAATAATAATAATAATAATAATAATAATAATAATAATAATAATAATAATAATAATAAACTTTAGAATCAAAACTGCAGGAGCAGAAATATAATATAAACTAGGAAAGACATCCTTGCGTATATCAAGAATTTATGCACCGATACATATAACAAGAAACTACTGAAAAGGGTTAAATTAAATTAAACAAAAACGACAATGTGGAGAAGGAAAAGATGACTGAAGTTATTTATTTCCTCTTTATTTTCTATTATGTTCTTAAAAATATTTTTCACTCTCATATATGTGAAGAGAAAAGAGAGGCAAACATCAAAGTTATTAAGTTCTTTACTAATCTTTTGTTTTGAATTAAAGAATTCTCTTATTCAGTTTTGAATCACAGTTAATATCAATGGCGCTACTTTGCCTTTAATAATCTGACATAAAATGCTTATTACTAGGTTTTTAAGCTCTGCAACTTCTTAAACTAAATTGTTTTTAACAATATTGGTATTATTTAAATATTTTTCATTTTAAAATTCGGACCATTCAATTATCTGCGGGGTGGCGCGGGACTGCAAAGGTAAATAAATCACTGCTCAAAGCCAACCCGGCTACAGGGGTCTGTACTGAAGGGTGTAATTTGCTAAACTGCTACGTTGGCCTTTTAATGGTATTTAACGCCTATTTTTACTACTTAGGCACCATAGGCGGTGGACACTGATGATATGAGAGATGAAATGATATATTGGGAAAAAAATTAAGCAAGGAAACGTATAAGTCTTAGTTAGGGCACCTCCCAGGCATTTGCCATTTATGAGGACTGAGGAAAACCTGGAAAAACCCTCAGTCAGGGAGGACGGTCCTGGTGGAAATTGAACCTCCGCTCACGAGTCCGCGCCTTAACGACCTCGACTACCCGTGGCGATACATCGGCCTTTGAGTCTCACGCAACTTTGTCGTGTCATTTTCCAGAAGAAGTGTTAAGAATACTAATTGGCAAAACTAGGTATAATAATTATTCTATTCTCACTGAGTATTTATTTATATTTTGTGTGTCCATACACATCCCGCTCGTACTGCCAGAAGATTATTTGTAGAGAATTTCCAAGTCGTAATGTGATTTGTACAATCGGACAAGAGGGCAATTTAATTTTTCAAAGATGATTAAGAAGCCTAATGGGAAATTTTATAAGCAGATGTCATAGCTGTGAAAACTGAAGGTAGGCATTTCCAGCATTTCTTCGCACCATATGGGTGAATACTAAGCTTATTCAGTCCATTGCGTTTTATTAGACACTTCAGTTTTTCTACCATTGGCTGTTGAGTTGTCCCGCTTGCTCGCTCGGCTCTGTCCTAATGTAGCCCTGCTGGCCATGAGCGGCCGATGCAGTCCCGGCCACCGCGTCCATCTTCAGATAGTTGGATGACGGAATATTTCCCTTAGACATTTTGATTCTAGAACTGAGCTTTTAGACAAAAATGTACAGAACCATATCTTTGAATGCATCAGTCCTGCTAAAAGTCTCTTGGATGATAAGCAAATGAAATTTTGCTTGCATATGACCACCCTCTGAAGCTGTTCAGTGTTCTGCTCTTCACGGTTTTTAAGGTGGCATTTAGGCAAAAGATTATGAAAAAGTGTAATTATTTGCGTTTTATTTTTTTATTTTATAATTCATACATTAAAAATCGTTTCACAAAGTTTCATATTTCATTCCCAATTTCTTTGTACCCCTAAAATTTAAAAACCACGGCTCTGTTATCTGCCCGCCCACTTTTTCTGCTTACACAATTTTCATATTCGGTTTTGGAGTTGTTTTACTGGTTATCTTGGAGGCAATTGCATCATATACAAGGCTTTTTTTAAGTTTCTAAAGCACTATTTTGAAGTGAAAAAATTTTGCTGCATTAAAAAGTTAGTTAAATCAAGAAAAGAGCTAAGAAAAAACTGTTTGCAGCAAAATATGGCACATCTCAGGTAGTATATGTATGTATGTGTGTACGTGCGTGCGTGCATTCTGGAGTATTTTACACATATGACTACTGAATAAAAGGTACATATTTATCATAAGGACTAATAATTAAAAGCTGTGAAACTTCTTTCTTTATCAAACCAAACTATTTTAAAAAAGTTTTAAAAATAAAACATGTATATCCAAAAAATAGTGAAATATATTATTGCTCTATGACAGAAATTAAGGTCATTAAATATATGCAGAATATAGTTATGAGGGTTTTTGAGTGAGTTATTTCCATAAACTAGCAAATAATAATTTCTTTTTAAAAATTTATAAATTACGTAATTTTCAAATTGTATGTAACTTTTTCTCAGAAACTAGGAGAGATATTGCAATGAAAATTTTCCTAAAACTTAAATTATGTTTTGGTAATTATTTTGATGCAATGCTTTTTCCTGCCTTTATTTTTGTAAATTTTATGTTGTAAAATATATAATATTTTGAAGCAAACTTTTTTGCTCGTAATAAAATTATTAATTAAAAATCAATGAAAAAGTTAGGAAAAAACTGTTTGCAACAAACTTTGGCACTTCTCAGGTAGTGTATGTATGTGTTCATATAACATAAATATTTGTGCCTTTTTGTGTATTTTCTTAATATGGCTACTATGTAAAAAGCACTTATTTATATTAAGGCACCGAGAAATAAAAAATCTGTTTAACTTCTTTAATTTTGAACAAGATTATTTCTTACATATATATATATATATATATATATATATATACATACAAATAATAATGCAAATATTTATATTTATATAAAAATTGCACCTACGAAAATGTTTTCATTTCACAAGACTGTTCTGCTTACGTGTAACCTTAAAAGCCGTTTTCTGTGTCCTCAATTAATAATCCATGAAATCGTATGGTAATTGAGAAAGAAAATTTTGGGAAAGGAGATGTTTGGAAACTTTTGGGGACCTCCTGGGGGTTTGCCATTGGAGAGGAGGGAAGAAAACTTGAAACAAAAATGCTTATTGAGGACGGTCCTGGCGAAATTCGAACCACAAACCTATCACGAGTTCATGCCTTAGCAATCTCGGCCACCCATATCAGTTTTTTTTCACACAAAAAGTACTCCGGATAAAGTTATACAAAGAAATTTACTCCAAGCAAGATAAAATTCACGCTTGCTGTCCATTTATTGCTGCAAGAAACGCTTCATGAATTTCGGGTTAGTGTATCATTGCAATATTACGTAGAAAATAATAAATTATGGATATAGATATATTTAATCGTTTTTTAATTTATAGATTAGCAGAAGAACGATTGCGGTGCGATGAAATTTACTTCAGCTATTCGTTTTGCTGTCATAGGAAAGCAATCGCTAAGTAAGTTCGTGAGGTCTGTGCATTTGTTTCGCATTATTATATTATTAGCAATCTATCTATGACAGGTTACAGTTTAATGTGCTGTACATGTTTTATATTATTTGATGAAAGAAAAGTCACCTTCACAATTTTAAAGAATTTTATTTTTCAATTCATTCCTAAGTAACATTCGTTATTTCTTTCTAATTTTAACCAAAATATGGTATATTCATTAATATTCTTTCGTATGCTTGTATTATAAATTATTAAATAAACCAAAAATATAATTTAATTACGAAATGCATTTATTGAGAATTTCTGCTCTTTTGTTTTACAAAATCTAGTCATTCTATATTTATTTTCACACACTCAAATATATATTTCCCCTTCTATATTAAGCATTACATTTTTCAGTCTTCATAATGGTGTCTAATGCTTAGCATATGGCAATGAAGCCATAGCCATTCTTGTTCTCCAATATCTTTCTATGGTGGATCCAGGTAGAGCTTCACAAGTTTGAAGGTGTTTTACTTTGTAACATAGAGGGCATTTCGGATTTGAATAAACTGCGATTTTATTTAGAAGTTTTGCCAAACAGCCATGATCAGTAAAACATTTTAATTTTGCCCCTGTAGTTTTATGTGGCGTGTGGGGGATAATTTCTACCCTTTGTTTTTGGATTGGTTTTGTAATTCTTGAATATTAATATCATTATATTTATTTTTAATTATTCTTTAATGGATTTTAAGGGTAAATTTTTAATCTTGGTTTGTATTATCTGGGAGAGTTTGCTTGCAAGAAAATCGGCAGCTTCATTGCCAATGTGCTGGTGTTCATTGCAACACACTTTTACCGAAAGTTTTTGAAGTTAAAAAATATTTGGTGACTTTTTTAAATTTGAGTAGACATATTTTCATTCTAATTTCTATCTTGAATTCTGTTTTGTAGTCTGTAGCATCTTTCGTTATAATGTTACCTCTTTGATTCTATAACATCAGTTTGAAAACACACACAAAAGTTAGTTTTCCAACATCGCTGAGATAAATTCAAACAGAGATTAAATGAGAGGAAATAACGCAGCACCGTAAGGATAGCCATGTGATATGACGTAGCACCCTCAGCCCCAATCAGTAACTCCATTAACTGCGGGACAAATTATGCACCTATCATTGTTATAAAGCTACAATATATATATACACGTACATGTTTTTGTTGTTCGTTAAAATAAAGCTCATATCAGTGAATTAAACAATCGGAATGAACAAAAGATAAAGTTGTTTAATGCTATTCGTGGTTTATACATTAATTTTTAAATCACCTTTAGATTGACTAAGAAGAAACTTGGAATCAAAGTATGGAGATATGGAAGATGCCTGCTTTCGTAATATGTGATTTAAGAATATAAACAGAATGAGAGAGAGAAGAAACTGTAGTTTTTCACCAGGATATTCCACTATTCAAACTTTACATGTATATAAATAAGTGAAAAATAAATTAATACTTTGAACAATGTAATAATAACAATAACTAAAGAAGAAACATAAAAAAGAACCAAGATCAGTTGGCTCGCATTTCAACTCCCTCCCCCTTTGCCATATTTTTAAATGTCACCTCTTGGAACAGTTTGGTGCCGGTCTTACGACAGTATACATTCTTTTGCAAAGATGATTAGATAGTTGACTCTAAAACAAGCAATTTTTGTGTGTGAACGTTATTCTATTTACCAATAATCTCATCTTATGCTTGCCAAATTGTATTCAAAACTTTCCTGATGAAGTGCCTCCTTGTCGATTATTATTGCACGATATTGTGCACAAATTTGATGATACTGGTTCAGTGTAAAGTAACCTACACTATTAACAGCGGAAAAAATAGACAAAGTGGATGAAAATCTCAAGCGTTTACGAAGAAAATCACTCCTGAAATTTTTGAATAAAAGAGAAATGTTAGTATTGCATATGTTTTCGCAATAAAATGTGTGTTTAGCCAAGACAACACGACATTTTCGACATTTTCTATAAAAATACCCTTTTGGAACAGGAACTGAAGTATGGATCCCGCCGGCTGCAGTAACACTATATGATTAGGCAAGGTTTATAACTAAAGGCTAAGCATATGTAAAGTCTATTTAACATATAAAATAATACCATAGAAAAATAGTATGAGGAAATATACAGTTTTGTAATTATCTATTATTTTGGAATCAGAATGAGATAGGAAATCAAGGTCGAGACCCAAACCATGGGTCTTCGGCTTGCATTGCCGATGCTCTTACCATCTGAGCTACGATCTTAGCCTCGAGTCTTCCTACAGATATCTCTAGTGTATCATAATCCCAAATATTACGTTGATATTAAATTTCAAATATTTATTATTTTGATTTTGTCAGTTGCTTGTCTAGACATAAATATTTAATTATAATATTCTCGTGATGAAATGTAAGTAGTAACTTTTGTGCATCTACTGGTATCGTGAAGATTTGATGCACATGTTATTGATACAAAAGAGGTTTTGTTTGTAGTAAATGCATGAGAGCACTAGTTGCCTTATGTCATAAAATATGCACTTATGGGAAAGGAAAACTATTTCTCAATTGTTGCGCCGCTTTCTTCGTGAAGTATGGAACCACAAATGGTGGAATGCGTGCTTCAGATATTGGATGTTCGCTCGTCAGTAAACCGGCTGAGATTTATTCCCGCACAGTCCCCTGGGATTCCCTTCTGGTCGACAACGAAAGGTTAACTTTTTATGCAACCCGTTTTCCGTTCGAGCGAGAGGAATGCCGAGTAAAGAGCTGCTGAAAGAAAGAAGGTAGGAAGGAAAGGAAAAACTTTGCACTACTTCTTCAGCCATCTTCAGTGTTAGCAGCTTCCGAACAGAAGTTTTATAGCCAGGAAATTATAGGTATACGAGAAGAAAATGTTTACACAAGAAAAACATGTGTAGCTTAAGCATGGTGTTGAAACTTTTTAACGTTATTGATTTTAAGAGAAATAAAACTGATCATCAGTGTTAACAGTTGGTTAATTTTCAAGCTTACATGAGCTGTTAAGCAGTCATGTGAGGTCAATAATTACAATGTAATTATAATAACACTTTTTTGCACATTAGTCCTATATTTGACCATTTTATTCACAATCCAAATACACAATGCTCTTTTTCAGTATACTCCACAGTACATAAGCCTACAGTAGAAAGTTTAACATGCAATTTCCCATAGAAATGCAACTGAAACGGATATTTAAAGGACCTCCCGAATGCGAGTTCTAAAGTGTAACCTTAGCTAACCGGTTCGGTTAGAAACATTTAATTTAACTATGGACTTAGGTTCCATTTCGAGGGAATACAATTAAGAAAAGTCAATTCAAAGTGCGTAATTCAATGCAAGACAAAAGAACAGTTACCTTAATACCCTTCCAAATATCAAAATAGTTTAAGAGAAAACAAGCCATTTTTTTTAATTTTAACATACCAATTACGTCGATTCTTTGTGCTAAAATTTATTTTTGAATTTTTGGGATGAGAAAACTCCATTGAGAATAAAACAAGGATCTCATAGGAAACAGCTCTTATCACCCAAACTTACAAGTTGATGCTACACCTTAGTGTTTGTAAACGACGGGGTTTAAATGGCCTAAATACTATCCTCAGTACGGAAACTGCCGAGAGTAATCCTATCGCGCGAACCTAGCCCATATCGTGCACTTTTTATTTCGTTATTTATTGGTACTAAATGGTAATTAATATTGTACTATCATAGTACCTGCTTGAAATTCCTGTCCTACGCTGTGACACATATCTGATCCTTTTGAAAAGATTTTGAGACGCTCGCCGCGATTAATCTTCCCGGATACTGTAAACTGCCTTTCGGATATTTTGTTTGCATGGGTTTTATTTGAGGTACAGCAATAATTGCATATGGATAAAGACTGAATGAGTGGCTAATTCGCACTCTCATCAAGCTTTTCTGTTAAAATAAAATTTTTGGTTTCGAATTCTTGTCAATGAAAACGCCTTGGGTTCGAACTTTATTCGCCATTCTACCTACAGATGGAGATGTTACTCCTGCAACTTTAGCACGAAATTTTCTTATGGTACTTACACGATTTCTTTTGCATACAACAATCATAAAAACAGTAGGAAACTGAAACATTTGGCGTGGTGAACAGGACCGAGCAACTTAATTGCCTGCGTTAGCGGAATTTGAACTCCTGCCTTACAGAGAATCGCTCGTCCACTGAATTTCATCCACTTTCCACTAATGTATAGGCAATTGGACTGCATAGCGGAATGAGGGCACAGTATATCAAAAGGCCACCGTGCTTGTTCCTAAAGAAATACCCAGTCAGGGTTGCAATGAAAAATAAACTAATTTAAGAAGTTGTTACTTTTTATGTTACTCTGTTTCTGAATACAGAGTGAGATTCACGCCTGAACGCATTTAAGTACATCCACAGGTACACCAGAGTATATACTCGAATAATTATTTATTTGTGCAACACCCTGCAACAGATATCTTAAGGGTTATTGATGGAAGATCTATGACATGTAAAGAGAATTTCACTAGGTTACAACAACTTAAAATGCAGCACAAAGTTAAACCTGCTGTTATTTTAAAAAGGGACCAGCTTTAGACTTTTAAGAAAAATCACTATGTGATATTTAGTAGTGTGCAATTCTTTATGATAAATACACGACAAAGGGGAAGAAAAGAACATTATAGGTGTGAGTATTTCAGGTTAGACAGCAAAAATGTGCACATGTAGCTTAAAGCACAGTTGAAGTGTATTATGGATAGCATATTGTTTCTAACAATAATTTTTTGACCCCGTAAACACAAGTTTGCTTCGGCAAAAGCTTAGATTAGAGAAGTCTTAACTACCCATAAGATAACTCAAATTATACTTTTTTGATGTTATTATGCTTATAGTTGGTTCTGGTGGTCTAGCGGTAACCATACTTGCCTCTTAGACGCAAGATCTCGGGTTAAATTCAGGCCAGGGTCGGTGGATTTTTTCGGGCGCATTGATCTTCTGTATGGCTTCCTTCGGAAGGGAAGTAAACCGTGGATCCCATGTCGTACATTTACGAAACGTATATGAACCCCAATCCTTAAAAAAGAGGCCTCTGAGCAAAATTTATCGGCCGTCTCACGCCCAGAATTAAATGGGACGCTTATGACCTGAGATGTTAAAGAGGATCCGTAAATAATCCAAATAATTACATTTTCTTATATTATCAAGTTATGCTTTTATGTTTTATTTTTCATTAAAATGTAATAAAATAATCAATAAACCAGTTCTGGCAAAAGCCGGGGAGGTACCCTAAAATTGGGTCCTTCCTTAAAAAAAACCCTTTCCCAATATATCATTTCATCTCATGTATCATCATTGTTCACCACCTGTGGTGCCTCAGTAATAAAAATGGGCGTTAAACATCAAAAAATAAATAAATAAACTAGTTGAGCTTTTTATTGTCAGTTAATTGCATGTATAAAATTGCAATCAAACCGTATATATTGAATCGTGCTAAAATTAGATCAATCAATTTTAGCTATAAATTGAGTTAAAAGCTATTGATTTAAATCTTAAAAAAACGTGCTGTCCCTTTTAGCTATAAATTGAACTAAATCTATTTTATTTAAATAATAAACATGTGTACAGTTACAATTTTAAAGCGATATGTGAGTTAAAGGTTTTAGGGTTACATTTTTAATATCTTAAAACATTTTAGTCTCTTTATTGCATTCAGTCTTATCTACATTAAATTTTTTATTAAATTCTTCAAAATTTTCTTGTGAAACAAGGCTTATTGAACTTCAAAAACCATTTGAGTGTAAAACACTTTTCTCAAATTCCGGCAGAACAAGAGTAACGGTAATTGTTTTCATTTCAACTTAATTTACAAGTTCAAACAAACAAATCGCACCAAAATTCAGTTAATAGGCCATTTATTTACCTCTCAATTCAACGATATTTGTTTTTTGTAAAACGCCGCGGTTTCTCACTACAGCTTGCAAATATGTTTATTTACCCTTCGCGCTGTTTCGAACAAACAATATTACATCAGAATTAATTATTCAAGTGTAGGTATGGTGGTATTCCTTCACAGATTCTGAATGGAGGACCCTGTTTAGTTCTTATTTAGTTTCAATTAAGTTGCTGTTATATTAGGTGCAATATAATTTTAATTTCGCTCATTTTCTCTTTCGCCAGTCGTGATTGTGAAATTCATTATATCGCATGGTTTGTAGTGGCACTTGTCTTCAGAAAGCATTACCAGTCAACTGTGGTGTGTTTCAGAAAAGAAATATCACAATTAAATTCGGAAGTAAGTAAATGGCCTATAACTGAATTTTGGTGCGGTTTTATTTGTTAGTACCCTAGAGTTTTCCTTGTTAGTGTGGGCATTTCGCTTGAATGTTTCTGCTAGAAGAATAAGACAGATTTTTTTTTTGAATGATTTTATTTATGGACGCTCTTTAACAGTTCAGATCATCAGCGTCCCATTCAACTCAGGGCGTGAAACGGCCGACAAATTTTGCTCAGAGGTCTCTTCTTTCAGGCTTGAGGTTCTTTTTCGTGCCGTAAATGTACGACACGGGACCCACGGCTTTACTTCCCTTCCGAAGGAAGCCATACTTAGGATTTTTACCCCCCGAAAAAATCCATCGGTCCTGGCCGGGTTCGAACCCGCGATCTTGGGTTTAGGAGGCAAGTATGGTAACCACTACACCACCATGACCGATGAATAAGACAGATAACGACAAACTTCCCTCAATGCTGTTACTGTGTATGCTTTGATATTTATTCCTTTCGGGCAAGATATATGTTGAATTGTTTCAACTCTCCTGTTTTAAAGCAGAAAGATCAATTTTCTGGATTTAATATAAACTTTGAACATCAAGTTTTTTTACAACTTGAGGCTCATTTTTTTATACCTACTATCCCATCTTGGCACCAGACTATAAAAAAACGATAAATTATCACATGAAAAATTCTGAATATACATATTCCATTAAAGATTTTGGCTAATACTTAAAACTGAAGGTCAATGATGTCATCAATAAATCGTTGAACATGAGCTGTGTTGATTCAAACTTCAGACACTATAATTGATGCTGCGATATTTTCCTATGACATATGTTTTGTTTATACCTACATAGTTTGCTCTCACCGATAAATGTACCAAATATATCTAAATGGTAATATATATGGTCATTAAAATATATGGCTGGCGCATATAAGATGCACACCCATGGAGGAACGTTACTACTACTTTTACGAGGTCCCCTTGACATTGAAGTAATCCATTATTTCAGGATCGCCCAAGAACAAGTGACTCATACCTTATAAGAGGTAGATTCACACACACAGTATATACTAGTTGTAGTAATTATCTTCTATAGGAAATGTAATAAAGTTACAAATTATAGAACCATACAGGTAGATACCATGTGTTTATGGCTTGCAAGATGGTGATCTGGTTCAAACAGTGAATTATTGTAAATAGTTCCTGAATGGACATGAAATAAGTAGACTTTCAATTGATGAACTAAGAACATTTTCTTGCGAAATGAAGCTTGTATACTAGCGGAAGGAGTACACTTTCAACATCTAAGTCTAAGTTAAGGTTCATAATCCATTTGTGTTTTGGACGTTGTAAGGAACATTTAACCGGCTGATGCTCGATCTGTTGCCCGGAAATCAGACACGTGCTACGGCTGCCATATACATTAATTGTCCTATATTTTTATGAATTTGCTTGCATGCGTCCTTAATGATGAATGATTGTAAAAGTAAGCGAACTTGTAAAAATACTCTAGATAAGACATTTTCCGTAGCGAAAACCAGGCGCATTGTTGCAAGGTAGATTAGAGCTCAGGTCACCTTGCCGCTTTATAGCAAAGTGCAGACTAGCTAGCGGCAATGACCTTCAGCGAGTTTCCCATCACTAATGTAGAAAAATCACTAGTTTACATGGTCAGGTCAGCAACATATCTACTTCCTTAAAGCAGAAGGAAAAGGCAAGGTAAAGCAAACCAACCTTTGCAATTGTGCCGTACATGCCGTGCTGTCCAAACGCATTTGGATACATTTTTTTTTTAATATTCTACAGAAGCCCATTGGACTACAACTCTTTTTTATATATATTAATCAAAAGCTTAGTTCAATCTGATAGGACTTAAGTTCATATATCATTGCATATAAAGCATGCTCTTTCCTAGTAGCCTTTTAGCAAATTTCCAGGGAATTGCAGTCGTATCATAAAAACATTTCTGAAAAAGTCTTCAAATGTAAATGTAAATTATATGTGTGTGCTAACCTTTGTTTCTCTCTCTCAACTAAACTCGGCATATATAAATTATCAAACGACTCGTCGAGATTGTTAACTCGCAAAATTGGGTCGTTGGGGTGGGGCTTACCTAACCTAAAGCAAATTTTCAAAAATCAACTTTTAAATAAGCGAAGTGAGACTAGTAGGAGTGGAGTTTTACGTGAAACCTAGCACTTAAAAAAACCGCTCTAATGGCACCAATATTTGTTTTTCCTCAACGAAACTCTGTATGTATCATTTGAAAAAAATAAGAAAAACCTTTTCTGGAAATCAGGAGTGGAGATATACCTGGAAACCGAAATTTAAAGAGTTGGTGTTAACTTAAAGCGAAAATTTAAAAATTGCTCTACCGGCAGCAATATATTTTCTCACGAAACTCGAAATATTCCATTAAAATAAAAAAAGAATTACAGTTTGCTATAAATCATTGAAATCATACTATAGAATTTAAAAAAAAATGTTTCAAGGGCACCAAAGCTCGTTATATACCATTTAAGTACAATATAGCGTTATTTATTCCTGAGATAGCCACTGTTTTATTTTACACAATCTTGTAACATAGGAATTCAATTACATGGTGTTAGTTCCTTGCGTGTGCAGCTGCCATTACAACGAACTAAGGGGTGGTTAACAAGTTCTCCCGATGTACAATAAACGTTTAAACATTATTCACGAGTAAAGTTTAGATAACATAATGTAAACATGAGAGCTTGAGATGTTATTATTTATTTACAATTAAATATGTAGACAGCTGAAAGAGGTTAATAAACTGTCTAGAAGACGGCACCCTTCTGTTTGGGCACCTCTCACGATTTGCAGCAACCTCGCAACAAAGGGGCTAAAATGCCGTTCAATAGTATTTATTTATTAAAAGGAAATCCTTAGGATCCATTCCTATAATAGCAATAGGATTTTATCAGTATCTCATAGTTTCCGATTAGTAAACTGTTTGACTTTTATCAGGCTTAGTATGACCTGACCTATATGATGAATCTACAAATTTTGGAATGTCTTTAATTTTTCGTGAATATTAAAGCAAACAATGGAATTGTACTTGTAAAAATAGAATGTTCTATCTAAAACCAGACAATAAGTTTAAAGTATTAACCTCATATTTTAATATAATTTTTTTAATATGAAATATCAAGATAATTTTTGAAAATTATGAAACTCTTATTCCCCATAATAGTAAACGTGAAATATTTGGCATTTTAAGAAAAATTGCCCCTTTGAAAATTAATATATCTAGAATGGCAGAAAAACAAAATAAAGCTATACAGTACCTCCCTTTCGAAGCTTTCTTAATTATACATGTTTGTGTGTGTGTGTGTGTGTGTGTGTATCATTAACTAAGCATTATAATGCCTTTTAAAGAGGTGCGTTTACTTCAAAATATTGAAATACACGTTAAAATTCTAATTTAAAAATGGAATATTTATTAATTTTAAAAAATATGGTCCGTTATTAGAAACAGCTTACCAAAATAAAAATGTATTTTATTGCGCGGTGGAAGGTTGCAGCATTGCTTGTTGAGAGTTGAACTTGCACTGCAGTTAACTGTTTAGCACATTCCCGCAGTACGACCACAGGCCATGCGTTCACAGGAGAAACCTTGCGGAAGGGATTTGAAACAATCCCAGCTTCATTCAGGATTTATTATCTCATTCCCGTTAAAGATATCAGTAATCTGAAAAGTGTTATCATATTCTCTGTATGGAAATAATCAACATAGATAGTAAAAATATTTTTAAGTAATTACAAGACGAACAAATTAATTTCCATATATATAAAATTAAGAGCTATTTACAACACAGCTTATCAGGGGATTTCTCTTAATATTAATTTCATTTACTGCTGCCAAAATATGTTAGAATTATTTATTTCGAAAGCTCAAAAATACTTTTAACTTAACCCTAGCATTACCAACGGCGAGGGGCGTACTTAACGACCATATTCATTAATTCTGTCTTTTAATTATTGTACTACAGGTGTCAATTATTGCCCCTATTATTTAACGGCGTAATTGTTACAAATTTTTTCATTGTTGATCTTTCTATGAAACAATAATCTGTCAAGGTGGCCATAAAGTACCCCGGTCAGTAGTTTGTGTGATGCATAACATGTCTAGAATTTCTTTTCTTGGATTGCTGTTGGCTTGTACAACAATAGTTTATGTCTCTAATTCTGTTTGTACCAACAATGGCGTTCGTTTATATAATTTATTCTCTAATTGGTCTGGCAGTTTAGCACTTCTACTTTTTCACTTATTTAGTATTTAGTCTGTCTGTTGTGCACTCATAGTAATTTGTTCATGTAATTCACCAAGTTTTTTTCCCAAAAAGCCTCGACGACCTTTGACTGATAAATAAATCTTGGATATATTTGATAATGCAATAGGTTGTGATTTTGAATTTGATGATAGCGATTGTGCAGTGAGTGAAACAGAAGATCAAAATATTGTGTGCGAGCAAGTGGATGAAGCAATTTTATCATCTTTTGATGGTGACAACGAGCATCATAATAACAGTATGTAATTGAAGATGATGTTGCAACAAGTGAAAAATTTTCACATCTAAACCTTCTCGGTCTATAAGCCGTGCAGCACAAAATGTTGTAAAAGAACGGGAAGTAATAAGAAATGAAGTACAGTGGAGACTGTTAGAACATTCTTTGAAAAATTCTTTACTTCAGAAATTCAAACATCTTCATAAAACATGCTAATGAAGAAGCAGTATCAAAAAGAATATATGTGAGTTTATGGCTTATATCGGGCTTCTTATATATATGGGAGTGGAAGGTGACAGTCGTACTTGTATTTCAGATCTCTAGTCTAATATTTCTGGCACATTCATTTATACTGCGACTATGAACAAGACCAGGTTTCTGCAAATGACTAAAATAATTAATTTGAGAGACCCGAAAGGAACGCAGGAAACAAGATAAATTTACAGCAATACGACAGTATTTAACATGAACTAAGCATTGCCAATATGTTTGTTTTCTTTTTCTTTTTATGAAGGACAAGCCAGGGAAATATGGAATGCTCTTACGCATGCTCAATGATTCAAAAACAAGATACATTCTTAGCATGGAACCAAATGCTGGAAAGAGTAACGATGGAACTCAACATATGTTGTAAAACGCTTGGTACATTCTATAAATAATTCTGAACGCAATATAACAACAGATAGATGCTATACTTCTGTTTAGAACTCTTCAGCTACGAAAAAATCACAAGCATACATTTGTTGCAACACTAAAATCCAACAGGAAGCACATTATTCAAGACCTAAAAATATTTCTGGAAGAGAGCTGCATTCAAACAAATTTACTTTCAATGATCCTAATGTAAGACAGACTGCAATTATAATTGTTTCATGTATCAGTCGTGAAAGGAATTCTCGTATGCTATGTACTCAGCATAATGATGATGCAATAGGTTCCGAGTTTGAACTAATCCTAAGAAAAACTGTCATCATCCGATATTATATCGAAATAAAAGGGACGTAGTCACCGTCGATCAAATGGCAAAATAATATCCTGCATAAAAGATACCAGAAGATGGCCGCTATCCACTTTCTTCGCCCTCATTGATTTAGCTGCTGAAAATGGTTATACAATATTTCTCTTGTATTTTCCTGTTTGGATTAAGAAGAAGCCAGATTAGAGATATCTGCGAGAACTAGGATTGCTGCTGGTAAAACCAGATATTGAAGTGAGGGTCAGACGTCTCAAGACTACAGAAGTGCAAGGAATTCTTGAGAAGAATTTTGATGCGAAAGAAGTGAGAGGTGGTAAGGGACGTTGCTATTTGTGTAGAAGAAATAACACTACAATTTCAATATAACAACAGTAATTTGTACCAATTGTCACAGGTACACTTGTAGTAGGTACAGCAAGAAAACAGTGATTTGTTCCAAATGTGGTGCAAGTTCTGATGAGAGTGATGAGTAATACTGACATGTTCAGTGACTGTAACATCAAAGATTGAATTTTAATATTACCCTGAAACAATTATTATTATTATTATTATTATTATTATTATTATTATTATTATTATTATTATTATTATTTTAAGTATCAATAATTTATTTCCATAACTTTTGTAAATTAAAATACACTATTTCAGTCTAAATATGTGATTGATTAACGAAAATAAATGTTAAACAAACTTAAATGTTACCTTTATAAGCATAGCGGTACATAAAATATAATTTTAATATATATTTGTTTTAAAAATTGCTCAGGCATATTTTTTTCAGTGGGAGACTTAAAGTATTCCCCATTGGAATTTCTGTAATATGAGTTGTTATTGCTAGGGTTAATACTTTTGTAGCATAGAAACTATTGGTGACAACTAGGCATATTTTGCATGAAACTTGCTCTTTCTGTCTTTAAGCTCATAAAGTTTTGGTTAAATATAAAAATGGAAAGTATTTTGCTGTCCGATTTTACATGCACTGACCCTTATAGAAGACTGTTAGTTTTTTAGTTATGTTGCAAGTGCATGGCTACATATAAAGTACAGTTACTTTCTTTGTGAAACAATAACTGAGTTAACATGAATAGTCTTTAATTCATTTCTATTATTTATGGGGTACATTAAGCTGCAATTTATCCTCAAATATTAGCTCAATATTAGGACATTTCAATAAATATGTTGAACAGTTCTCAAGCCTAGAGAAATGTTGTTTTATCAGTAACAAAGATGCCAGAAATACTTTCAGTTCAGGTAGGAAGGGCGGATAGAGCTAGAGGATATATTAAATGCCGGGCATAATATCTTGGTAAGTTTGACTAACGTTATGCTTATTCCAGTTACTTTTACTCTTGAAATAAATTCAGCTTTACGCTTATAAAGTCGTAATGTATCGCTTTTATTTAACTGGTTTGACCATAGCTAATCGTCCCTTTTTGGCCAGAGCCCAGGTAACAAGTCCCAGTTCACAATGCACTTTTGCATTTGGAATTCACGGAGGCCTCGTTCAACGGTATATTTATAGCAACATTTACATTATTGCTGCACTGTTGCTTCCCACGCATAGCTGGCTCCACTGCAGAACGCCTACAAGGGAAGAAGGGATAACCAACGAGGGCACTGCTTTTACATCTGTACTACAGTCACTCACCGTACCACCTGAATACAAAACAACAGCGGTCGTATTCCTCCCACTTTTTCATTGTGAAAGGTGAGCTTAGATGTATTTCGTGACCAGTAGGTAAATAGTGAAAACTATATAATAGAATTTATTTCTACACTCGCATGGGAAGTTTTCAACTAAAACAGGAATTTTCACTTCAAGTTTGCAGACACCTATCTCGTTATGCTGATGAAATCCTTAAAAGCATTCATCTTTGTAATACTTTGGCTGATAAAGAAATACATTTTTTTAAAAAATGTACAAGAGAATTGTATATAAAATAGCATGAAGTACAAAAAATCAACAAAACACGCAAAAGCAACATCTTAACAATCATCTGAATCACATTCCATATATAAAACTACCTCAACTACTAGGTCTTTCATGATTTTGTCGTCCGTTTTAGGGCAGCTGGCCGGTCAGCAATCAGAGTGGTAACTTCCGGCGAAGCTGATGGAGCAGACGCGTAACTGATTCAAATTTTTACAATTTCAGTTACAATTGAAATGAAAATAAGCTCTATCTTATTACAATACGTGTTGGAAGTGTTGTCTTGCTACATCTTTACATTTCTGTCATCTTTTTAGATGGTTGTGATTCACTCGGATCAGTTCATCTTGCGGAATTGAGTCAGTTTCTCGTTTTATATATTCTCTCAGTTGTGAATATAGTTTTTTGTTCATTCCCCCATAAATAAAAATGACACACTGGTTCCTGTACCTTTCTGCATTTATGGTATTCTCAAAAAGGATAGGCTCTATTACTCTGTATGCATTCACTGCGCACCATGTACATATTTTCTTGTTATTCAAGGGGGTTTCGTGTATTAAATCATGGTTTTCTGTTCTCCATTACCACTTATTTTTGTCGAAATGTGACAATGTAAATAAAAATATGCTTCATCAGTAAATAGGTAAACGTGGATAAAATATTCTTCACTGACGTTTCGTAACATCCAATTACGAAATTTACCCTAATATCAGGATCGCCTGCCTACAATTTTGTGTAACATTGACCTTGTATGCTTTCAAGTTTAAATGCACTCACATTCGTAAGATGAACAAATGCGTCTGAATGACAATTTTCTAAACAGATGCCTAAAATGTGTGGATGTAGAGGGATAATATTTCTAACTTCTGCGGTGACAAGGCACGTCTTTACTTTCATTGTAGTTGTAGTTGTAAATGCGAGAACTTGAGCCAGTTGCGCTGATATTACATCCTCTTTGCCGGTAATTGTCACTGCTAACAGTCGACCCGCCAGGTACAGTGAAACGGGCGACAAAACCCTGAAAGTTCCGGCACATATTTGAAGTTGGGGGTTTGCTAGAATTCACTTAACCGGCTGACTGAAGCATAAGGCGGTGCATTGGAGTACATAACTGGTTATGAATAACAGAGTGCACTTTCATCATAAGCTCTCGATTTCCCAATTTAATTTCGGATTATCAATCAGAGCTCTTATAGTTTACCATATATTTTGTATTGTATAAAGAAATATACATTCAAGTTGGATGTATTAAATTTTACAAGGAATCCTCATATACATTTTTGAAAAAGTGTTTTGATTTATAACAGACACAGATTAAATGCTTTTGTGGGCTTCGTCTGCATTGTGAGGCAAGTCTCTGTTTCAATTTAAACTGAGCATTTCTTTTCAAATCGAAACCTTTCCGTTGTCAACGTGAAAGATATTTCCTCATATCTACGCAGTTTAGAAGAATAAAGAATTGCTGCTTTCTACGTCCTTTAGCGCCCCAAGGACTATATTTAAGCCAGGAACACTTCCTACTCTATTATCATTATATCGATTGCAGAATTGGACCATGGAGTTTTTCAAAAGTAACACAGAATTTAAAATAACAGATTGTCCTTTAATATCTTTAACAAAGTGTTTATTAATATTTCGAAAATGTTTAATGAAATCAAAGTATTTTAGGATCTTTTTGGGGAGTTATCACTTTATAGACATTTTCAATGAAATATTATACTTTTTCATATTATCTGACAGATAATTTATTATCTTGCATTGCTGCAGCACTTTATTAGTTACTATGACAACTTCATTATTTTAGCTAGTTTTTATTATAATTATACGAGTATCTTTACTGTGAAGTAATGTTTTTAACAAACAATTATAAGCTTGAGATTCTCAGGATGATGGGGATAAGGTGATAAAAACGTATACAACAAGACTGTAGACAAACAAAATGCACTTGTACTGCGCCGCGGCCTTTACCTGGTTGAAAAGACAGTCGTTTTGAACAATGACTAAGTTTAAAATTAATGTTCAAACTCAGAGAAACTTGTTATTTTCTGAAATATGTTTTTATTTGTGCAGGAGCAAATACAATGTTAATTTGAATTTTAAAATGTCATTTACTTAAATAATACTATTCTGTCCAAAATAATAGTCATATTTCGTAACTGTCTTGTTCCCTCTAGAAACGGAACTAAAGAATAAGATATTCACAGAGTATAAAATACATAGTTGGAACATTGGGTTAGTTGTTAGGGGTTCTCACATATTTAGATGTTCAGCTCAGAAAATGCATTAGGAAAGTGTAAGGGATATTTCATGAATCTAAAGGCTAATTGACATACATAGGAGTACTATTGAGCAGTTTGTTTTTCAATGGTGTTTAACGCCCGTTTTTACTACTGTGGCACTACAGGCGGCCTGTTTATGTTACCAGAAGTGTGTAGTATTCAAACAGTGGGAAGAATGAAGAATATTAGAGATGGTCAGCGGTGGGCCATTTCTGATCACCTGCTTCGTCTCAGCGAAAAGTAATGTCATGCAAAGAGCGGCCAGATAAAGATAGTCTTTCTAATCTAACAACACTTCTCGATTGAATATATGAAGGTTAATGGGAAGAACTGCTTCAAACTATTTCACGTGGGGAAGCAAACTTTCAACGACAGGGGTGTTTGCCTGTAGTTCTCCATTGCAACCCGCACATTGTTATCTGCCTCCATGCTGCTATGCACCATGTTCAGTGACTGATAATATGTGAATATCTTTCAATCATTATTTTTATCAGAGCTCTGTGTAAATCTGCATTCATTCATTATCAATAAATACTTCTCTAAAGAAATGCAACTACGTTTTTGGGACAACGGTAGTAAATATTTTTTTCATTCAAAATTTTAATGCAAGGAGTGTCTTGTCCATAACTCAAACATATTCAGAAATATGCCCGAAATTTATTTAAGGAACACTGGGAGTGAGCTTTGACCAAAATCAATCATGAAAACAAATTTTCATACAAATGGTTTCTGGAACTTTTGGGCGTCCACAGAGAGTCAACATTTGTATGTTCCCTGCTCCCTTTGGGCTGTACACCCATTTAAAGGGATCCGCATATCCTTTTAAATCACAAATTTTGATTTATTTACGGACGCTCTTTAACATCTGAGGTCATCAGCCTCCCATTCAACTCAGGGCGTGAATTGGCCGACAAATTTTGCTCATATGCCTCTCTTTCAGGCTTGAGGTTCTTTTTCGTGCCGTAAATGTACGGCACGGGACCCACGGCTTTACTTCCCTTCCGAAGGAAGCCATACTTAGGATTTTTACGCCCCAAAAAATCCATCGATCCTGGCCGGATTCGAACCCGCGATCTTGAGTTTAGGAGGTTAAATCACACTGTTTCCTAGCACACATTTTTATAAAATGGCGTATTTCTCAAAAGTTAATTTTCACACATTCAAAACGTCTCCCGCATAACATTTTTTGTTTAAATTCAATTAAAATTTCCCAAAATGTACGGAATATCCATTGTAATATTGTATAGATCAAAATACATGCTAACACCAATAATAATATCAAAATAATTTTCTATGAAAAATTATAACTTTAAAGATACAACTTTTATGGGGTTAAAAGCTCCAATTACAAAAATGACAACCACTTTTCTGAATTCATGAATCGTGTGGGACATTTTAATTATGCGACATATTTACGCAATAATATTTATGAAATAATTTATAGTTCGCAAAGTATTCATTTGATTTGGGTGAAATTTGGTATACATATTAACTTAACAACATTACAATCACAGTAAAAGTTTCAGAACAATTCATAAAAAAATGTGATACTTTGAAAATTTACTCCCATTGTCTCTTAAAAAGCGATATCTTCCATGGGTACAGCTTTAAAAATATTCTATTTCAGATAAAGTGACTAAAATAGCACGCTGTCATTTAAAATACAATTGATATCCTAATTTTTGGGACCAAGATCGCAAAAGTTTCTGTTCATTAGAAATACTCTCACGAAACATATAACCCACATCTCATTTGTATTAAACTAAAACTGTTCGTAAGAAAATTTATACATTAACACCATCTTAGAAATGTGAAAGTTGCAAGACAAACGAAATCGGAATGCATCATGTGCTTCTTTTTGCCATAAGCTTGCTCAGAAACGGCGCTTAGGAGCTATTTATTGGAGCAAATGTGCAAATGAGCAGAAGGCAATTGAAAATTTTCACTGATAAAACGAAGAATAAAATATGACAGATATTGGCCCTTACACTGCCCACATTTAGGGCGTGGGTATAAAACATGGTTCTCTGGTGTGGTTATACATTTTGTGTGTGTGAAGCGATCATTTTCTGCTATATTTCTACGTTTGCATAGCATTACAAATTGGTAAATATATGGGGAGATATATTACAGCTTTGAACATGGTCGTAATATTTACACTTCAAAGGATGGGGAAATATCGCGGGCATAAATTTAAGTGACAACACACACGCCCTCTCTCTCTGTCATATCCTGATATCATTAATAGACAAATTCAAAGAATAAAAGGCTTTATTGTAACATTTTTCTCATCTCCAGGTATTCTTACTGAAACAGAATATTGTGGAACGTTAGGGAATTTTACAGGTGGTTGTAGAATAAAATAGGATACTGCCAGAGGGTATTAATGATCTGTAAAATAAAGTATTCAAATATCATTTTTCAGTCAAGTTTAAACTGAAGTTAACTGAGCGCGGTGGATAAGGGAGGTCCCGAGTTAAAATCCCTTGGGGCAGCTTTGGGAGACGCTGGAATATATCTTTCTTTTCCAGGAAAAATTTTGTTCCCTATTTCATTCCATTGGTCTGTTAAAATCGAATGAGTCAAGTGAGGTGGGCATTTTTAATTTAAGGACGCCCTTTAACATTTTTTATCATTAGCTTCCAATTTAATGGCGTTAAACGACCGATAAATTTTGCTCATAGTCCGCATCTTTCATGCTTGAGGTTCTTTTATATGCTGTAAACGATTTGGGTTCAACGGCCTTACCTCCCTTCGGAAGGAAGTCGTAATTTAGACTTTTATTCCCTATAAAATCCATCACTTCTGTCCAGAAGGGCTGGTACTGTGCGCGGTGTGACGGTAGCTTACGCATTGGAAAGGTTTCTGCCCCGGCGTATGGTATAGAAGAAGCTCTTTTTGGGGACTTGAACCCCTGTATTGTAAGCTCGCGGTCGTTGGGATGTTCCATATGGAGTCATTGTTAAAGGCTACATCTACATTGGTAGTTCACTGTACCTGGATCCTGGCTGCTCGGTGTCCCTTTCATCTCGTCTCTCCCTCCTTTCTTCCGGAAGGTAACCCCAATGGGGGCGTAGGCACCATAGGTCAAACCCTGAGCAAGGCTAAAGTACCGAAAAGTCCTCCGTTCCTACTAAGCCAATCCAATCTACAGCTAAAGTAAAAACGATTCCGAGACGAAGCCCTTTTGTTGTTTTTCTTACTCTGCTTCTCTTGGTAGTTGGAACTTGTAGAACTGCATTTGTTAACTAGTTTTAGCTTTACTGAAACATTTGAATGCATTTTTATGTTTATTTTACACGTTTTTATTATTCCGTGTTTAAAGTCTTAAAATAAAAAAACATTTTTTTCTCAAAGGTATATTATTCTAAAACTTGGAAGAAACTTTTTTAGCCAATAGGCTTAAACAGGGCAATAGGTCGTTTCTATTGAAATTATGTTTTCCCTTCGTCAATAATTGTCCCCCCAAAACTTTTAACCTTTAACGTGCTTTGAGGTTCTAACTTACAGGATTATAATTAATAATAGCTCTTTGTAATATATCACTGAAAATGAACTTTAACCGGCTACATGCTAAGTGTACGATTGCTTGCAGTTTCTCGGTGCCCAAATGCAGGGTTTTAGTAATTACACTCCATTTTAATTAAAAATTGTAGGTGTTACTACTGAAGGTTTTATTTGTCAGTTATAAAATAACGTTTTTGTGCTGCGTAGTTAAAATAATTGATCTTAAAGAACCATATCATATCAGGTGACGTCGGCTGTAAGTTTAATATAGATGTAATCCACCAAAGGAGAATATTTGACAGAAAACTCTATTCGCGTTATATAAACTGAAACGAACAGCGTGTAACAAAACGATGTGTCAACTTTGGGGAAACCTTCCTTGCATATACAGGATAAAAAATATATATGAACATGGGTCCGGAATTGCTCTATTTCCTTGTTAGAGCCCTTTTCCTATACCCGCACCACATAGCAGAAAATTCAAAAACAGAACTGTGGGAAACAGAAAAACATTTGAAATGTTCAAAATGTCTTCTGTTAGCACGGATACATCCCTCAGCCTGCCGTTACATGAACTCCCTGAAGCGCTGATGTATCCATGGAGTATCTCGTATTTTCTGTCAGCTTTGGAGAATATGAGCACCAAAACTACACACCTTCGACTAATTCATAGATCATATGAGCATCTGCCAACTCCACATTTGAATCTCATTTTACTATATCTGGAATGAGGTCCGTAAACATACAGAACTGACACTATGTGCTCGGTAATGCGCCAAACAATGAAGTGAGTAGCATAACAAGAAAATTATGGGTACAGAACGACCACAACAACCTTGTACCTAGGAATTAAGTGTAGTTACAACACTTCACCCCATTTAACGAGAGGTAAAAGCGAATGTTTACCTACTGCAGGTATTAAGCAACTATTTTATTGTGGGGTTATTGCCACAGGGCAGCTATGCTTGCATTCTAGCTTGCATATCACGCCGTGTAAGCGGAATTGTAGACAAAGGGCTCTAACAAGGAAATAAAGCATTTCCGGACCCATGTTCATGTAACATATTTGCACTCTTTATATGGTAGGAATGTTTCCCCATTGTTTTGACATATCTTTTTGCTACATCCTATATGATTTTATCATTTTTAGTCATAATAGTTAAGGAATGTATAATTAAGTGTTTAATAGATTTTGGTTCACTGCGTACAATACTTCAGTCCTCAAATTATTGGTGTTGATGATGGGGGCCATTTCTATAAATTTCTTCGAAATTTACCAGAACATATATTTAATGCGTTTATCGCTGAAGGGGTGTCCCATTTAACTACACGTATTCATAAGGCGGAAAAATATCTTAGTAGAGTGCTTAATGTGAATTATGTAGAGATTACCTTGCAGAACAAATTATGCCACTTCCACAGAATTTGCTGTCTTTGTCTTGCGTATTTCTTTCGTTTTAAAATAAGAGTAATGCTAAATAAAAAATGCAAATAGACAATGTTCGCGTTTATCAGATTAAAGCAGCAACTGATAGCCTATAGTTTACTAAAAATGATTTGCTTCTGTGGGGTTAAGGAAAGGCGTGGGCAAAAATTGTACTGGTTGGGCCACAAACATATATTTTTTTTTCTCCGCACAACTGATACTATATCATTACATGACAGCTACATAAAAATGCATTACTCTTAAAAATATAGGTATTTTCGATGGTTTTTGTCCAAACTCTCTCCCAGCATTCAAATTTATTGGCATTAACAATTCTAGGGGGAAAACTGTAAACATGTGTTTTGGACATCTTAAAAATTATTGAATTGCTTTTCTTGAACCGTAATAAGTCATAGTCAGAAGACTCAACATCTGGACTGTATGTTGGGTGAGAGAGTAATTAAATTCCTTCTAATTTCTAAATATTTTGTTCGATGATCTTGATCAATCAGCACTTTCTTGTTGCAGTATGGCCCGGTTTCTATTTGTCAAAGTCGGGTAGCGTAGAGTTGAAATTTCGCTATACCTTTACACTCCCTCTCAGTACAACTCACCTTCAACTCCAAAGTCAGTTTAGAACCAGTGCGAAATGCACAACACCTTCAAAGTTCCACCAAACGCAATAATCATTTTTGCCCAAAATGACTTAGACAAACCACTGACTGTCAAAATAGAAATGATCATTAGCCCACTTTTATGGAATAGATTCTTCTAACTATATATCAAAATTTCAAACATTAGCTGTTCCTTTGTAACAAGATAGCTTCCAGACACAGGTTTTTTAAGTAAAATAGTTGTAAGAAACAGAAACCTTCAAATTAATATCGCATATCTTTGTTACATTACATATTTCCATGCTTATTAATGTCATTCCAAACCACATATATACACATAATCACATATATAGAAGAAAATATTCTTCTTCGAGCAGGAACTAACGTAAATAAAATGAACCTAAATGATATGTTTGTAACTAACATAGCTTACCCCATATATTTTTGGGAATATAATACAAAAATATGTAGTTGTTTACATTGCCCATTAAAAGGAATATCTGAAGAAGCAATTGCCTGTACTGGCCCCCTGTTGCAGGCGCCGCTAATTGAGGTAATTTTATTTTGAAACCTTTATATACTTCAGTGCTGTCTCGAGGCCGAAGATTTTGTATTACCACGATCATTCGACTTGACTTCCTCTCTCAGTGCCCAGAAGTTTCTTTCCTCTCAACGTACTACTTTTGCTTTTTACTAGTTAACTAGCACTTTTTAGTATTCTTTCGATGGCGACAGCATTACGGAAACGAAATAGGTCCAATAATATCCAAACATAAGTCTCCTCCTGCATGGTTGTCGTTGTAACCATTACGAACCATTATCTCCACAAACTGCATGTCATTAGAGCTACAAACAGAAACATTTTACTATACAAACACTCAAAGTTTTGAGGACGTACTCTTGCTACAAATTTGATGTAGATCAAAGTGCTTGTTAGCAACTACCTGAAAAGCAGAGCGAAGGTTTGTTTGCTCTTTTTTTCTTTATCAGTTACCTCGTCTCTTACTTTCTTCTCCTTCTTGTTGCGCTTTTATGGTTTGGTCCTTTAGAAGATGCTATGGGGCTGGAATGACAACATTTCTAGCTCTTGAAACTAAATAAGATACAGTTGCTCTTCATAGCAGTTGCAAGGTATATGGTTTAAATTTATTAATATATGGAAGATTTATATTTTCTATTTTAGACTTCTTACAGCGACGAAAAAAGATCACCTACTTTATCCACGTTAAGCTTCCGCTAGTTTGATATTTAGGCTTTGTCAATGCTCTACTTACCCTTAGAAATTTACGTTTATCAGATATCATGCAATTCTACTGTCAGTTCGCTTTCTCTGAAAAGAGTATCAGGCAATACAAGAAATTTACAATGATGGTTGTTAAAACATCTTTTCTGTGAGCTTTATTGTTTTATATAATCTTCAAAATAAAGGGAACATTGGATTGCTTTCTGCTCATGGTTAGGTAAATATTAACTAAAAGTAACGAGTCAATTAAGTTCTTCAAAATGTGTGTTATTCTCCTTTTTCACGTTTTGAGCTTGGGACAAACATGCAGAATTTACGTAGTAGTATAATTATTCGTATTTATAAACATACAGTATTTTAGTAAAACATAATAAAAACGTATTGTTTGTAACCGCTTTTAAGAATTAAACAGTAAAGCCCTACTGCGTTATCTAAACATTATTTTGTCTTTTGTGGCAAGTTAGTATTTTTCAGTAATATTACATTATATTCATAACACTTCTAAATACCAATATGTTGAAGAAATGGATCTTAATTTCTCCGCGTAAACCACCGACTATAGGAAGGCATAACTGACATAGTGGTGAAAATACTCTTGCGGGAATCTCAATTCATTTGTGATGCCCGAGGCAATGTAACACACTTTGTAGCATTTTGATTTTATTGGAGATGATAAAACATGTAAAGGAGTGATAATGCGTCAAGTTTTACCAAAATCTTGGAGAAAATTCAAGCAGAAACAGTTCAGAAGATTTTGCAGCCTTTCGGCGACGGTTACGTGATTTGAACAAAGTTTCGAGAGGCCATCACAAAGCCAAAATGTAGATGCGTTCTTTGATAAAGTTGGATCAACGTCTGCCTGTCTATGAAATTGCTGACGAATTATGGGCATGAACATTCTCCGTAATAGAGGGTTAACGCAGAGTGGCGGCTGTGCAGGACCAAAAATATGTTTCAATGCGCCAACGACGGTCATGAGTTCTGAAAACTGTGATTATAATTTGTGACGAAACACAGCAGAATGCTGCAATCCAGTAAACATGCAGCGCGAGAACATCATACGGACCACAACAGCGGAATTGAAACATTCTAAAACAGGTGTTTCAGAAATACTGGTAGTTCCAAAGGGCTAAATGTGCGGAGTTATATTACAAAGGGCCTACTTTTAAGCGGATTAGGAACTGAGTCTTCCCAGGGAGGCGACGTTTTTGATGGCCGAAGTGCGGTTACTTTTTGAACATATGTATTATTAAGTAGCTATTAGGGTGTCCCACGAAGCACCGTCCTGGCCACTACGAGTCAGCCATGTACTTGCTTACAGCCAAGGCCACAGCGAGTAAGATAATGAAGGAATACTGGCACAAAGAGGAAAAGAAAAGGAAGGAAGCTGCTATTGCAACTAATACGAGGCGATTATTTCAAAGTCTGTGTCAGTACGCGAAAGCGGTTTGTACCGCGAAGTAATGAATTTTTTTTTGAATGATTTATTTAAGGACGCTCTTTAACAGCCCAGGTCATCAGCGTCCCATTCAACTCAGGGCGTGAAACGGCCGACAAATTTGCTCAGAGGCCTCTCTTTCAGGCTTGAGGTTCTTTTTCGTGCCGTAAATGTACGACACGGGACCCACGGCTTTACTTGCGAAGTAATGTAACAGCTGTGCTGTGCGAGATGGATTCCCTAAAACAAAGAACTGCAATAGTAGAGGCGAACTGCAGCCATGTTTCCTGGTGCTGACTGGTGTTCTTGCATTGGTGAAAAAATTAAGCACAACTCCGTCCGTTCTTACACCTGCTGGTATCCAATCGCGGATGCTCAGAACCCCTACTAAGTTGACTCGTAATTTGACGGTCACAGGTACAATGCCCACGTTGTTTCGAAGATGGTCGGTGTTCCGTTGGCTAATCTGTAACTTGGTAATGTTTATAAAAGTACTGCTGTTGTAAACTATTCTTTGAACTCTATCAAGTACACAGTAAGAACTATTTTCAGTGTATGTACCATGCACTACTAAATAAACAACTTACCTAACAAACATAGAGTTGACTAATTTTACAGTGTGCATTATTACATTTTAATTATTAATATAAACAATAAAAATTTAGTTAACTTCGGAGAGCTATGATTTATTATTAAATTATGGTTTTATATCATAAATTATTTGTACATATTTTACAAAGATATTAACGGGTAATATTATTTAGCTAGTGGCACTGTTTCAGTTGGCAAACGCTACCAAATTAATTCTCTTACATTGATTTACATAGAAAGTTCTGATTCTATTATGTTATATTAAATATGTAAAAAATGATAAGATTCAATTGCACATTTAAGGGGAAATGCTAGGCTGCACAAGGGATATAACGCTCGCATACTTGTGAAAAATGTACGCTTTTAAAGCATCACCCATATCGAGAGCGTTGGATTGAATTTTACGCAGTAAATAATTTAAATTAACAACCGAGCAGATGTGACTATCAGCTATAGTTTGATATGGAAGAAAAGTGAGATAAAAGAAAGAGATGGTTTTGCCTGAATCTAATTACTGGATCCGTTCCAGCGCTTACCCAGCAAATGATGGCCAATAGCCAGCAAAACAATTGACGGTTCTGTATTGCTGGGCAACTGGTTTTGTCACTTGCGGACATTTAACCTTTGATATTTGCATGTCTTTCTAATGATTTTTATAAAGTTTAGTTAGCGTTTGTCAGTTTCGCTTGGTTATTAACACATCCAGCATATTCCAAACTTAAGCAGCTGCTGCAAACCAAACACCTTAAAGTCTTTAAAGCAAGTACGTCTTCCTTGCTACAGATTTTTTTCAGGAATTTAGAGACTTATTCAGGTCTTATAAAGTGGAGTATAAAAGATGTGAGGCGTCTTACTTGAAATCAACAATAATGAGATTGCTGCAAAATTATTAACAAATTAACCACATCATATCAAATATTTATACTTTCAGAAGTGTATATAACGGAATAATTTATGTAAATGCGTGAAATATGCAGAGTGGCCCAATGAACTATGAACTACTTGCAATGTTTTACCTATAGGAGGAGGAGAGAGCGTCGTTCGTTGCTGTCCTCCTGTATCGTCAGAGTAACGCAGATGCAACCATATAACACTTTCCTTATCTATTTCAATTTAAAAGATTTTACTTGCCAATTTTATGAAAAGAGTGCTGAAACTGACCGCCGTCGGTGTCCATATATGTTAGTACATCTTTAAAAACTATTCATCATTCGCTATGGTTCACGTTGTGTAATGCTAGGTATTTTCTGGAGGAATATTTTGCTTCAATTCTTGCAGTGTTATGTTTTTATTTACCCAGTAGAAACCGCAAGTGTTAGATCGGGGGACCAAGGGAACCACAAATTCTTATTAATAACTGTCATTCTGAAACACACTTACAACATCTCTCAATAATCACTGTGGCATGAAAAAGATGAATGAAATCATGCTCTTTTTTTTTTTTTTTTTTTTTTTGTTGATTGTGTAAAAAAAAGTGGGCAAAATTGCATTCACGTATGCTACAGTTACTCTTCTGTGCTTTTAGCTTTAAATTTTTACCAGCTCTTTGCACACAGCCATAAGAAATGCTTCCTTGTTGTGAAAGATATTTGTGTGATTTTGAGAATTTTTCCAAATGATAACCAATGTCATCTAATGTTTCTTCGGTGGGAATACTACGCTATCTATTAGATCTTTTTGATTAATCACAACTCGTTTACTGAAATGTATTATAAAGATTGTGAACTGTTGTACGACCTGGGACTTTAACACCAGGGAACAATTCTTCAAATCATCTTTGAACTTAACGAGCTGACCGAGTTAATACATAAGAATAATAAATAAATACAGTTGCTCGGTAGAAAACACACACCGAGTCATAATTAACGATTAATATGTAAAAAATTGTACCACTCGTTATAACTAGGCTGATCTCAGACACTATCAGATCCACACTGACCTTGTCCCAGTCAACACGTGTACGCACGCTCGGTTGAAAAATACCGCACGTTGTTATAATATATTGGATAGTTCGTAGATCTCTGTATGTTTTCCTGGTAATATATAACCGTTTATTTGGTGCCTATAAATTAAAATTAGAAATATTTAAATTAAAGATAACCACAAAGATGGTTCAACGTTTGCTGTAAAATTAGGAGATGTAGATATTTTATTTCAAATCCCAGCAGCTTGGACATTACTGGCTTATTTTAACAAATAATATTTACCAATTTATACATTATATTTATTAAATGGGAAGTAAACTTTCACGGCAATTTGAGAATCTCGACTTTGTTTATGGTATTAACAGTACTTTATTATTGAAATAAATCATAATCCCTAAATGACTGTGTTGAGCATTGAATATAAAGCATAACGCTTTTAAATCAGGACTGAGTAAAGCAGGCGTTAGTTACTCTATATATGAAAGATGTACCAAAAAGTTTTAATTTGAACATTTTATTATAAGATGCATCCAGTACACATTTCGTAATGAACTTTACTATTTTCAAAAAAATGGCTATTAAAGGGCGATAGTCTTGTAATTTAAGAAATCAAGGAATGTTCAATATTTTAACAAAATACATTATCTGTAAATTGCTTTGAAGTTTTATAGATATTGCTAAATGAACTTAAAAGTATAAAAAGCAGTAAATACGATGAATTTATGTGTGCTATAAATTATTAAGTACAATTAAATTATCTTTGATATTTTATTCCAAATTCCAAATTAGAGATATTTATGAATCAAGTTTAAATGTGGCAATTAGTATGTATATATCCACCACAGATTTAATTCCATTCCAAATAATTATCTCATAAACTTTACTAATTTCTAAAATATATATTATTGCACAAAATTGTGTTTTATTTTGTGTTTTACCTTTTGTATATGCCTTACATGCAGCCATTAAATTTTACTTTCTTTAAGATATGAGAACAAATTCATTTGTATGCCGGGCCAATCAACGTATTTCCTTAAGCAATGAACTAACCAAAGATGGAAATCACCCCAAATGGAGCAAATAAAGTGTTGCAACATCTTTCACTTTTTTTCGTTTGTCCTCGGTTTGCCGGTACCAGTAGACTTATCGTGTGTTCTGAATGTGTAGAAATCTTGGCAAAATAATAATGTCTCTTAGTCATGACAACAGTAACAACAACATGAACCTTGATTTAAGTGCCGGTAGTGGGACTGTGACGGAAAAGGGAGTACCTGAAAAAAAAAAAAAAAAAAACTTTTAAGGAACTGTTGTAAATATTTTTACCAAAAAAAAAAATAGTAGACATTAACTGTGTGAGACCTATTGAACCGTATTGAAAGCATTTGCGGCATTGCTTACAACAGAGCTTCAGTTACGCAGTTATTGCTTAAACTTTGATTCCGTTTTCGAACATTATTACACAACGGTTGTTGCAGTTTATGGCTATGCAGTGCGTAGAGATTTGACTTTGTTGTTTCCTGGGAAGGTGACATTCCATTGATGAAATAGTCACTATGTTTATATTGATAGCTTTTCTCTCGAAAAAAATTACATTGAAATGTTATTAATAATAAACTTCATAGTGCATTTTAATTCGGTTTTTACTTACGTCGGTTCTTTAATTTATGTATTATTGTTTTTGTTTGTGTTTGGCCACTCGACTTCTTAGAATGTCTCAGAGATTTTTATGTAAACTATAAATTTGTCCTTTTAATAATTTATCAGTGTAAATTCGATGATGCAAATATTCTTTCGCTTATTTTTTTTCTGGTTTCTGATCACAAGAGCGTAAACTATTGCAAAATCTCCAATGCCCATTGTGCAACTGGTTCAGATTTTAATTAGTCACCAATGACACTCACTCTCGCTTACTCTAGTGTGTGTGTGCAAGTGAGGAAACTGTTGATCAAAAAAGCCACTCGTGTGTGGTAGCCCGTAGACCAGAGATTTGGTATGACATCCTTGATGTATTGGGAAGAGTTTGGGACTATGGCTGTTGTTCATACTGTCTTCAAGCTTCTGTGTACTTTGAAAAGCGAGTTATGATACTGAATGCTGACTGTAGTGGTGGCTGGATTAAGGGCTGCTTGTGCATATCTTAAAAATATTCAGCATCTGTAGCTCATTCACGTAATTAGATGAATGCCAAAATATTTGAAACTTGGTTTCAGAGCATATTCTTGATAATCTTCCTAAGTGCGCTATAATGTTGGACAAGTATTTGTCTAATCCAGTTTCCACAAAAACACTGTTTCTGGAGAAAATTCGGGAGGCAAATAGACAAATTCAGTACATAATAGATGAAATGGCTATAACTCGTGGTCATGAGCTTCTTAGATTACCACCGTATACCACTGTTGTCTCAACATGTGCACGCTTAAAACATGCAGTAAAACGCGGTATGTGACTCTCTCGGTAAATGACAGTGTTTGTGGCGTGTTGCAGGAATGTGCGAGACATTCAAGTGTATGGGAAAAATGTGTTCAACACGTCATGTCGGAAAAGGTATTCATGCTGCAACAAGTCTCACATAACAATGTTTCGTTTATCATACGCGTGGATGAATGAAGTGAAAAAGTTGAAGACGGTTATAAATAATAATGTACATAACGCTATTATTTGCATTATATATTTATATTTGAACTCGCGTTGTGTCTCATAATAAACATTTAAAATTTTTTGGTATTATAAGAAATATTCACGAATTCACATATGTGTTATTTGGCACACCAGCTATACAGGCTGCTAACATTTGGTTAAAACAACGAAGGAAGAAAGGTGACAATGGTGGAGATTGCGATATTGACACCGTTATCCGCCAAGCAGTCTTTGATGTGCCGGTGGTTAATGATTAGAAAGCGGGATACTATATATGGCTGTTAGCATTATTTTCATACAGAAAAACAATAATATATATTTGTAACTTTAAATGCAGGTGGAATTTAAGCAAGGCCATTTAGAGTTTTAAGATAATTTTTTCGTTGACTTCATGGACACGAGAAGCGCTATTGTGACTTCTAGTCTCGCTCCTGAGACTGCTGGTTACCGAAAGACACCGAAAATATCAAAATAATCACCTCAAAATACACCATAAATATAATCTTCAACATAACACTTATAAGTTTTAATATTAAATAAAAATTGATATTAAATGATTTTATATTCAAACTTATTACAAATAAAATATTAAATAGCACTAAATTCTTTAGTGATTTTTATTAATACAAATTCCTAATTGCAACAGAGCTTATTTTCAATTATTGTCTTCCCAAGTGCATATTTTGAATGCCCAAGTGTATGTTTCGTTGTTTTTACAAGAAAACCTTGATATTTGTGATGAATTTCTATGTGGAATTATATATGACATACAAGAAGAAAATGTAGATATGACAAAACGAAACACTGAAAGCTGTACAAACATTTCGGACAGTTACGTAGTCAAGTGGTCGTAACTCAAGTTAAACCATAAAGCCGGTTAACTTAAATAACAGTCGCTCGTCTATCCTTTGAGAAATGATGTGGGTGTACTTATATGAAATGAATAATCAGTACAGAAACGTTATGTTATTATTCATAATTTTTAAATATTTAACAGCACTACCTGCTCATAGGCCTCTGCTTTTCTTTGACTGTGACACATGACACATAGCCGATATGACTCGAAAATAACAGAGGCTCTCTTTGGAAAAGAGCATTTATATGCACATAACCTAAAAGCATGCTTTTGACAACCTGCTCGATTAAAGGAATAAGGGTCTTGGGTCGTTCGCTCCAAATGCTACCGTCTTATAGGTCTAAAGCTCTGGTACTTAAAGCTCCCACTTCCTGTATATTAGCGTTGCGGTGAGTGCTTAAGAGGAACCTACAACTTCGTACGGTGAAATATCGACCAGAACCTTTACAAGAGATGAAAGATTTCCATTACCTTATTCTGTGAACGGCAAAAAATGGCGACTTTTATGTTACTCAAAATTGACAGGATCGTATAATTTTTGCGCTTCATTTACTGCGTACTCTTTAAAAGGAACATTGCTTATGTATGCCATAACTATAATCCTAATTTTGCTTCATTATAATGGGGCAATAACTTTTACGACGTTTATACTTGCAAAAATCAATTAGTCACCTTTTATAAATATCGTTTAAAGAAACACACCATTAGTGTGTATGTGATAATTGCTAAATTCTCAGTTTTAATTTCTAAGCAATATGTCTTCTGTCTAACCCTTACCTAATATAGATACATGGAGTGTCATGCATACCGCTCCTATGAAGGCAAATATTAGTCAGCTTAAGTGGACATTGTTTATATGCAAAATATACAGAGTAAAAGACTTAAAGTCGAATTCTGGTGGCGTAGTGGTAACCGTATCTTTCCCCGTAAACCCAAGATCGCGGGTTTTATCCCGGCCAGGGTCGATTGCTTTTTTCGGGTGTAAAAATCCTAAGTATGGCTTCCTTCGGAAGGGCGGTAAAGCTGTGGGTAGCGTATCGTAGATTTACAGCACGAAAAGAACCTCAAGCCTGAAAGAAGAGGCCTCTGAGCAAAATTTGTTGGCCGTTTCACGCCAGGATTGGAATTGGACGCTGATGACCTGAGATGTTAAAGAGCGTCCGTAAATAAACCAAATCAACGAGACACTGAAAACTACCATCTAAAATATCTCCTGTACTACCATTAATATCGATAAACCACTTTCACTGAATTTGAAGAATACACCATAGTTCACAAACGTAATCTACAGAGAATCAATATTTATGATAAAAGAGTATTTTCAGCAAAAAGGTATATATTTTAAATGAAACAATAATCATAAATATAGTATAAATTAAAATGAATGAAATTGGAATAATAATGGCGTTTATCATGTGTTTCTAACACAAGGGACACAGCTTCCAGAATATATCCTTACCGCACATACGGGTTTTGCGTCTCAGCTGTTGGACACGCCACTTCGGCCGTGCCTGTACTCTTCACTTTCCTTTTAAAACTGCGCATAAAAACTTAACTTATTGTAAATGGTGGAAATGTTCTCCCTTCAGCTAAACATACATTGGTAAACACATTCGATTGACTCTCTTTAGTTAATGTTTCTTATTTCATTTTTTATATTTTCCTTTAGTTCTTCCAATGTGTAAGGATTTGTTTTGTCTTTATCTTTCAGACAACCCTACAAATAAAAATCACAGACTGTTAGCTCTGGGGAGCAAGAGGGCCATGCACCAGCATTAATCACTCTATTTCCAAACCCTTCCCTAATTTTACCCATGAACTCCTGTTGTATGAGCAGTGACGGAATCTTTTTGAAACCATCCATATGATTACAAAATGATGCTAGAGAGTCATTTCGATACCTCTCTCCATTTACTGTCTGCTCGTAATAAAATAAACCAATTATGGGTCTTAACACTAATCGCATACCAACTCCAATTTTCCTGTCATAAAGAGGGGTTCCTTGTATATAATTTGAATTTTCAGAACACCAATACCGTTGGTATTAACACTGCGTTGCTGTAAGTGTTGACACGACCTTTTTGCCTCATCTGAAAAGAACACAAGCCATAGGTCGATTAACCCTTCCGTCACTAATGAAAGAAACCATTCATAATAACGCACACATGCTACGGGATCACCTTGTCGTAGATAATGGGTGAGGTTCGAGTTTTAAAAAAGTTATTGCTCCTTGTGAAGAAGAAACTGAAACCCCAACTCGAGCTATTTTTTTAGATTATCAGTCAACCCTTGAAAACTGACCTGCTGTCTTGTGTTCTGAGAAAGTAATGTTTCTACTGTCATCTGAACGACAAGAAACACAGAACCAGATGATCACCCTTAACATGACCCAAAACGAGATACAATTTCTAAAGAAACGAAATTCTTAAGTGTGGTCCGTGTGCATTACAATGTTTGCAGTACTGACGTAATAACAGCTATTCGTTATAAGAGTTTTGTACTCGTTTCGAGTACAGTAGTCTGTTCCATATAAAGTGTGATCTTATATTTTAGTCTCCTTGAACCTATCGAATGAAAATAAATTAACTAGGGGGTAAAGAGGTATAATACACATGCTCACTCTAGGGAGAAAGGCGAGATCAGGAATGCCCTGGTTTAGACTGAGAGATTAGAAGGCTCAAAAAATAACGGATACTTCTGGTAGGAGAGTGTGCCCATTTTTTAAAGAGATGAGGAATGGGTGCATATTCTGGTAGAATGTACCTACTGGAAACACCTGAGAAAAACACTGTTTCCTGAAAACTATTAAGGCAATTAGAGGACGATTAGCATGCTGGGTCCTGTTTGCGAATCACACTAATTGGTTGAATATGGGCATTTTCCTAGCCAAAGTGCGCGAAACGAGAAGCAATTTATTTTCTGGTTAGTTTTTTTTAATGGTGTTTAACGCCCGGTTTTACTACTGAGTCACCACAGGCAGTGGACACTGATGATACACGAGATGAAATGATAAATTGGGAAAGGATTTTTTTTTTAAGGAAGGAAATGTTTCAGGCCTAGTTTAGGGTACCTCCCCGGCATTTGCCATTTATGAGGACTGGGGAAAACCTGGAAAAAACCTCAGTCAGGGAGGACGATCCTGGCGGGATTCGAACTCTTAGACCTCTATTTTCTTATTCGGAATCTGAGATATTCTCTTCCATTGTAGAGCTGATCTTTCTTTAAGTGCACAGTTGATCTTACATGTTTACTTCTATCCTTTTCTTTCAATTTTCCTATATGAGTATAAAAATCTAAACGTCCCTTAGTAATAATGGCATTCCTGCTTTCATCTACCGCCACGGGTGGCCGAGGTCGTTAAGGCACGGACTCGTGAGAGAGAATTCAAATGAAAGAAATATTACTTAAGTAATTTGTTACTCAGATCTTCCTAACCTTGACCATTTTCATAACTAGTTATGAATAACGCCAGTTATCAGAGGTGCAGCAATCAGTCCCTTACGGAACAACATGCAGGAGGTCCCTTAGACCACTCCACTGCAGATAAAGAACGTACTACGTATTTCGATCTGTCTGGTAATACTAAAGCTGCCTTGGCCTGTGGAAATTTGATGGCTTCATGTGTTTAGCTTTCCCTTGCATTTCTTTTCACTCTCAGCTTTGTTATTCCTTGTCTAATCCGAAAATAAAAACTACTAGAGATTAAAGTTAACGTTGTATGTGATTTACTGCATCACACTCCATATTTATATGTTGAAGAGTGCACTAGATCACTCTGAGTGAAATGGAGTGTACGTCAGAGAGCTGGCAGATATAGTGTTTGTTTACGGACAAGCAAATGAAACGTAGGAAGCAGAAAGATTGTATACACATAGGAACATCTACCACATATCACGTTTACTAATTTTTTTTCCAACGGTTACGGCAATACCTCAATTTTCCGACGTCGGACTTGGAGGAAACAGTGCTTGATTGCATGGTTAAACAGCCTTCGGGTAGCACTCAAGCAGTAGCATGTGAAACTGTTGTCTTTAATAGTACTATTTGTAAAGCAATACGGGAACTGTCGCTGACTCCCATCATATTCGTCAACGCATGTGGTTTCAGCACGATGGAGCTTCTGCTCATTGTGCAAATGGTACTCTTGAATACCTTTGTCAGACTTGCCCTTAAAAGTGGATAGGAAAAGGGTATTTTGTTTCTTCCTCATGTCGTTCGCTTCCTATCATCTTCTTTTGAAGTCATGTAAAAACTCTTGTCTATAAGACACCTGTAAAGAACGAGGATTACCGCTGTCTGTAATATCGTTAGAGTAATTCAAAGCATATTAGAAGGGGGTTTATTGCAATGTTTTGATGCCTGCATTTTCAGCTCTTGTTGTTAATATAAGCATCAAAACGTTTAAGCTTTATTATTTTAATTTTATAATAAAATACCCTTAACTATTATTATTACATTTATAATTTTATAATAATAATCATTGACATTTCACACAAGGTTTCCTTCTACCGCTTAAATAAGCAACCGAAAAGAGATTTCTTTGAAACTTTTGACTAAGGCGTTTTCGAACCAAGATTCCTGATATCATATTGAGGCTTTTGTCTTTGTACGTGATTCCTGAAAGTTTGTAAGTGTACAAAGTTACGAAGTGTAGTTCTGTGTTATTTGAAAATCACGCACATTTGGGTGGCTAAATTTACACCTTGGAACTTCAGCTTGTTTAAGGTCTTACTATTATTGCGTAACATAGGTATCCTTCATATCACATACATTTAAATTTTCGTTGTAAACGGATTTAAGTGCATGAATTTGATCTTCTGGAGCCTAAAGCTATTTATTCCCACTTTAACCCATTGGTGCATGTTTTATGACTTTTTCTAATCTACATAGTAATGGGTGCTTGAATTTGTCATTGCTCGTTTATTTCAGCCTGTTCTACTCCTATTTTGAATGCTTCAATTTCCTTACCATTTATAGATTATAATGGTGTTAATGAAAATCACATATTCTTTTCAAATAATACGGACCATTGTAATATTAATGTGGTGCCACGTTTTTTTTTTTGATTGATTTATTTATGGACGCTTTTTAACAGGTCAGGTCATCAGCGTCCTATTCAACTCAAGGCTGAAACGGCCGACAAATTTTGCTCAGAGGCCTCTCTTTCAGGCTTGAGGTTCTTTTTCGTGCCGTAAATGTACGACACGGGACCCACGGCTTTACTTCCCTTCCGAAGGAAGTCATACTTAGGATTTTTACGCTGCGAAAAAATCCATCGGTCCTGGCCGGGTTCGAACCCGCGATTTTGGGTTTAGTATGGTAACCACTACACCACCTGAACCGACTGGTGCCACGTGGAAATGCATTTGAGTCCATAATAATTTGAAAGTCGTTTTTTCATTTTAGCCTTTAATTTTAGGACAAGGCGATGAGCATTTAAATTTGGACTAGTAAAGTTTGTAATATCTTAATCAGTCATTATAATTTTGTGTTTATATTATTTATTTTGCATAAGTTACAACATTATAATGTCCATCCTGATGATAAAGCATGAGGCCAAATCTTTCACAATTTTTATACTTTACATTTTAGTTTATGTTTTACAGATGCACATTTCTAATAATATTTTTATGGTGTTTATCGCCCGTTTTTACTAATGAGGCCCCAAAGGCGTTGACGCTGATGATACATGAGATGAAATGATACATTGGGAAAGGATTTATAATAAGGAAGGAAACGTTCCAGACCTAAGTTTAGGGTACCTCTCCGGCATTTGTCATTTATGAGTAAGGAAAACCTGGAAAAAACCTCAGTCAGGGAGGAAGGTACTGGTTGGAATAGAACCCCAGACCTCACGCTCACGAATCCGCGCCTTAACGACTTCGGCCACCCGTGGCTGTATTGATAGCATGTATGTCAGTAGGGAAAATAAGAAACGGCTTAAGTAAACTTAGGAACTACTTTCAAAACAAGTAGTACAAATATAAAATTGTCATGAACTATACTTAAAACTAAATAAGTAAGGTAGCAGACTAAGAAGGTGCTGATGCTGCATTTCCTCTTCTCTAGAAAGCATTTGTTTAGTTTATTGTGACTGATCTGTGTTTTATGACGAAAGTCCTTCTGCTCTAAAACACATATACAAACAGTCCACTTCCACTAAACCAATTTGAAAATAACAGAAGTCTAAGAGTTTAATCTTGTGCCTCATAATCAATTATGACGTACATGTTAACTTATTTTAATAAAGAATTCTACGTCATGTCACGCTCCCATTAATGAATAAAATTTAAAGTAAATACTTCAATTCATTGTTGAAATTTTGTACTAATGATAGCTTGTGAAGGTCATGAAAGGAATATTTATAACCTTTTTAAACTATACTGCATATACTTTTAAGCATTTATAATATCGATGCTTATTAATTGCATGCAATTATCAGTTAATAACTAATAATAAATGTTGACTGCCATGATGATCTGATATATTAAATTATTCAAAAATAAAATTCAATTAACTATGGTTACTGTGTTTATATGGTCCTCATTTCGCTATGCAATCGAAAATTTATTTTGCTTACGGGGAGTTAATGCCTAACTTCCTCACCATCTACCGAGGAAAATCTTGCAGCGAAATCACAATTCATAGGAATTATTATTATATCTATCATTACAGTAAATGCTCGAAGTACCAGCCATCCACTCGGAGACATGAATGTTAAAAGGTTAGGGAAATTTCTCATTATAGTCTAATTCATCAAGATTCTGCTCTGTTATTTATTTATTTTTAATTTATGCTTATTGTGAATGAAAACGCATTGCGTTCGAACATTATTTACCAATCTGAAAAGTGCACTTCTCTCTTTCAGTTATGTGATTTCTTTGCACATAACAAATCTTAAATAATTATGCCTTATTCTAACGTATATTCTTCGTCTCAGCATACTCCACAATTTAACAAATAGGGAGAAATGTGTGACAAATGCGACTGAACAAGAATAATTGCCTACATGAGCGGAACTATTAATTTACAATAAGTCTTACCGGGAATCGCTGTCCATTGAAGGCCAACCAGTTTTCACTAGTGTATGCAAACTCCGATTGCGCAGCGGAATGGGAGCATAATATATGGACAAAAAAAAAAAAAAAAAAAAAAAAAAAAAAAAAAAAAAGAAAGAAAGAAAAAAAAAAAAAAGAAGTTTACTGCAATTATGTTCTGTTTCATGTAATTAAATTATAGATTCGTGTTAATTTAACAAATTTATCTTATATATCATACGTTTATATTAATTTACAAATGTAATAAAGTTGGTGTACAGGCCCCACCAAAAATTTAAGGACACCTACATATATCATCTAAATGCATTCTGCCCTAAAATATTTTGTCCAGCAGCCTTTTGTTTCGTATAAAAAAGAAAACAAAAAAGAAAGAAAGAAAAAATATCAACAGGTACATATAAAAAATGTAAGAGCAATTATTGTTTCATAAGTTATTTTTATCCTTTTTCTATTTTGTGGGGATATAGCCGTGAAAATATAAAGGGTATAAACGTTATTTTTTCCGAGGATAAACGCACATATATAAAAGACATTTATAAATATAATATTCCTACCATATATTGGTTTATCAAGAATTGACACAATGTTTATTACTTTGCAATAAATTGAAAAAAAGAGCTTGAATTGACACTATTTGACCTTCGTTTAAATCGCATGTTGAAAGAACCAGCGAAATCGGAGCGGTGTATGTTTATAGTGTACGATGTATTTATTAACAGATACCGCCCCGAATTCAACATGCGGTTTAAACGAAGGTCAAATAGTGCAAATTCAAGCACGTTTTTTCCAATTTATTGCAAAGTAATAAGCATTGTGTCAATTTTTGATAAACCAGGATATGGTTATAATATTATATTTATAAATGTCCCTTATATATGTGCGTTTATCCTCGGAAAAATAACGTTTATACTCCATATATTTTTATAGCTAAATCCCCACAACTTTTTAAAAAATGACATTTTTTGCAATATTTCTAAAAGTGGAAAAATAACATAACTTATGAAAAATTAATGACTTTTGCTTATTTTTTTAATGTACCTCTTAATAAGGTGATTTTCTGACGAATCACAAAACTTCTGGAATACATTTAGTTGATATATGCAGGTGTCCTTAAATTTTTGTAGGGACTGTAAGTCCTTAAAAGGTTATAAATGAATTAAATTAACGTGCAAAAACTTGTAGGTAATTATTTTGGCGTAAAACAAAGGGTTCCCTTTACATATGATAAACTTAAATTCTGAAATGTACATGTAATATGTTAGTCCTAAAGACATGCTTAAAATGTTTTAATAAAAGCATAAAACATTGCATTACTTGAGGGGAAATACAGTGTTCACGCAGCGCAACTAAATATCTGGAATAATCGCTCGAAAGCTTTACCAAACAATGTGAGAGTAAAACTTTCACGATGAAACGTTATATGAATAAGAGCTATATAATACTACCTTTGGTAGTAGTATCTGTTTTCTGTCTGTTCTTTAGTACAATAGAAATATTAAATTACAATATCTGATAGAGGGTTTAATTTTTCTTGTTGAATTATCTGCGAACATAAAAGTTTTCACTTTCCCCCAATTGTGTAAACGAGTGCGTCACTTATACTTTACCAGCAGAAGTTACTTTGTACTTCGCTATTATTTCACCTGTATTTGTTCCTAAAACATATGAGTGCAGTGATATTATCTTGTTCATAATCACAGTACTCATTTAAATGTTATTTAAATTATAAATAAATTAAATGCACCAGAGATATTACAGCATATCTGTTTTATAGCAAATATTGGCCCTGAAATGTTTTATTTTAATACAAATGTCTTTTAGCCCATGATTTGAACATTTGCATAAATTTCTCCATTCAACTTTAATTTAAATAATTAAACCTACTTGTTACTCCAGTAATACAAAAATGCTATATCACATCTGAGGCCTAAAGAAACGATATTTTCTATTCTTGTTGACACTATTTCTCAAATAAGGTAAAAGAATGTAAGAAAAGAACATTTTGATGACTTTTGAAAGAGAAATTTGTTTTCAACAACCAAATCTTATTTTTCGTCAGAACCATTTTCTCCCTCTCCTTATAAATGACGTATTTGAGTGCCCAAACGAACCCTCCTGTCTTAAAATTTACTCCTAAGTCGTGTAACTATTAAAGATTTGACAATAAAGCTCATTCTTTAGGAATATGAAGCTTGTAACTAAGTGCAGAAAATAAAATCTTCCACCTTCATCGGATATACCGCCACGGGTGGCTGAGGTCATTAAGGCGCGGACTCGTGAGCGGGAGGTCTGGGGTTCGAATCCCTCCAGGACCGTCTTCCATGATTGAGTTTTTTTTCCAGATTTTCCTGACTTCATAAGTGTCAAATACCGGGACGATACCCTAAACTTAGATCTGGAACACTTCCTTCCTAAAAAAAAAAAATATTTTCCAAAGTTATTATTTCATCTCATGTATCATCAATGTCCACCGTCTGTGGTGCCTCAGTAGCAAAAACGAGCGTTAAACACTAATAAAAAATTCATCGGATATTTCTCCAAGGGTGGAAGATGTTTTGAAAAATAGAAGTTTAATAATATAATCGCCGGAACATGTTATATAAACAGCGTTCTGCTGCAGCTGACAATTGTGTAGAAAGGATGGAAAATAATTATACATATCTGCAACCTATTGTACGGTGCGCAGTACAATGTAAAATAAAATTCAATTTAAGCTTAAGAACGAATTTCAAAATAATAAGTAACAGTAAATTGCATTTACTATTAAAATAAAATAAAAACATCATTCTACGTAACCGCAATGCAACAAAAAATAGCTAGATACTAATTTTAAGATAATATCCACTGAATACTAGTTATTCTGTTAGGCTTCAAGTTGTACAAAATCCCAGAAAAGGGACAGGCATAATTAACTGGGCTAAGAGGAGGTAGCATACATAGTAGCAAAAACTCCTGGAAGACCCCCTTCACTACTATGCTCGCGCAAGTCAGAGTTAGCCTTCGACTGAATTATTGGTCATCTGCTATCTACGTCACAGTTTTCACTAATTGGAAACATTTTCATTCCTCAATAAAATTAACACATACGAATCAACACTAATTTTGTAGGTTCAACCTCACAGCCTTAATGGTTCGCCAGTGACTATAACCTATAAATTAGAAGGTTTTTGTGAAATATGACACCGCCTGTTTTTAACAGTCTCTCAAATCTAAATAGAATAGTTGTCTTCTTTCTGCCCTCCACAGCCTATGTAGACACAACCAAATATAATTTAATTTATTTTTTATGGAATCTCTTGATGAACATAAAAATAATATTTGATAATACTGCTTTCTATGGGGTGCTAGTGAAAGGTGAATTAACTAGTTTATGAATCTGTTGAAACTTTATATACACTTTGCATATACATATTCATTGAAAATGTATTATCACCGTAATATAAAATTTAGACAAATGTATGGCACTGGTTTTCTTGGTTTTATGTCCTTTGATCTTTATGATTTTAAGAAATATACAATTTTTTATCGTGTTGAAACAAAAAAATAAATAAACTTAGAAAAAAATGGTACTCTGAATAATAATAAATATACCCATACAGATCATGGAGATATCATGACGGTTGGTGAAAATATTTCATGAATTAATAATTTCCTTTCGTATAACATAGAGAAGCAATCGGAAAACTTCTGCCGCTCACGTTAATCGCCGCTGAGGACAAAAAATAGGCATTTCGTATTGTAAGAAATTAGGAATACCAGACTCCACCATAAGAAACATCGGCGCGAGACCCTACCACAAAGTGTTTGCTGGACGCTATGAGTAGAATAGGCCCCTGACAGTGTGGCAAATATGTGTTATTGTTTCTGGCTATGCCACAGACCTAGCATAAAGGAGATGGCTGCATTTTTGGATGTAACAATCCTCACCAAAACTGCAGCTTAAGAAAGCTACTTAGAACCACTCTGAGCTATGCATTGCGACTGCAAATCGTTTTGCAACCTGAGGTTCTGAAGGTACGTCCCTAACAGCTACTCGCAAAGTTTCACGGTGTAGTGAACCTCGAGACCACATAATGAATTATGGACAAATGGAAATGCGTTTTCTGATCAGATGATCTCGTTTCTGTATGTAGGGGAGTTATACAAAGCGACGCGAATATTGCAAACCGCATGAAGTCTTCCGTGAGGACTTTGTGCAAGGTGTTATTCATGTTGGGACAGGCTTTTTATGTCCCGATATGTTGTATTCACGCTTATATAGGTCTTTTGATTGAGGTGACAATGCATTTGAACCAGAAAGGCATACATTGATCTGCTGCTAAACCATACAAGTTGCATTTCATGCCTCAACTCCAGGAGGAACACAAAATGCCTATTCCAGCGTAGGACAAATTTGCATGTTCACAAGGCTTAAACAGTTGGGTTGATGTACATTCATATAGCTCTCAACTGGACCGAAAATGCCCGAGGTTAAACTCATTTGAAAACCTTTCCAGTCTATTGGAACAAGGAGTGAAATGCCCAAACTTTCTTGAGTGGGTAAAAAAACCCTGCCAGCTTCATTCAGAATCTCGTGACGTTCATGCCAAATCCAATTACGACTATTTCAGTTAGAGGTACACAGTTTTCTGTTCGGTGAGCTAATTAACACTATGGAAAATTACGTCTCTTTTAAAAGTCACATAATCTAGTCACTGCATAAGCTCAGAATCTGCAGGGTAAATTATAAGTTGTACTTAACAGTGTTTGGCATCTGTTAGCAAACTATAATTGAAAGACTATCGTGTAGCAAGCAGGGAGAATATACAAATGTAATATGTATGCTTCTATACATAAAGAGTAAGGCATGGAAAAGAATAAAGGTAATCAACGTAATTTTATACATGAATGGTAAAAACTCATTGTTTATATATGCATCCATTACAAATGTACGGCTTATTCCTGCCTACCGAGTCCATGATGTTCTTCTTGTGAATTCACTGAATTTATGTGGGGTAACTTCCAGTCTCGTATAATTTCCCTAAAATGTAGACTAATGGCGAATGGACATGCACTGCGTTTACGGAAAAATCTGGGGAGTTAAAGCTTTTTGCTAGAAATACACTTTCTGATTCTTGGAATCGTTGTATGGGCTACATTATGAGCTCTTGGCATAATTTAATTTCAGTGAAAACAGCGCAACAACAGCAATTTTAATTTCAGAAATACATGTTGTGGTACATTTAGATGATTCACTCTGTATAAATAAGAAGGGTATACATTTTCTAAATCTGGAATTAAAATTAAACAAAAAAACATTAATAAGCCATTTCGAGGTCAATTTCAATAGCTTTACGATAAGCTATCCATATGTGATGTTTTTTCTGCATCCCTGTGAAAAATTCTTACGTTGCACATGGGGTATTTAAAACAAAGAAGAAAAAGCATGAAACCCCAAAAGAAAGTCTTGTCATAAGTTGCATTAGAAAGAAAGATGCCTTACATTTTGAAAACATTTTTACTGTGCTAGAACAAAGTACAGCAAGCGATGATATAATATCAGAATAGTTATTATTTACAGGTAAACAAAATGAACTCGTGGGCAAGGAGACAATGCTTGTTCCGAGCACATTGAATTTCTTTCCGGATGAAGGTTCAGCCGCTAGAGATGCCGCGGTGCGAGCTCGACAGATCCCGGGCACTCTGGTACCTCTGACGAGACTAGAGCTGCACCGGACCGGACGGTTGAGCTCCTCCCTTTTCGGGGAGTCTGGGTGGGTAGGACTCATGTGGCGTGATTTAGAGATTCTAATGGATATTTGAATTCACTTAGGTCAAGTAGTAGAGCTAGTGTAGCCCAACTTAGTTACTCTTACGTTTGAAGGACTCGGAGCCACAATGAGCCATCTCCACCAACCAAGTGATGTGAGATAATGGAATCTTGTGATAGAATTTTTAATTTCGTAACTTTCCATTTGTGCTCTAATTTACATTTACTTTTCACTTATGAGAAAATGCAATTCAAATTAATAAGTCAATGAATCAACCGAATCTTAACAGTCACATGACACAGTTATAATAATAGCGGACTCCCAGCATGCTGATAATGTAAACTAGTCAAGAAATTAAAAAAAAATATATGAAAAATTTAAAGTTGGAAAAAATAAGCATAAAAATGCGAGAAAAAGCGATGGAAAATAATGCTACTAAAACTTTTGTAGAAAAAGACTGAAAATGTAATTTGAGATGTTTTGAGAAGTTAGGTAGCAGCATATTTATACTCGATTTTGAAATATTGGCAGTTTCAATCAGCAAAATTCTCATCTTGTAGTATTACTTACATTTTTAAGTTTGAACGATGTCGTTGGACTAGAAAGTTGAGTAAAACCATAAATTGCATTCAGTAATATTTCATGAAACTTAAGGTACGTAAAGGAAAGAAAAATGTGTGTAACTGAGTCAAAGTTAAACATTTTCCATCCGACTAAGGGTTTACAGGATTCCCTTCCCCAAGTATTTTTATTGAAATTATTTACATTTATTCCTTTATAAACTCAAGTACTAAATCAAGGTTTAACCTAACTTTGCCCACCTAATTAAATAGCTGTAGTAAACGATTAAAAACAATGTATATGCTTAGCTTATGACAAATTTATTGAAAGTATTCTACAGAGTACCACATTTTAATAAATGTCACTCATATAACTTCCTTTGCTATTTTTATAGGGAGAAAACAATGTTTATCCAGTTGCATGGCAGCTCATCAAGTCTGCGCAAGTCTCACATGGCTCTTTCGTCTCTATTCGGGATAAACATGGAAAACATGTTCCAGCAAATAAGACACCATTAAATGCAAAAACCATGAAAAAACGTACCTTTTACAAGATATCACTTATCTTTAATACCTAAATTTATAATCATAAATAGAATAGAGGACACTAAATATGCGAAAGACCACATAAATATTTTTCCTGTTGAAATTAGCGATTACAGTTGCAATGACAAAACCAGTGGTTCTTATTTACCACAAGAACTGACCTTTAGTCAGATGCATCAGTTACATTACTCATTACGTAATGAAAATAAACCTGTCCCATTGAAAGAATGGTGTTATAGAGAAGTGTTTAATTCACATTTGAACTTGAGATTTGCTAAGACTAAGTCAGGCACTTGTTATTTCTGTGACAGAATGAAAATGGTACTTCCAGAAATGTTACGAGATGGAGAGGGAAATAAAAAAGGAGTTGAGTGGGAAATTCATAAAAGAACAGCAGAAAATGCTCAAAATGAATATGGAAAGATATGGAACTGTCGAAAGAGAATATACCTATATACTGGATGCGGGAAAACAATGTGCAGAAAGTTGTAGAGTAGAAAGGCGGTATCAAACTAAGCATTTTGAGGATAGGAACAAAGGGTTTCAGAATCTTTTTATTGCCTAAATGCGTCAACATTAAACCCGTCATGTTACAATCTCATGTTTTGAAACTTATAAACAAAACGCACTCTTGCACAGTGCTAGTCACTGTTGCTAGGTGTGTGTGTGTGTGTGTGATGTTCAATGAAAAATTTGTGTTTTGAAGCCTACTGGATGGTGCGGTAATATCAAACGCTCGTCTTGAAATAAGACAAAACTTATCGTTCCAACATGACGGCACCCCTGCACATTTTCCCCTTGCCGCTCGAAATCACCTAAACAAAACATTTAACGACAGATGTATTTGGCGCAGTGGACCAACGCGGTGGCCTCCACGGTACATCAATTAAGTACGCGCAAGTAATATTTAATTTCTTATTATGCACCAGTATTTACTAATTAAGACAGCACGTACACACTTGACATGTGAGTTACATTTCATTTTGGCTGGCAAATGAAGATGTTTCATAACGTCATATTTCAATCAGGAGCGCTTCTGCTGTTATTCTGCATCTGCAACCCCCTTGTTCCTAACCTCAAAATGCTTAGTTTGGCACTACCGCTCTACCGTACAGTTTTCTGCACATTATTTTTCTGCATCCTATATACATGTGTGGGTGTGTGTGTAGATCCTTCCAGTTCCTCTTTTGACTAATAGAGTTTTCTTTTACAAAAGAAAATTTTGACTGTGTAACTTGGGAATTGAGAGGCTAATAAAATAGGATAATGCCTACTTCATTTTAGAACTGTAATCACTAGGCTATTCGAATACATGAGATCACAATCGTAATCAATTGCAGCTTGATCGGTCAGTTTGGTAAATAAATCACTCTCATTTAAAACCACTTAATATAACTTCTTGAATCAGCCGTTATCTTTTGCCCAACTATAGGGATTTTAATAGCATAGGGATAACAAAGCAAAAAGCAAAGTAGATGTTAGTGTAGACTAATATTTTGCGTTTATGAAGGGTTCTATAAAAAACAGCCTTTCATTATTTTAAAAATGGAACACTGTTTTTTTATATTAAATAAATAACTAATATATATAGACGTCCAGTCAACAGTTGTCTTAAAGCTGATATTGCTGTAGCAAAGGGTTGGTCCTGATGGTGTAGTGGTAACCATACTTGCCTCCTGAACCTAAGATCGATGGTTTTTTTCGGACTCAAATATCCTAGGTATGGCTTCCTTCGGAAGGGAAGTAAAGCTGTAGATTTACGGCACGAAAAAGAACCTCAAATCTGAAAGAAAAGGCCTGTGAGAAAAAATTTTCGGTCGTTTCATGCCATAAATTGAATGGGACGCTGATGACCTGAAATGTTAAAGAGCGTCCGTAAATAAACCATATCAATCACTCTGCAACAAAGGAAAAGAATAACTTTCAGTTCAGCTCTACTGCTCATTCCTCGTGTCAATAATTTCTTTTACAATGGCTAGAAATGTAATGAAGTTAAGTCATGATGAATAGTAAAACCCAGTTTATAACGTACTGGATTTGGCCCCGTAAGTTTTGTTATTCAATTCAGGGTCAAAATGTGCCAAATACACTACCATGTAAATAAAATGTGTTAATTTATTATTACTTTGATTGTATTTGAAGATATTGGCTCATTATTTTTGTACACTGATTAATATGTGCTATAGGTACAACGTGCATATATTCTTTACCTTTTACCCTTTTGTATTTAATTAACTTTTACTCTTGTTTACTCCATTTTCAAAGTAATGGCACTTGACCAACTATCGTTCTGAGCCCTTCATTTATTAACCCTACAGAACGTCTCAATGGCATCTTGCCAAGAATGTACATGTTTGCCTTTCCGTTATTCCACTCTTTTACTTATGATAAATAAAGCATAAACAAGACACCTAGCTCATAAATTCTTACTTAATCCAGACAAAGCTCATCAACTTTTCCACCACATTCACTAAAATTTTCCGAATAGCGAATAAAGGCGTTACGGAGCATGGTTATACAAGCGAGCTATTTCAAGAGAAAGAGCTAACTCCTTACATGTGAAATTCAGTGCTATCACCCAAAACAATGACAGATACACAAGCTCAAGGTGCAAAGCCCGGTTAGTACTCCAGTGGGTTGCAGTCTTTTTACGGAAGTTGAGCAAGCTTTGACAGAGTATGACATGGTTCAGATTTGTTGCGCTCAGTGTTTTTAAATAACAAAGCGCACACTAACTCAAATTGCCATTCAATGTAAACTGAAGGAAACTTTGGATAGCTGATAGCAATTCTATCCCCTAAGAAATCTTGGAAAAAGGCGCGCATCAAGTTGCGAATGACGGAACAAGGTCTTCTGTTAGCTATAGGTGAATTAATCCTGCATAAACCTACAGAGCTGTAATAGCATGCTATATATACAGAATCCTCGTTTGAATTCGTGGCCGGCTTATCGGGGATTTGTTTGGCATCGGGAAGTACGCCGTTTACCGGTGGAGTCGGATATTCATAGCCCCTTAGATTTCTACAGTGTACTAAACCTGGTCACTAGTCATACAATGATATTTCGTGTATAAGATAGAGATTTTATGTACTCCAGTATCAATTGTTTTGTGTCCCTACATGGTCACGTAAATAACACTATACTTGTACTCACATTATCTTGTGGTTGCAATTCGTGAACTACAGTTTTAATTTTTAAAAACTTCGTGGCATTCCAAGCCGAGGTTTGCGAAATTTCTGATTCCTGTGCAAACTTTCTTAGAGATTTCTTTGGAATTCGCTCTAACTTTTCTCCAATGTTATTGAGTTTTTCCTCTGCAAGAACACGACGTTTTACTTTCGGTAGCTTATCAAAAACAGTTACCCGTTTCCCTACATATATTCACAAAATTAGCAACCGTTTATCTGTGAGACGCACGAACAGCAGCGAACCTGTCTATAAATAGCTGTCTCATTTCTGCACATGAGTTGTCACATAAAAATCATAAATGAAGATTTCTGCATGCTAAAGTATACAGACTTTTTGGAATTTAACAGCACTAACATTATAACACTGAAACACACGGTCTCACAACTTTCAACTCCTGTGCAGTACAAAGAACTCGCACACAAGAGGCGGGAAAATGGAGGAAGTAACAGAACCGGTTAGAAACAGGGCAGGCAAATCCCCTTTTAGCCGGCCACGCGTCCAAATGAAGGCTCTGTATTAATAATTTTAGTAGTTATATATTTATTTTTTTCCAGTTTAATTCAGCTCACACATCTTATTAAAAAGAAATTAATATTGTTCATACATATTTCAATTGACCAAAGAGAATGGAAACTAAATGTTATAGTAGCATAGCGAATGTCGCAACTACTGGCAAGAGATTTGTAAAAATGAACTAATGGAAGGCAAAAGTCAATTACCTGCATTAGGTCATTTTTGTGCTACATATGTTTCCAAGAGTAGGAATTGTTTTGAAAATGAACTCGCTAAGCCTTATCAGTTTTACTAATTTAAAAGCAAAGGACATAAAGAAAAGAGAACTTAATGATGGCACTTCATTGAAAGAACGCGAAAAAGCGGAAGTAAGCTAAGATATCTATGAAGAATATTTAGACCATTGTAATGTCCTTAATGACAGACACGAAGATAATCATTTTGACCTCCTATCAACTACTGAAAGCAGCTATAATTCAGACGCAAACGAATCAGAAGAAAACCCGTCAAGTGTTTGTCATCCAAGTCTCAAATGGGTTCTACCTGGAAATCTCAAACTTTATGAAACTATGAAATTTAATCAAAGTCTCAAATGGGTTCTACCTGGAAATCTCAAACTTCATGAAAGTATGAAATTTAATCAAAGTCTCAAACTTTACCTGGAAATCTCAAACTTTATGAAACTATGAAATTCAATCACTGAACATGGTCATTAATACTTTTACTTGAATGATATACGATCGGCAGCTTTACAAATGGAAAAGTTGACGTGAAATGTAAGCAATAACTATTTGAAAAAATTAAGGAAAAAACAAGAATGAATGAATGAATAGTGTTTAACGCCCGTTTTTGCTACAGAGGCACCACAGGCGATGGACACTGATGATACATGAGATGAAATGATATATTGTGAAAGGATTTTATGGAAAGAATCGTTCCAGGCCTAAGTTTAGGGTACCTCCCCGGCATTTGCCATTTATGAGGACTGAGGAAAACCTGGAAAAAACCTCAGTCAGGAAGGATGGTCCTGGCGGTATTCGAAACCAGACCTCCCGCTCACGAGTCCGAGACTTAACGACCTCGGCCACCCGTGACGGTGAAAAAGCAAGAAAAACCATGAAAAGTTTCAAGAATCAAGTTCAGAGCACATTTGAAATAGTGTTATTCAACGAATTGCTTGAGATGCAGCAACACAGGTGGGTGAACGAAATTTTATTATGTGTAAATTATGTGCTAACTATTCTTTGTTAGTTATACCACAATGTATATATACGTATATATAGTCTTATTTGGGTTTTTATGTACCATACTTAAACGGATTCTTGCACAGTATTGGTAAGGCCATTCACAAGAAAATATCCTAGTAGAGAAATTGTTCGCCAAATTATTTAAAATTACGAGAGACAGAATTTCTCAATGACCAGTAGGGTGTTCCGAACCGCCGTCTCACAGATAGACTACTTAGATGAAATACAATAATATCCTACGCAATGCTGGCAATGTATTGCCACAGAAGGGCATCATTTTTCACATATTTTATGGCACATGAAGTGATTATTATTATTATTATTATTATTATTATTATTATTATTATTATTATTATAAATTATATATCTTTTTATGCTTTCAGTAAAATTTTTAATACTAAAATATTCTACTTTGTGCGGCTACTCTCTGTCCCATTTTACGGCTTACTGCAGCGCTCAGGCGGAGCGTAACTCAATCAACTCACTGTATTTATCTTAATGACAGTTCCTTTTCATAGGGTAGGCCCTTTCATTGACATGTGGCGTCCATCTAACTGTGTTATTCATGTGGAAGTTTCGTTAGATGTGCGACAATAATTCAATAATAAACCATTCTCACATGAAACTAACTGCAACAAATAATAAACATGAATATGAGTATTATTTGCAACGCTGCTGTTATTGTGCATTTAGTTTGTGATGAACATTTTAAATTTGAAGCTATAATTATTGAAACTAATATTTAATTTAAAATAAACTCTTAACGAATAAATATGAGGAAATTTTGCAGAACGTAGTTACCGATTTTCCACACTGTTTTTTATAGTATATGTGAAGTGGAATTTTAATTTTTTTGTATAACATAAGCGTTATAATTGATTAAGATGTTAATTTCAGCGTGTTAATATGTGCATGCAGCATAGATCGGCAGGTCTATGGAAATTTTAATTTAATTCTTTAATCCTTATAAACTGTACACATTGTTAAATATAGAATTTGTTAGATTATATTTTACACTAAAAACATGTATTTAAATACCAAAACACCTTCAGGATTTCCTAAGGCAAGCAAAGGAAAAAATTTGATATAACACCTATAATTTTTTTCTGTAGTATAGCAAGCAAAGAGCAAAACGAATGAAATAGCAGTTGTGTGTTTAATGTAGCGACGTATTTCCTATAAGGCAAACTTTTATGACTTGAATCCACTTATAAGAAATAGTCTGTCTTTTATGACCATGATTATGGACAGGACGTATCGCTAAATCTGTTGTTTACACAGAGACATTTAGTGTTTAAATGTGTTATGACAGTCCAAATGGGGTCAGAAGAGTGCATTTCCTCAAGTGGTGCAGGCGACCCGTGGTCACACATTTATTTGACGCCGACACAAAAAGAAAGGGCAAAAGAAAAAGAATGGAGCCCACTGCCAAGCCGCAACAACTGCTGGGATTTAATTAAAATTCAGTAAGCGCATTTCAGAAATAAAAAAGAAGAAAAGAAAAGCAACATGACCTTACAGCCATATATAGGCACTTTTTATATTTTTCATCGCTTCTTTGACCGAATTTGCTCTACTGGATGTTAGTCATCCAAGCCGATATGGGCAAAATGTTCACTACATTACTGCTTTTCAGTGAGAAACTATACTAGAAATATTTTGAAAAAAATATATTGTTGCGTAAACCACACAGATTTGTCTCTTTCAACTTTAAAAATTAATTTCAGGTTTAGTAAATTGTCCTTGTTAGCTCTTGCAGTAACTTAGATAAAATGACAGAGGTCTGATACCTTAATTTACAAGTAGCAAAATATTTAGAACTTTTCTCCACTGTTGTGTTAACTGCTGAATCCTTAAAGTTTTATATTATTCGAATTCGAACCCTGGTCATAAGTGATTCTTCCACCGTTCCTATAGCAACTATCAGACAAACATATTAAGTTTCCTGTAGTATCATTTGCTTTCTAATGTCAGTCTGTGAGTTACAATAACTCTCTACTGACAAGGATGGTCTAGAACGATGAAGACAAGGGCTCATAAACAGAACTCTGCAGCTTGAATCCTTTTTCCCTGACTTAGGTTTCTCTCCTTGTTAGAAAAAATGCCGGGAAGTACCCTAAGCTTTGACCTGGAACTCTTCCTTCCCAAATTCCCTTCCGAAGTTTTCTTTTCATCTTATGTACCATCAGTGTCCACCACTTATAATGCTTTAGTAGCAAAAAGAGGGTGTTAAACACTCTTAAAAGTATATATTTTAATATATCTAGTGGAAACATAACAAGCAGATGGAACTTCTCCTAGAAGCAAAATGTAAGAATTTGCTCAACGCCAGGACAAGAAGAGAATTCAGCGTCGGTGTATAGCTACACTGACGCTGTAGCTGCACACTCGGATGAGGGAAACAAATCAAGTTGGGGAAAAATAATGTTTGGGGAAGCAAAAAAAGGAAAGAAGGACTATCTTACCAGCCAGGATTGTTCTAAACAGCAATAACGTTGTAAATTGAAAATAAACCTCGTGCGAAACAACCAAATATTTAGATATTTTTTCTAAAATTTTAAATTTCAAAAAATTCAAAACTTCAATTTCCATGTACTTCCACAAAAATTGAGCTGGTACTACCCATTTTTTGTAGTTAGACTCGGAAGTATTCAAAATAAAACTAAGAAACTATTTTTCTCTATGTTTTTTAAATTATTTGCAAAAATTGTCAAAATATTGCAATTTTTAGCACATTTCATTTGTTAAATATTAAACATCTTTTAAGCCTTTGAATGAAATTAAACCCAAATCACTCTTCACAATTTTCATGCATGACCATATGAGCATTTAATATTTCAAAGAAATATGTTGATGTTTGACTCTAAAAAAAAAAAACTCAAAAAGTTATGAACATATTCCAAATTTATTAGGATTGTTTAGTATCAGTATATGAGTATTCGTGCCAAATTTGAGCGCTCTATGTTTATAACATTAGAAAATAGCATTTTCATTATGGCTTCCCATTAAGTTTTTCGTGGTTTCTCCTGGTCACTTTAGCGAATGTTTCTGCCCACAAATTTTCCGCTCTCCCATTTCATTCCATAGTTGCGGTTGCAGGGTTGAACGTGTTAGATGAAGCAGGCCGGTTTGTGCGTGACACTAAATCTGCGCATATGCATCTGGGACCTAAGATATGTAAAATGTTCATTAATCGACGCCCCTGGCTCCTGGCCACCCGGTGTCTTATCCCTTCCTTCTGGAAGTGGCCCCCATGGGGAACATAGTACAAAAAACCCACCAATGTGGCCAAGGTACCGAAATACCCTGCCCTTGCAATGTCATCAATTCGGTACTCTTATATTGCGAGACTGTAAGCTTTTATAACGATATTAAAGCGAATTTTACAACAGCGATTATTTTCTCATTATAAGAATACCGCCAACTTATTTGTTTACCTCATGCTGAATTAAATCTTTTGGTTTCCCCTTCTGTACCGTACTGTATTAATAACAAATTTGAAACATTTTGCTGATATCCTTCTATTAATACGGTTGTCTTATTTAGATCACGCTCTTGTTGGACCGTCAAGGGTGGCTGAGATCGTTAAGACGCGTACTCGTGAGCGGGAGGTCTGGGGTTCGAATCCCCCCAGGACCGTCCTCCCTGACTAGGTTTTTTTTTCCCCAGGTTTTCCTCAGTCCTCATAACTGGCAAATGCCGGAGAGCTACCCTAAACTTAAGCCTGGAACTTCTCCTTCCTTAAATAAAAAAAAAAAAAATAATAAATCCTTTTCCAATTTATCATTTCATCTCATGTATCATCAGTGTCACTGCCTGCGGTGCCTCAGTAGTAAAAACGGGCGTTAAACACTACTCAAAAAACGCTCTTGTTAACTCAACATAACAAATAAAAGAATTTGTTTCAATCAACTGCTCGTGGTTTTTCTGTCGGAAATTATCAGCTACTACTTGTGAGCCACCTCCTTTGTCAGGACGTCACTCTAAATCTAAGTGAAATTATGGTTTTTAATATTTTTTTACCCTTAAATACAAATCTCTGGAAACATTTACTCCGCCGGTAATATTCAGTTACAGACCTAGTCATTTCGCATGGTACTGTAACAATTATAGATTACAGTTACATTTGGGAGTCGCTATATATTTAACTTAAAAGGGATATATTTCTCTGTCAATAGAAAACTATTAATTGCTTTCCTCATAGCTAACATATAAATTGCACAAATATGTTTTAAGTGAGAGACGTGCACCTGTAATTCAATACAGCATGCGAGGCATGACAAACTCCGTGCCACAAAGTACATTGCTGCAGGTTACGCTTGAAAAGCGCTTAGAGAACGTTGCTGCTACAAATGCCCTATGGCACTGCCGCCGGTGACTCTCTTTGTCAGTTTTATATCACTGCGTACACTTGTAAATTTCTATGTTAACGCAAAATTAACTGTAACCAGCTAGCTTGCCTTTGCTAATAATCGGATTAAAACAAAGACTGACTAGAAAACCGTGTTAAATCAGCGAGTTGGTTAAACAAAGGACTGGCGCGATCGAGTGGAAAATAGATGAGCCAGAACCCAACAAACTCGCATGGCCTACCGGCTTAGGTCGATACAACTTTGCAATCAACGAAAGTCTGAATGCCTGCGTTATATCTGAGGGCAGCTCCGCCACTTATATTTCCATGTTGATTTCATAAAATTGTTAAAATTTTAAGCTATGTATTGTTACTTGTCATATATACATCCTAGAGACAATGTCTTGGGGTAGTACTAGGTATATAATATTTTCGAAATCAGTTGAAAGCAATATAGTAAATTTTTACTCTAAAACTGAAAAAGCATATTTAAATATAAAAATTATTCTTACCGTTATTGCTCTACATAGTCACAGCAAAATGAAAATATTTCATTACTTCGCTCCTAGAAGCAAGCCTTCCTTTCACCCGGTGACAGTAATGCGAATAGATTAAGTTTTTTATACTTCCATTCAGAAATTCTATACTCCGTTTTCAATTGAAATAATAATTACTGATTAGAAAATGAATTCAATTTATAATTAGAACAATTTATTTTAGTAGATTTCCTTCATTGTTTTCCATAAGTGACCTTATATACATATATTTATTTATTAACAGCTTTGAAAATATTTATCTCAACTTCAGATTGACCTGAATGAAAACGACAGACATGTGATAAATGGTTTAACAGGTCTCTTTAAATACGTACATCGCCATATTTACGATTTACTTTTGGAAAGCGTGCAATAATATCATACTATGTAGAACGAACTTGCAGTTTTGCACGAAAACAAATGAGCGAAAACTAGAAAAGAGATATAGTAATCAATGTTATGTCTGGAAAATGTAAAGTCTTCTGAATACAATAGTTCAACAAGAAGTGAAATAATTATTCGCGCTGTAGTAATCACAACAAAATTCCTATTTTCTGCACCTTTACCAATAATAAATGTTAGTGCCAATTTCTGGATATCCTGTTTTACCATTTACACAATCAATAATATTACAATAATATCAACTATTTATTGAATAAACTTAAGATTTATTTCCCAAATCTTTAATTCAATTATCTTCTCAAATATCTCTATTTTGCTCGGTAGAAACAAGTTCTGAAAACTAAGAATTTCGCGCTAATCGTCGTTCTGAACACAAGCAAACTGTGTCATATGCTTCCTGCGTTGTAACATCTACTCACAAGCTACTATGGAACACACTTTTAACGCTCAACGTTTAAATAATCGCATTATTTTGCAAAGAGTTCTAGTGAAATCAAATACTTGCCTGGAGAAAGAACAAATTTTATTGTCCCTACAGAAGATGGTTAATGTGGTTACTATTCATTGTCACACATCCTTCAGCTCTGCATTTAAGAGAATCACACACGCAGTTGTTGTTAGATTTGCTGACACGAGCTGAATATACAGAGTGATCCGTTTGGGATGTCAGAAAAGTAAAACCATATATACAAGGAACTAATTACATTTTTACCTCTTAATTATGTATATATGTGTAAGAGAGTTAGGAATCTTGTTTTGTGCCCAGCATATTAGCACTCAACATGACCGCCATTGTGAATCCTACCGCCACAGGTAGCCGAGGTCGATAAGGTGCGGGCTCGTGAGCGGTAGTTCTGGGGTTCGTAATCCCGCCACGACCGTCCTCCCTGACTGAGGTTTTTCCAGGTTTCCCTCAGTCCTCATAAATGGGAAATGCCGGGTAGGTACCCTAAACTTAGACCTGGAACGTTTCCTTCCTTAAAAAAAAAATATTCTTTCCCAATACATCATTTCATCTCATGTATCATCAGTGTCCGCCGCCTGTGGTGCCTCAGTACTAAAAACGAATGAAGTGCTCATCAAAGAAGAACGGCCCATAGACTTTATCACAGGTCATACCGCACCACACATTCACTTTAAGACTGGTTCGTTCGAGCTCATAGGACACGTGTGGATTTTCAGTCCCTAAAATGATGGAATTTCATGTGCTGACTCGGTCACTTACATGAAATGTGGCTTCGTCCGTGAACATGCATCTGATCATCTCCTCCCTGCTGCTCACACATCATGGCAGTAAACTGCGCCAATGCGATATAGAAGCGTCTTTAGGCACTATCCTCTGACACGTTGCGTACGGAGTACATGGTCTAATGATAAGCGGCGAGTGACCTCTGTGGGCTTTGAGACATGGGTTGTCGAATCGCTCACTCTTTTTTGCTATCACATACCCTTCTGCCCATGCGAGGCAGACCATTGTCAGGTACATGTTACACCACATATATCTCGATGTGAAAGGGCTTTTACTCACGTCTATACGCTCGCTGAGCTCTGACAACACTCGAAAATCTTGATGCCATACAACACACTGAGCGCGCTGTTGTGGCCTGACCACCATTTTGTCTATCATGCACGCTAGTGCCGAGACGGCAAGAGGTTGAAGTAGGAAACACGCCCACTCGAAACTTGCAACCTTTCTGCGTATATATTACAACAAACTTCTCAGAAATATGTACAATGACCCCTGCGTTATGCAGTTCTGCACTTTGACATCTCAAACGGACATCCTGTACTCTCTTGCACCTCACTCGTGGATGTCAAATATGTTAAGTTCTTTAAAGCTCCTTAAAGGAAAAAGTAATCAAAGAATTATGCCTAGAAATTGAACAAGCAAAGCTAAAAGACCTTGCGGTTCAAGTCACTGGTTGTTAACTGGGCCAGGGATCTCTGGAAGATGGGTTGAAGCCCGTTGAGCATGAGTCACATTCTTTATACTGATATCGGGGTACTTGCACCAGTAACGAAGATAGTTATTTGAACAATAAATAGTGATAAATGACACTATTTTTCAAGGTTTGAAGGGCATTTACCTACACACATAGTGATGAAACATCAATGCTAATGTGTACAAGCGAGTCTAAAGGAATAAGCGGTAAAAGTAACGAGACTGCAATTATTTCATATGATTACGTATGTCTTAGCAATGACATTAGATGAGGGGAAAGCCCTTAACTGCAATCATAACTAACACAGCTAAACATTGCAAAGTAAAAATTATATAAACAAAATATCTCCCACAAGTCATATGGGTACTGCTGGCAATCTAATTTGCTCTAAGGTTGTGGTGAGAGTGCTGGTAGTCTTTCTAATAAATAATTCAACTTGTTGGTTTTTTTACAACTTCATTTACATGATGTGACCTTTGCTATATTTAGACACGTGAATCTCCTGCTTGAGAAAGACGGAGACAAGTGGGCGTCTGTCGCTAAGCAACACCAATCATCTATCCATATTTGTTCTAGTACGTTATTCCTAAAAGGGAGATACATTTTCTTTATGTGTTCCATTTCTGCAGTTTCATGTTCTTTTTTATGCATTCTCCCCTGGACAGTCATATAACGTAAATAAAGTAATTAACTCTATTATTATTTTTCACATAAATATCAATTTTCATTCAGTCGCCTGATAGTAGAAATTGAGAAATAATCGCTAAAGGATGTAGAAAATCAACGTGTCGGGTAACATTTTCCTGCTTACACAAGAGCATTTGGCAGTTTGTAGACTCATCTCATTGGCAGTATCGGAAAATTTAACAACCTGTCTCGCATTATATTTTAATACTATACTATATTAGCGTTCAATTTCAGCAATTTTGATATGATTTGAAGTAATTATGATCATTTTTCCTTCCATTTAAACATACAACATACTTTAATTGTAATACTTTTGTTGTTTCCAGTTTCTACACTTTTCGACATAAACTGTTCATACTAACCTAACTGTACAGCTATATTTTTGAAATGTTGTATATATTTGCAGGGGAAGCCTTTGTGTTGAAATTGCAAAAATGTTCAAGACAACTCACGGAATGCTGCTGAATGTGCAGAATAAACTAATTGGTCAAATGGCAAAGAAAGTAGCATGGATAATCCTATGGAAACAGTTTTTAACAGAAAACGCAAGAATACCATAACTACAAAGTTGAAGGAATTAACTGATAGACTGGACTAATAGAAATAAGGGAACAATATTTAAAATTTTCTTTCCGTCAGTTCCATCCTGAATGATACAAAAAATTACAATTACTACTAATTTATCATGACGTGGAAAAACAAAATCATATCCAAATATATATGGCTTAATGTTCGACCCTACGTTCACTTTTTTAAAAAACATGCAAACTTTGAAACATTTGACAAACACCTTCTAAAATTATAAAAATAAAATTATGGGCGAAATAAAACTAAAAAATATAAATTATATTGACAAATGTTCTAGGACTATTTCAAGACATTATAAAATATGTAGAGTTTACCAATTTGTAAATAGTGTATCTGAAATATAACCGCTTGCTGAAGTAGGATGAAAGAGAAATATAGCACCTTATTATCTTACTGTTATAAAAACATTTGATTTATCTTTGGGTAACCGACGTTAAAAGAATTGGAATCTGAAGTGTGTAGTATTGTAACTGTATAATGGAGCATACCGAATTAAGTTCTACAAAAATAGTTCCACTTTACAGATTTTTCCACAACCCGAAGAAACAAAAGATGGCAGCACTATCTGTTTGTCATAAAAGAATTTTCAAATATTCTTTCTCTGTACTCAAGCTATGTAGATGTGTGTATTTGTTTATATATACACAGGGTGTTCCATTTATCTTGTTCAACCAAAAGAACTTTTTTTATGATGCATGGAATGAAAAATTGTTTCAAACAATTTTTTAAACATCACGGGAAAGTTCTTGCTGAGGGCATAACTTTTTGTATTTCTACTAATGTAGGAGATACAGAAACGTATTTTCTTTAAATGTCACCATGTATATTTTATTCAAGAATATATTTATCCTCAACCGTATAATGGAGCATACCAAACAGGTTCTACAAAAACGAAAAATAATTTACAGATTTTTCCACAAATTTTTATTTCGGATTAAGTTAGGATAGATCAAGTATTTTCCCTTGTTATAATGTATATAATAAGGAAACGCGGAGAAGCAAAAGATGGTAGCACTATCTGTTTGTAGCCGCCACGGGTGGCCGAGGTCGTTAAGGCACGGACTCGTGAGCGGGAGGTCTGGAGTTCGAATCCCGCCAGGACCGTCCTCCCTGACTGGGTTTTTTTCCAGATTTTCCTCAGTTTTCATAACTGGCAAATACCAGGGAGGTACCTAAACTTAGGCCTGGAACGCTTCCTTCCTTAAAAAAATCCTTTCACAATACATCATTTCATCTCATGTATCATCAGTGTCCACCGCCTGTGATGCCTCAGTAGTAAAAACGGACGTTAAACACTATTAAAGAAACTATCTGTTTGTCATAAAACCATTTTCAAATATTCTTTCTCTGTACTCAAGCTATATATGTATAGGGTGTTCCATTTTTGTTGTTCAACCAAAATATTTTTTTTTATGATGCGTGGAATGAAAAATTGCTTCCAACAATTTTTTTTTAACATTATGGGGGAGTTCTTGCTGAGAGCATACCTTTTTGTATTTCCATTAATGTAGGAGATACAGAAACTTCGTTTTTTTTTAAATGACACCAGGTATATTTTATTCAAGAAAACATTTACCCTCTACAGGAGGTATAAAAATATATTACTCTGTATCATTTTTGTTAAGAAAACAGTAGAGTGCAAGTATGGAGAGCGCAGTTATTGAAAAAACGGAACTGTTTCAACCGTGGTTATACAAATTACTTAACCAATGTAGTACTGAGGCACAGTTCTGGGATTTGTTTATGCTTTCCGATTCATGTAGACACCGGTACCCTGAGAGAGGGGAGGTCGGTAACCCATCTCCCTAACCCCTCAAATTGTTGTTGCGTTATCTTAATACCAGTGTGTACTGTAGTCATTCATCAGAGTAGTACTGCACTGAGCTATTGTGACTACAATTTTCTTACTAGATGCACATGAATGATGAGAAAGCAGAAATTCTGCTGATCTACGGAGAATTTAAGCAACAAGATAATGATTTGTTCGATTATATTATTGAAGAGATTAAATGATTCAGTTAAAAAATTCACTCTAGTGCTCTTAAATAAGAAGTAGTGCATTTATCATTTCTATATCTGCGGTTTCTTTTGACTAAAATGGTACAGCTCTGAATAGCTCTTGAAGAGGTTAAGTGTATTTGTGAATTAAATATACATGGTGCCATTAAAAAAAAACAGTCCTATATCGTATCCCCTACATTAATGGAGATTCAAAAAGTAAACTCCTAGCTAGAACTCCACCATAATGTTAAAAAGAACTTTTGTTTGAAATCATTCTTCATTTGACGCATCAGAAAAAAGTAATTTTGGGTGAGCAAGGAAATTGGAACATCAGGTATGTATATACACTCAATATTTAAAAAGATTCTTGTACGATTCGTGGCACATGCTGGTATTGAAAAGAGTTTATTTTTAACCACTCTGGTGTATGCCATCAACTTCTAATTACTCACCAATTCCTTATTCAGATGGAAAATAAGGAAAGAGCAATCTCGCCGCTAGCAACGAAGAAAAGTTCTGAAGTAAAATCAATGATAATTCACAACGCTATTTTCCTCCCACTGTTAGCGGAAACGAGGGCCTTCCTGTGGCAGGAGAAAGTTGAAACTGATGTTTCTGAATAATACACCCACTGCCACGCTGTAATGATCGGAAGTCTTGTCACAGTTGAAGCAGTTCATGCGCCAGAGAAGTTAGGACATTGCTGGATGAATTCGGAATTAATGACTGTTACTAAAATAACGCAGTTGTGGCATGTTTCATTGCAGAAGAAAGAAGCATTATGTATAAATTATGGTTATGGTGTGTAAATTATTATTATTATTATTATTATTATTATTACTTTTCGACCATTACACTTTTTTTAACCAGCTACCTAAGTGCTAATTCTTTACTTCAATATCACTTTTCTCAAATTTTCTTGACCACGGATCTCTATCGCATACACCTAAGATAATAGTTAAAAATCCTATATTTTCATAATATTTTAATGTTATTCATAACATATTTACAATATATAAATATAAACAAATGAATATTTTGCAATATTAATTGTATATTTGCTGCAGTGTATCCTACACAATAGTAATAATCACAATGACATTACATTAAAAAGCATAAAGTATCAATATTAATTATAGCTAACAATATATGCTGGCATATTACTCATTAATTTTTATTCCAGAATTAGAGGAATGATGCTGTATTTCACTTAGCCGTTATATATTGGCCTAAACAGGAGATATTTTTATTTTGGGTTGTACGTTTTCCAAAAGGTTACGTACTCTTATTTTAGAAAAGTGAGTGCAGAAAGTGATTTTTCACAGATGTTAATTTTGACGGTATGTTACTTTCACGGTCTTATATTGTTGGGAAGATCTAGGACAGGCGAGCCCTAGCCTACGCAGTTCCCTGCCGACAGATGCATGAACGAAGAATTATGACGGCACAGTTCACATAATTTATGAAACACTTCAAATATCATCATTTTGTACTAAAATAGAAAATATTTAATAATTTAATAATCAACGATAGATGCATAATAAACGTGTTATTGATTATGAATTAATATTTCACACCTTTCTATTTTACATCCTTGTTAAAGGCAGAATTAATTAACTGCACATCTGTAGGCTGTCATTATTGCGATATTATGAGATCTCTAAGTTGAAAACACCTGGAGGAAAAATATAATTGGGTATACTGCGTTAAGCATTGAGTAGGTGCCCCTAACCATGCGTACGTTCTGAAGAGTTGAGTTGTGTTTAACGTCCGTTTTTACTACTGAGGCACCACAGGCGGTGGATGCCAATGATACATGAGATGAAATGATAAATTGTGAAGGATATTTTTTTTAAGGAAGGAAGCGTTTCAGGCCTAAGTTTAGGGTACCGCCCCGGCATTTGCCAGTTATGAGGACCGAGGAAAACCTGGAAAAAAACCGCAGTCAGGGAGGACAGTCCTGGTGAGATTCGAACCCCAGACCTCCTGCTCACGAGTCCGCGCCTTAATGACCTCGGCCACTCGTGGCGGTACGTTCTGAAGAGAAAACCGGTACTTTCTTATACGTTGGAAAACTTCTCAAGTCTACAAATGCGATAGGAGCACGCTTTAAGTTCACATAGTCAATGGATATAACTTAGTTCAATGTCCTTTCCGGTAAATTTTTTAAGAATGCGTTTAATTTTTCCTTATGTCAATAGACCAATACCTGCAGGAATATTTTTATTTCATCTTCGATAGTTCTATCTGCATCAATACTATTTTCGAGTGTTATTTCTTCTCTCTATTCCAACATGAGTTGAGGAACGTGTGATGTTTCAGTGTCCATGCTTATTCAATGTTTCGATAAAAAATAAATGCATTAAAAACATTAAATAGTGACGAAAATATATGAAACTGACCTAAAGATAAAACGATAAAATATTTAAAAATATGGATGAAAATGACCAAAAACAGACGTAATATTACTGCTTCTAAAATCAGAGGGACATGTCCAGGTATTTGTGTACAAATTACCTGTGTTTGCGATGCACGAGTTAAAGGATTACCTGTCATCAAAATAACACAATAAACTTTTGGTGCACACAGTTGCATGCGCTTTAGTAGCAAATTCCTATCCCCCCCCTTTTTTCCCGCCTTCTTACCCATATTGTAACCTGCTTCACGTGTTCTTTCTTTCATTGGCTTACACTAAACGTCGAATATTCTGAGGTGCCATAACGTCACAACGCTACCCTCGGCCTGTCAGAAGCTTGTTTCTTGTTTTAGAGGGAGCAGCGCTTTCATGAAGTTTAGATTGCTTTTGGACACCGCTTCTAATATTAGGGTCGTTTCTCTCTCCCAGGCTTCATCCACTGACCAAGGCAGCAGACATCTTTGTAATTTTAAGTCAATTTTAGCTCTTGTGTTTTAATGAACGTAATTTTTGTATTTTTTTATATTTACAAATATTGAGGGTAGCACCTTGAAATATTAATTTATTTCACTTTCATTAACATGGTTAGCCGTTAAACTGTTGTATGTGTAAATTGCAACGTAAAACACTTCTGTTATATAAACGTTTATTAATCGATTTAGTAAGGGGGTTGACAGGTTACTGAATTTGTATGTCTATGTTAAAGCAGCTTGATCACAAGTTGCTGTTTTTTCTTTTGTTGAAAGCACCATTTGTGAATTATTGTGTATAATTTTATGATAATTATTATAATAAATATAAACGTCAAAGAATTGTATTACCCCATACTTGGAAACTACTTACCGGCCATATTCTGGTCATTTTCTTCGCCGTTTCCTAAACTAAATGATTGCCCAGGCATCAAAGGGAGGGTGTCGTATAAAAAATCACAATTCTTCTAAGGAATCCTAAAGTCACGTAGCAAAAATATAAACTCAAGGAAAATGCACTTCTCGAAAATGAAGCTTCAGTTATGCAAATCAAAATGATGTGGGAACAGCATAAGTTGCTATACCCAATCTTTGAATCAGATAATAAGTTAAATAAAAGTTATATTTAATATCACCCGTAGTGAACTACAGTGCATAACTGCTGAGTTTTGTTCCCCTTAAAAATGCGCAATGGAAAATCGAGAGGTGTTCTAAAAGTACTTGGCCTGACCAAGAAAACACAAGATTTAAGAGATTTTATTTTTCATCCTTGCAAATCAATACATTTACTCCGACTTTCCAATTTTAATACCTTCAGTAAAATGAGATTTGTTCTACTGTGAAAAGAAAGCGTCTGTTTGAGATTTAACCTCATAATGTGATGTGAATCTTCGTCCACCCAGCAATTTCTTCAGGTTTGTAAATAAAAACTAATCCCTGGGAACAAAATACGACAACAATGGTGGATGAGAAAGCATTTGGAAACGAAGGTCATACTGTTTTGCAGCAACAATCCCAGACCTTGTGAAGGCGTATCATTATGAAGAAAGAGAACTTTCTTTTTCGCATTATGTGGGTGTTTAGCCTGAGGAGCATCCTTCAGTTAGTGCAATATTAAATTGTAACAATACACGGTGGTGGCTCTGCTCTTCTGGAACATCTATCAGCAACACACCATGAGAAACTCAGAAACGTAACCACGACTTTTCCTGCAGATAGATATATTTTTGCCTCCTTTGGTGCACTTGCACCTATTACCACTCTCGATTTGGACTGCTTCTTCGTCTCTGACGTATAATGATGAACCCATGTTTCATCTATTGTTATGAAACTCTTTGGAATTGGGTTTAAACAAGTTGTAAAATGTTCATTCAAATGCGTTTTTGGTCCATTGTTCACAAACGTCAATCGGCGATTACTGAGTAATAACATTGTGAAGTTTTGTCACAATTTCGTCGGATGTAACAGTTTTGGAACGCCCTGAGTGCTTATCATCTTAAATGGATGTACGACTACGCTTAAATTTAACAACCTACATTTAGCCATCGAAAACTAAGGGGAACAATTCTTTAATGTGAAATCTAACCCCTTTTGTATTTCTGTTGGGGTCAAAACCCTCAAAACGAAGTACTTCATCTCAATTCGTATTTCAGTTTTATCCATTTTGCAGAAAATGTTAACACTAATTTGTTTATACGATCATCACAAACAAGTGATCACACTTATGCGTCTGAAACTTTACAGCGCCCCATCTAAAGAAGATACTTAACAACTATTATAGTAATTTGGCCATCTCCAGGACACCGCTGAGAGACCAAGAACTTTTAGAACAGCCTTAGTAATAATCGTCCCAATAAGAACGCGATGCAGAAACTTAAGAAACGTATCAACTTCAGAAATACCGCAAAGTAAAAAGACGCTCCTTTTAGCATTCATTTAGAACAGGGTTACAATGCAGCTTGAAAGTAAAGACATACTCTGCCCGCGGCTTAGTCCCACACCCTATGCCAGGCAGGTGCTCTAGTTTTGATGAATAAGCTGTGAAATGTGGAGCTTTTGTGAAGTCTATCAAAGGCCTCCTAGGAAGAGACTCTTGAGGTATTCCATGAACGCTATTCGGAGATTTTGCAGTGTTTCCAAAATTTGTTTTAAACAAAGACATTGGGGTAACAAAGAACGAAATATTAAAATGCTCCTAAATGATTCTATTTCAATATAAAACTTTCTTTATCCCCACAAATGTAGGTCGTGGCAGGGATAAGATCCACAGATTCCAAGAGTAAATTAGTTCGCATGGGAGAAGTTCGCGGTTATGGCCGGAGAGAGCGCGGTTTCACAGTAGTTTGTTTATCGACACGTCATGCCAAAGGTGCCTTGTCATTATCTTCTCAATTCGTTTTCTTCTGCAATGGTATTGTTATGAAATGCTTTATTTACTGGTATTTATTTAAAACACTCGTTTTGTAATATATTATCTAGATGGTACCTTCTTTCTTATAAAGTCTATAGTTTTACATATTTTTCATGGCAAGATACGCCTAGATGAGTCCTCCATTCAACTAATTATGGAAAGAAAGGAAGAAATATTTATTTAAAATTATTGAAAACAATCCATGTAATCGGCGATTGTATTGAGAATAAGATAACCTTATTCTAGTGTTTTCAGTACACTTAAAGATGATTTTGGATAATTGCATTTGCGGGAAACTGAAGTTTCATTACATATATGAGATTTAAAAAATATATATAATTAATAGAAATATTGTCTGTATTCGGTATAGTATGCTTTAATAAACATGAATTTAAACAACGTTCTTTATTAGAAGACAGCTTTATGTGTAGTGAAAACACCTTGTTAATGATACTTCAGCGCATAACATAAGAAGAGTCATTATACAATTGATGGATACAATTTTTCTTGCCAAACTTGTGGTAGCACTGCAATTCCGGAATATATATTTGTTACACTTCTGTCACCACTGCAAGGGAGAGTGGTTGCCCGCTACCGCGTAATCAAACTATCAGAGTGATGCAGCGATGGTACGTGAAAATTAGATTTAGTCGTGGAAAAATGCAAATGAGTATGAAACAGTGCCACAAGAAGCAATGGGCGTTTATACTGTACCGTATCGAACAGTGCATAGTGGACTTCGTAGTCTGTGACCGCCATGGGTGGCCGAGGTCAAATTATAAAATACATCCATCTGGAGCGATACCATCTAACGCATGAAGCCACAATGCTCGGCAAACTTCTTTCCCAGTCATTTGGCTTATGAATAGATTCCGAAGGTTTAGCCCCTTTCAAGGAAATTCTATGCACAGGGCACTGGACTGCACTGCCCATCTTCGTGGACTTCCTTGAACGACGCTTCACAGCTTACTGTGGAAAGTCGAGGGGTTCTTATGTACCTCATGATTTGCGAAGGTTGTATTTTGAATTTTCAATATTACTAATACTTTCTGAGTATCAGTTACGCCGCGAGCTTGTGAAAATCTTCCGGAAGAGCTGTCAAACGCCACAATTCTTCACAATAACGTGACAGGTTAAAGGACAGCTCCTGCAATAGGTTTAAGTTTTGGAACACTCCTTATGCATCAGTTCATACGATTTCAATTTCATTCCTAAAGCAAAGAAAACGTTGCGTTTGAAACGGTTTGCGAACAAAGAAGATATTTTGGCGGCGTTTCGCCACCTGTAAGATTTTGGTGACTTATAGTGGCATTTATTACCTTTCCTATCGCTGGCAACGTACCGTGGACTATTTTTGGGTTGGGGGGTCTAGTTATGTTCATTGTACAATGCACTATAATGAATATCTTATGGTATGAGTTTTCAATGTCCATCTGACTGCCATGGGTGGCCGAGGTCGTTAAGCGCGAACTCGTGAGCGGGAGATCTGGGGTTCGAATCCCGCCAGGACCGTCCTCCCTGACTGAGGTTTTTTACAGTATTTCCTCAGTCCTCATAAATGGAAAATGCCGGGGAGGTACCCTAAACTTAGGCCTAGAACGTTTCCTTCCTTAAAAAAAAACATCATTTCCCAATTTATCATTTCATTTCATGTATCATCAGTATTTACCGCCTGTGGTGCCTCACTGGTAAAAACGGGTGTTAAACACTATTCAAAAAAAAATGTCCATCTGAAGTTCCTCCCTTAATGAATTTGACAGGGATTGTCGGAAGCACAAGCAATGGGCTTTCAACGTATACTCTGCATTGCAGTGTTGTGGCATGTTTGCAAAGAAGGAACGGTTTCCTATAATTTCATAATGGCCCACTTGTTATATCCAGATTTTAATGATACAAAAATGATTAATGTCTTTTATTATCCTTTAAAATTTTCCTCTTGTATTTTAGTATCCGCATGTCATACATGAAAAAGTGTGCAACAATTAATAAGGAATTAAATTTGTGCCTACAGTACTTAATGTTAATAAAATATATTACTAATATTTTTCAGCAAATTAAACTATTGCTATATATATTATAATACTATAAAATTCATCTAATATGTAACAGAACAAATAAAAAATAATTATATGTTTCTTCCATGTAGTCCAAAGAATTGTGACATTTTTCTACTGCTTAATTGTTGCATCTAAACGGACCTCATGTTTGTAAAAATGTAAATTAGGCCGTGAATAAAGTTTCTTTTAAAGCTCATAACATTTAACTAATAAACATAAACAGTTGATATTTTACTACATTTCAAGTCAAATCTGCACATTATATTATTATACACAGATGACAGAAATAATGCTAAGTGGTATCAATCATACCTTGTTAGCAATTGTATACAAATTAAGTGGAATAGCAAATCACTATAGCATGCTGGTATTTGAGTAATTGCATTTATGGACACTAACTACATAAGAAGTGAAATTATAAATATGGTTTAAGCAAAAGTACAAGTAAATGTGTTAAGTATCTAGGGTTTAATAGTTTTAGTGCCAAAAAGAACTACAGAGTTAAAATTCAGTGCCTGTACTAACATGTAGAACTTGACAATAAACAGATCAACGGGAGAAGAATAGAAACTGCTAAAATGAAGTTCATCCGTTCCATACTATTAAACAAATAACCCAATGAATCTATAAGAGAAGAGAAGTAAATATATTTAATATATTAGAAAGAATACACATTACAAAACAAATTTATATGATCATATACAGAGAATAAAAACTTGTAGAATAACCAACATATTGCTATATTATCAACCACAAGGGAAAATAAAAGTGGGTCGATCAATAAGCAGATAGAGTCAATCTGTTTACTGGAAACAGGTTTATGGCCGTAATTCCATGTAGAAGTATGAATAACCTGCTTATAAAGCATCACCATTTGCTGTACAGTACAGGTTGAAAGTTAATAAAATACCTAAAGTTAAGAAAGGAAGACTCTTTGCATCACAGCGCAACAAAAATGTGAGTGAGCTAGTGAATAAAAGTGCAAGAAAATTGTTTTGGTCTGAATGAAACAGATATGAGACGGAAGGCCTACAAAATTGCTTCACTTATTGGGAAGAATTCCTTTAATTCAGAGAAGTGTTTGGCATGTTGACTGGGATTGATATAGAAGAACCTTCACATTAAAAACTGAATATAATGTTCTAAATGTGGCAGTGGTTTCGTGAAAAATGCCAAGTACTAACTACTTACAAATGGGACTTCATATATTCCGGTTGCAGCATGGAAAGTGACCACTATGAAAGTGGTGAAAAGTATGTTCAAATGGACATTTCTGTGATAAATATTAACATTTTATTGTGCTATTATATTGTTGATGACGTTAACATTAAAATTTTTGTGTACCTCTTAGGTCATAAAAGTTATAATAATAATAATAATAATAATAATAATAATAATAATAATAATAATAATAATTAGTTTTATAGCTGTTAAAGGCATTAAATCATAATATTACAAAATTAGCCAAGGTTTCCCTATAAAATATACTAATACGCATTTAAAATTAATAAATTACAGCTTTGTGCTGAAGATACTAAACATTTAGAGATCTTCTTTGCTTTATGCACTTAACATTTGTCCAGCACAATTGAGGGGAAAGAAGACTGACTCGTGCAGTAATCACACTTCCCTCTAGTTCCAGCAGATTGGTCCCCTTCGAGCTGGGCTAATTGGTTCGTCAGGAGGAAGTGACTACATCTCTCTGCAGGGACAGGAAGCAAGCTGAAAGGGAGGTCACGATCACAGCTCGGCTGTTACCGTCTCCTGGGGTAGCATCATAACTTACTCTATCTGCCATCATTGTTTATTTTGCAACCGGGCGAACAGCTATGATTAAATTATATATTTGATTTGTGTGAAGCTAGCTTGAATCACAAAGGGAGAGACCAAAAAAGACGGTATTCATAATTATCCAGTAACTGGGTGAAGGTGAGGGCTATGTACCGGAATATTGATGCATTTAGAGCCAATAATAGTTATTATTATTCCATCTATATATATTGTGATAGTTTAATTCAAAATAAAGTACATATTAACTATTTACAAAATACCAAACTTGCTTTTGCATTGAAGATAAAAGACATAAGCAATTAAAAACATTTACAGTGCAAATTTGCTAAGCATACTTGACCTTTACATATTCGTATCCCACACCTGAGTTGGACGGGTACAATCACTAAGCACTGCAAACTGTGCAATATTTTTTGTGTGATCCTCAATGAAGAAATCTTTACAGTTCTATCTTAATTCCGGAATTTTTAAAATGAAAATCTGAATTTTATTAAGAAGGAGGAAAGAGAAAGGATTTTAATGTTGGCAAAATAAAGCGAAGGACATGGAAACTCCTAGAAAAAACCAAAAATGCGACCTTGTTCATCACAAGTGATATTTTCAGAAAAATCACTTTATTTGGGATACAAGCCATTATTTTACCGCAGTTTACTTTCAAGACACTCTTTGGTAATCATTGGGTATTAGTTTATACGTAAAAAGACCCCATTTTAGTGTTTTTTGAAACACTAAATAATGTGCATAGTAGCATAGGAATGATCGATCTTTTGAGTCATGACGTTTCGTTGATAGACCAGTAACTACTTCCCAAAAATGCTGAACTATTTTTATCATGCCTTTACAGCTGAACGCAAGTTCAACTCGCATTTCTAATTACACAATTTTGATTAATAATACTAACCTGCGAATTAATACAAAATTGATTGGCTAAATTAAAAATAAACTTGGTTTATTACTATCAAGTGTGGCTTTTCAGTCAATTCGCATTAACAGTATAATCGACTTTCATGTAATTCTATTTAAATTTTTTTTCTACACTATTTCTGAATATAAGCCTCCAAATACAACAAAGATTAAATAAAGAAACAATAAATAAAAATGAAATAACTAAATAAAGAAAATATGTCAAGAAAAGGAATTGTTTCACATTATTCTTTATCAAGAGAACCCAGGTTTTCGGGAAAGTATTCAATATCTGAATTTTCAGTAACATTTTGTAGCCAAATTTCTGAATGATTCTGGCATTTTGCCCACAACATCTTTATAATCTGCACATTTATTGTTGCCAAAAATTGTTGTTATGCTTTTGGGTAGGCTGTATTACATTTTGTGTTCATCGTAGGTACCAAAAGTACTATAAAACATGCTTTTTTATATCGGAGCCATTAAATATGCCTTGCTTCAATTTTGCTTCTAAGAGAGCTGGAAATTGGTCACAAACATACTGAAAACAGACACAATTTTTGTTTAAATCCTTAGTATACTACTTCATTAACCCAAGTTTGATATGGAAAACGGGGTGAATCGCTTATGAAGGACTGATGAGAATTTTACGTGCAACACTCTTAGGACCAGTAGACAAGTACTCTCCAGGTGGCCATTGTTTGTGATTCTAATGACAGTCTCGTGCACTGCTATAGCACTCAAATAAAACACGGGTGCTTAGTGTAGTCAGATTGCTGAGTGGGCAATAACATTACTGTCTTAAAGGGTCTAATCAGAATGCATAGCAGACATATTGGTGGGGGGTTCTCCGACTCCTACTTTTCCTTATTCCTCCTTGCTTCTCCATCATCTCTATGGATGATCTACAGTCTTCTACAAGCGTACAGCATGATTACAAACAATGCGCTACTATCCATTGAGAAAAGAAATGGAAATGTATTTGCGTTAGTTATAAAATTCCATTAATAAAGCTCTCCAAAATGTTATATATAACCTCCACATTCATAGTCAAAGTTGAAAGAATCAATACTTGCCAAAAAGATTCAGAGTATTGTTTTGGATTCAGTGTGATGTCACTATTTAAAAAAAATTAAAAATTTCTGAGACAATTTCATCGCTGACCAGTGCAACAGAAATCACGCAATATTAATTTTTCTCTAATGACAACTAACGTGTGCTATAGAAATTATTCGAAGTGGGGTCCAACTGCGGTCTTATATTTCTGACATCTTTTATGAAAGTTACGTTTTCTCTGTAGAGTTTTGCTTTCTTAGTTCTATAGTTTCTATTTTCTCTAATTTTTTGTACAGTGTTTATATTGGTGTTTAACGCCCGTTTTACTTCTGAGTATCCACAGGCGTGGACACTGATGATACGTGAAATGAAATATTAAATTGGGAAAGGGTTTTTTTTTAAAAGGAAGGAAACGTCCTAGGCCTAAGTTTAGGGTACTTCCCCGGCATTTGCCATTTATGAGGACTGAGGAAAACCTGAAAAAAAACTCAGGGAGGACGGTCCTGGTGGGATTCGTACCCCGGACCTCCCGCTCACGAGTCCGCGCCTAACGGCACCCCTGGCGGTCTCTATACAGGAGGGTGATTGCCCCTGTAAACTTTGTTGTTGTTTTTTTTCTGTTCTAGTTGTAACATTTCAATATGATGCAATACCGCAAAATTTACTTCAGTGCACTAACGCACAAATAATCTGTAATAACACAAAAACGATCTTTTAACCGCAAACTAAGTTATAACAAAAAAAAAAAATTCTTTCGTAACAGCAACCAGCAACTGTCTTATTATTTTGTCAGAGACGCATGCCAATAAAAGTTCAAAATATATGACATGCATTAAACAATGTAATGTTATTGTTTCAGTTGTATTGAGCTGTAAAATTAACATTTACTTCCTCTCAAATTTATTTTGTTAATTAACTTTAACAAATACTCCATTTTGATAAAATTAAAGTCTATGACTCGCCAAGCCCAAGGAGTGCCATTAGCCTACCGCGATGACCACTGCGTCCTCTATTTCCGTCACATGACATCATCGGTAGAGGGCAGAATTGCAGGGGAGCGTGTGATCAGCACACCACATCCCACCAATCGCCATATTGTGCGGCCTGCGAGATCGAAGAGCGCCATCTCTCCATCAGGTAGCTTCATTGTTGTCCTCACGAGGCTGAGGGACCCGGTTCCAGAACTCCCTTACTCAGAAAAATTCTTAAGTAGGTACCGAGTTTCGAACCCAGCCCTCCCAGCCAGCAGTCAGCAAAGTTATTGTTGACGAAAAAGATGATTAAAGTGATAGGCTATACTTTTTGATACTGCGAAATGATGATTCATAGGTACTAAGTATGGCTTTCATATCGCAGTTGATAGTGGATTAGTTAATCTTGTTATTTGTTATGTTAGAATGATGTCAATTCGATTAATTATTTTTTGTTTGATGTCACATGTCCAACATTTTTGTACCTCTTGTTTTCCAGAACAATTTGCGAGTATTACAAGCAACATTTAAGCTGAAACTCGTTCCTAGACTCTCCAGTTTTACGTTAAATGTCAAAATTATTCATATGTAAACATTTTGCTAACTTTCTTGAAATAAAATGCATTCGGGAAATCAAATTCCCAGAGTAGAACCTAAAGTAACAAGAATGAATGATGTGGCCAAGTAATCACTTTATATTGCATTGAGGCACCACTTTTGCAGTAATATAAATGCTGACATAAAGCAATATGTAAAGAAATAAACCAATTAGTCATAAATTTCGGATCCCTAGTTAATAATTTTAAAAAGACGAATGAATATGGGATTCTACTGTCTCACTAAAACAAGACTCAGAGAAGAGGGGCATATATGAGCCTACGATCATATACTATAAGTAATAGTAATATTTAGTTTATTTACGGACGCCCTTTAACATTTCAGGTCATTAGCCTCCCATTCAATTCAGGGCGTGAAATGGCCGATAAATTTTGCTTAGAGACCTCTTCTTTCAGACTTGAGATTCTTTTAGGTGCCGTAAATGTACGACACGTGACCCACGGCCTTACTTCCCTTCCAAAGGAAGCCACACTTATCATTTTTAAGCCCGAAAAAATCCATCGACCCCGGCCGGGATTGAACCCGCAATCTTGGGTCTAGGATGCATATACTATAAGAACAAGTATATGTTAGAGAGTGTAACTTTATAGTCTTAATGACTGGTTGCGAGGTATGATACCTATATTTTTGGAACAATTTTGGACCTCGTAGTCAACAAAGGTCATCTTTGCAAATGTAGCACCGCGGCTCTATTTATGTATTACTATATAATTTGGCAATTTCCTTTTTAGTATTATTGATGTTATATTTTAATGTTAGACTTCATCATTCATATTTTAGTTTAGTAACTTTGTACTTGTGGCAGCCCCCTGATTGTGCAAAATTATTTTAACTAATTAATTATTCTTTTTACAGTTTCTTATTTAATGACCAATAACTTTATTTTAGTGTCAATAAATGATAACCTATTATGTTTTCTACTTCTATGAAAAACAGAAAACTCAAATCAATTTTATCTGCTCTCTACGCGTTTGCAACACTGCGAAGTGATCCACAAAACGTGGCCAAACTTCCACATACGAACTTGTTAAAACTAGTCCCTGAGCTAACAATCCAAACATTCAATGACCTGGGTTATTTAATCTGCCTGGGTAGCCGTGAAATTCTTAGCCCTTTTTCCGACAGAGACTTCAGAAATGAAAAGTTACTTGAGCGCCACAATTGTCCGCGTTTATCAAGATAGCAACTTCTAATTTCCAAGATTTCAGTCAGAATGTACTTTTTAATGCATTTCTTTATATGCCATGAATAGTTTAATTTCAATTTATTGTTCTATAAAAGATTACATACAATTAGGTTGTGATGAGACATTTTATGTTATTTTATTATTTCTCTCGTATTATATTTTTAATTTGACTGTCATTTTATGTAGATCAGGTTTCATTTCCAAAAATAGTTAAATTTATCCTCTTTTACAATTAGTAAACAAAACTTGCACGATTTTGTGAAAATAAAATATTCCTGGGGCCTCGAGCAAGTGAGAAGCAGTGAAACTTCGGAGAAAATAAGGGCTCCCAGCCCAGTCTGCAATAAAACCAGGAAATTCGAGGTCACGCATAATCTGCAATTGATTGCACATTCCGCAACGCTGTCACTCCCACAAAATCATCATTTGCTATGTGCGCAGCGCAACTTCAAATAAAAAAACGACTTCATCAGGGCAGAAAACCCTTAAACACTGGGGTTTTACATGTGTGAATCAGATTTATGGAACGACTGATCCACATAGCTTACTGATTAGATCTCCATAGATGTGAGATATGTGGGAGAGAAGCCTAGGAGACGTCGAAAATGAATAAAAAGGAAATCCAAAGTTCACGAAGGCTGATAAACGAATCGAGGCAAGATTCCAACAGAACTTCAAAAGATGGCATCACAGATCGTCGTTTCTTCTAAAACTCCCAGAAAACGCGACAAAAACAGGCCTGAATGAGGTCTCAGAAATATGTGCTGTATTACTACAGGCATTGTCTTGCGAGCTGGAGGTCAACCCAGGGAAATTTGGAGCTTGGGCAAATGAAAGTATGGATCTCTTACCTAAAACACTATTCGTTGTTTTATATGTCCACCTCGGTATATGCATGAAATTCTGACTCTTAAGACTTCTATAATTTCTCAGTCTATTATCGATAAGATAGACGTCTGAATAGGACCAGATGCATGAAACAAGCGTGTAAAGGAGTATACCGAGAGCATCATTTTCGAAAATGCTCAAGAGAAGGCACTGTGAGAGATCTGCTCTTCCGGTTGTTGGTCTCAAGTGATCCAAGGACTGCCCCTTCAGATAGTCGATGGCTCAGAAACACACACACACACACACACACACACACACACACACACATATATATATATATATATATATATATATATAGAGGATGCCAACAAAATGTATACACACTTCAAGCAAAGAACAAACTGTATTAACACAACTAAACTGAATTTACACAAACAGAAAATAATGAACGCTAATCATCTTAGACTTTTACAGTCACAACAGTTGCTCAAAATGCCCCCCATTGGTGTCGATACACTTCTGAGTACATTGAACTACTAATTGAGCAATGTTTGCGAAAGTATCCTCAGCGATTGCAGTACATTTCGTTTCAATTTCTTCCCGAAGTGCTGCCAGTGTAGTTGGTTTTCTACGGTATACATCATCCTTAAGGGTTCCCCATAGGTACAAGTCCAACAGAGTTAGATCCGGAGAACGCGGTGGAAACTCAATTGGACCTCTTCGTCCTATCCAGTGAATTGTATAGTGCCTAGGATAGTGCCTTGAATTCATTGCTCGAGGCTTGTTGCTGTGTGAGGTCTCCCAGATCTGTCCTTGTGAACATCGCATACGGTACCATGAGTCTCAAATTTGTCTCGAGTGCGTGCAATTGTTACTCGCGCTGGCAGTTCTTTTCTGTACCACGTCTCCATTGCCTTTGAACTTCAACAACATTCTCGGTTTTCCAACACCACTTCAAAATTGCTTTCCGCTGTTCAAACGATAGTCTAGGCTCCATTTTGTTGTAGCAACGTAATGTGTGTCGCATCTGTTTACAGAACATCATAGATAACCTTGGCTTCATTTGTTCAGTCCTTATTTATCTGTCACAATGTGAGTCACGTCTGTTTGCCGAGCATCATACAACACATTACTGTTGTTTTCTGCTCCAACTTCGAAATATATTAAATATAATCTACTGTGAAAGTGGGTACACGTTTTTTTGGTACCCTCAGTAAATGTGTGCTTGGACTCCTGAAAGTGGTAGAGAAGCCTCTTAAACATATGAGGATTTCAAATGACTGCATAAACGTGTATATATATAAACACTATTCATCGAAGAAGTTTGCTTATTTTAATGCTAAAATAGTTTTTTTTTTGTCTCAAACTCTTAGTAGGAGAAAGAGGTATTGGTCATATTTTTAGGTGCATTGGCTTAGGGAAATGAGAGTTGTAAATATAGTAAAATTCTGAATTACTGTGAAAAAGCAGACATATTGTGGATTTCGCACTTTTGTATTTGTATGACTCATTGTTCATAATCACAGAGAACCCTGTGCGGCTTTAAGCAAATGTAAAATCACGTCGATGTCAAATAGTTAAATTTAAAATACCCGTTATATCATATTCTAAGTATACTGCATGATTTTTTTTATAACTAAATGAAACTTCGTCAGAGATTTAAGCTGTTTAAAATGTTGTTAAAATTCGGAGTTTTCACTTACCATAAATCACATTTGTCTTATTTTCTCTCGGTTAAAATACAGTATCTCATGTAACGGTACCCAATTTTCCATAGAGCATATTTATATATTGAATGTTTTAGTAGACCTATGTCGCTACAGCAGAGCGATTGGCAAAGTTAATATATAAAATGCATATACAATGTTATTGATTTGCTGCACTAGTTGGGGGCAGGCTCCGATATCAGAAGCTGCAAGCTGAACCGGGTCGAGGCCTTTAGAGCTCTTTTCATGTTCTGTTCTCTTTTGTTTTGTTAAGAAATATTCAAGATCAAGGTTTGTTAATAATATTAAATTAAGTTAAGGTCAGAAAAGTCGACATGCAGGCGCAAGAATGAGTTTTATTTAGTTTGGCATTCACATATGGTAAATCTGGAATTAACTGAGTTAACGAACAATGACAGTAGCTCTTTAGATGTCCACGGCCAAAGCTGTTGTTTTTAAGAACCAATAAAAAGTGCACTGGATACTAGATTTTCATAGTTCTACTTGGCCTGTCATTGCGGTTTTTGAATTTTAGGTGTAATTTGAATTTCACCTGTCTAAATCTTTCATTTGACGGTGAGCTGAATTTTTGCCAGGAAAAATTAAGCGGAAGTAAAAATCATTAAAACTTCAATTAAGTTTATTGGTTATCTACTAAGCGACTTGGATTTTGGTAAGGTAAATCAGAACTTGTTCATTTGTAACGTGCTTTAATTAATAAATTCGCATTCTGTCGAGCATGAGCTTCTGCTGACAAACCTAAAGTTCAGAAGGCACTTTAAGCATCAAAACTATTGTGCAGCTTCTGTAAATAAAGAGAAAGTTTTTAAAATTGATAATTTCTACTGTGCATTTCAACTGTATAATGCAAATGCCATCCCATTCATATAATTACAGTATCAAGGGGTGAATCAGTCGGTTACGATTCAAGATTAATGATAAATAATACTAAGTCTCTTTCACCAGAAGCATGTGACACCAAATTTTAAATATTTTCTGTGAATCATGCACGATAAACACTTTATATATTGTTTATTTATTTTTAATGAAACATTAGTTTTAGGAGTTTAAATTCGTATCGCAAAATTTGTGTTTATTAAAAGGTGTTTTATTTAATTTTTATCTTTCCTTTTTGATCTTGAATGATATTTGTATCTCTATGGTTGACACCCAAGGCACTGCTTACACAATAGAATGTGGAAGCAAGCGGCAATAAGCTGTTTAGAGAAGTTTTCATCGTCCGAAAATCTGTATTCTATTTACTTTTTTCGTAGAAAGATAGAGGTAGCACAGGAGTGGTTCCTCCAACAGATTGCTGGTTTGCGCCACTTCCAAATATTTTAAGTTTAATTTCCTATAATTATTGCTTGATGGCTTTTATTCGTAAAATAGTCTGTAGGACACTTTTATCTCGTGCCTGATGTTTGTATTTGCGGGCAATACTTGTAGCTTACTGCACAAAAATGTCTCAGCTTGTGGAGTATTTTGACCGTAGAGACGAAGCGGTACGCGAAGATCCTTTCCCATAAGCGCCATTGTGTGCATGCACCACCTGAAACGTTATCTTTCGCCATGTGCGTTCCCAGGACATTTTCCCTCGAGTTTTGTACAGACTGGTTGTTGCTGGGTTATAAAGTTAAGTAATATATTTGAAACATTTTATAGTTTTGGTGAAACAGTATGTTGATGGCAAAACTCATATATATTAAATAAGAGAAAACTCGCAGTTTTTCATTATCAAACAATATTGCATTTGAAGTAACAATACTCTCATGTAAAACTCTCCAGTAGCTATAATCAGCCGTTTTGTTAGAACTAAAAGTCAGCTGTTGTTGATTGGCAGGCTGGTGAAGTTTCGTGCGAATTCGTGAAGTCGCTGCTAAATTTCGTTTTGTGTTAACTGATTGTAAAGCAAATGAACTGCATGCAAATCTTACAATCTAAGCCTTTTTCTGTGCGATCATTGGAAAAGAAAATTTATATTGAAAAACTGGGTAAACCAACTCAAAGTATTAATTTGAGTCAAACTGTAATTTCAACACACAGGAAGTACAATGCTTTCTGTAGAAACATACTTCATCCTGAAGATTCCATGCTTCAAAAGGTTTATCGACAGGTTTACAACCATGAAAATCCTCCATTTTTTTTAAAGGTGCGTTAGTATATTTTTTAATTTATATATATTTCATATTCAGCCCTGCCCTTATGACTTTTAATATACTAGTTGTTAAGATTCTAGTAGCAATCTATATTTAGTAGTAAAGCTGAGCATCCCAGCTCTATACTGCTGCAAGCCACGGTTGGTTGTAATCCAGCTTTAATTTCTATCATTATAATATAAAAATTAACGAAATAGGTTTCGATTTTGGATCAGAATAAAATACTAAGCAGCTTTTCTTTTTCCTTCCAACTTTTCTCTCATTCTAAAAGATAACTTCCCCCACCGATGGTCTTCGAGCTTATATGTACTGCAGTTAATTAATTTCATTAATTCTCTAGAAGATCGGAACAGGAGGCTGTATAGAATTCTTTCATTAGAAAGTTAAGCAAATCACCTCAAGAGCTCTTTTAAGTTATTTACTTTGCTCAGTGCATGAATTACATATCCAAAAATTCCTTTGTTGTGGTTTTTCGTCATCGCCATTGCAGCTAATATACTTCTGGTAAGTTCTTCATATATCGAAGTCTAATGCTTCATACTATAAGCAGAGAATTCAGGATGCCGGTGGTTTCTCCTTTAAAAATGGCATTCCTGGAAATTTCAGAGCTACATGCGACTACTTTTCATAGACTTCAAACAGAACTTTATAATAAAACAGTTTTGATGCCGCTTTGTATTGATCAGAAAACCGCATGAGTTCTAAAAGTGTATAGAGTGAAAAATAAGATAATGATTCAAAATATGCAGACTTTTTAACAGATTATTTTAACTGCTCTTTCACGCGGAACTGTTATTTTATTTTTATACTCTTGGGGTTTCTGTGCCATGCTTTTACTTTATGCGACATCTTTTACCTAACAGGCCCGGAGCTTCTTAATACTCTTTGGTGTCCTAGTGCTGTTTTATCATTTTTCTATTTTGTTTCAAAGGAAACGTTTATGTATATAGTTGATACAATACAATGTTGTTGAATACAATAATTACCATGCAACTTGTTATTGAAGTTTTACCCAATGATAGTCACAAAAGTGTGTTATATTAAATCTTTTCTATTCCTTTTTTCCTTGATTTCTTGAATCTTGTATTGACACAGCCAGGTGGAAAGTTTGTAGGACTCTGTACTATTAAAGGAATGTTTTGTAATATAAGGACTGTAGATACCTCCTGAATACTATGAAGTGTGTTGCGTACATCCATGGTGCGCTAGATATCCTTTTTGTAGAGGTTGAAGTAGATCCCCAACCTGCAGTCATTTTGCCATATGGGTGAGAAAGAGAATACTTTTATATTGAAGAGCAAATACTTATTTACGTGAAATACTTCCATGTTTCATCTTCTGAATTATGTTAATGATATCGCATATTCTGTGTACATCTACCATCTAAAATTATGCCGAGATATCAGTTTGTGATGATGATACTAATGCTTCATTAATGCAGTTACTTAACTTTTGTAGAGATTTCGTTAACATACACAGTGGAAGTGAACTCATTGCCACAACTTTATGGGGCGATTCCTTCTTATAAACAGAACATGGTTTGGTAATATCATTTTGGCCATTGACATTATATTTGGTTAAAAGTACCTTATTTCTGCGTTATTTTTTACGTGCTGTGATGAATTAATGCGTCAAAATTCATACATTTTGCTATTATTAATAAATAGGCAAACAAATTAAACAGATATATGTCTTTTGCCTTTTTTTTATAACTGGAAGCATTTTGACGTAAATTCACCTGCTAAGTTGTACCTGAATATTTAAGTTCACAAAAATAGATTTAGCAACACTGAGCTTAATATTGTTGTCATAGGGTTGATGTTCAGGAACATTTTATTTCGCAGTAATAAAAGTCTTACAAACGCATACTAAGTATCTACAATTAGTGCGTTCTAGATTTATAAGTTATACACTAAACGCTCCCTAGCAGTGAGTATTGTATCCAAAGAGATAGCCCATAAGAAAATAACAAATCTTTGAACTTCTATTTTCGCAGCCTAACAATTTGAAGATGCCCATTTGATGGGAAGGAAACATATAACGGACACAATGGACAAACAGTGCACACTAATGCAGGTGCCAGTGGAAACCATTTTGAACATTTAATTCAACTTTATATTCTTGAAACTTTTTTTTATGTGTGGCCTTTTGTAGTATTGCTACTTGATCGCTGTGTTTTCGTTAAATCTTTATGTAATAAAATTGCCAAGTTTGCCATTACGTTATATCAATAAGAGGGAGTAAATGTTAAAATTCTGATAGTAAAGAGAGAGAATGCTGAAAAGGTTTAATATTTGATACGTTGTGTTGTAAGTTTGATGCAACGCAAGCAGGGTAAACTCGCGCTCACGCGCTTTATGATGCTACTCTCTTCTCCCTTCACCAACACATAATGTTTACTCTCAAAAATCTTGTTGCCGACCGCTGTGTGTGTTCTCATAGCGATGAATTGTGTCAAGAAGACGGCCCAGCAAAACATTAAGCAGCATTTCTAAATGTTTTAAGATTAAACATTTATTTTCTCAATTTTTTTTTAAAAGTAAAAAAAGGTATTTAGAAATTTTTGTTCCCCTTATTAAGCTCTGTTACTAGCTTTATTTATGACACTGAATTCCTTTGTTCTCTGTATAAAATTGCATATGAAATGTCCTGTTGACCACAAGAAGATTGTCCAAACTTTTAAAGAGTACGTGAATAAACCAAAGAGGGTACTAGACCACTGTCGAAGATGCCAGCATTACACCGATGACTGAATCGCCCACAGAAACACCAAAACAGAATAGGGAAGATGATTCAGTTGAAATTATAAATAATAATTGGTGCCTAAACTTATTTACGGTTCTGTGAGCCGAACTAATCATACAGTTCACTAAAACGGTAAAAAAATATATATATATATATATATATATATATATATATATATAGACATAAAACAACCAATGGTAGCAAACTCCTTGCTCGTCTCTTTAAACAGATGGAGAACGGCGTGGGCGATACGCGTTTAGTGGTCAGAGTTTCCACTTAAACATGTTAACCTGTAAAGCCGAGTGAATAAAAGATGGCAAAATTGAATACCGAGTGCGTTAGCGCTTAATCTTGCTTGCATTAGTTTTTGACGATAATATATTACTAATTGATGGGGTTCATCGTGGCTGCCACCAGAAACAAAACGATTGGTGTTTCTTTTTAAGATATATTGGAGTGATATTCGTGGAGTAATTAAACGCAATTTATGACAGAATTTTATGGTACAAAGTAAAATAATTATTCAACAAATGAAAAGCATAAAATGGAAACGGACTTTCAAAGTTTTTCTATGCTGATTCATTTTAAATCCTGAGTTTACAAACAGTGTAAAATATGTAACTAAATTGTTATGAATTATATTTTAAAATTTCCTTAAGCCGTTTTAGTCACAAATGCCAGATAATTGAAAGGTACTAAAAAACTGGTGTCCTTTGTATAATGAGTGGCTGTTTATTAGTTAATTCACCAAACTTCTATTTGGTTTTGGTAAAGTACCCAGGGTACTATATGATACCTTTCCTAATATTGTTACACCTTTATATTTAAGTAAAAAAAAAAATCATCCGCGAGCAACTCAATATACGGTGGAAAGAAAAAGTGGGAAATTACGAATGTGTATTTTCATTTCCCACAGCTTTTAAGCTAATCACATACTAGGGATTCCAATCAAATACAGCAGAATTTACGGTTAGACGTAAATGCAAAAGTAATATCATATTTTACGATGAACATTCTTTGCACATAAACCTAAGTATTTTTCTGGGAGGCTTATAAAAACGAGCTGCTAATAAAAAGCAAGCTCAAAAGACTATTATTGCTAACAACGTGGCATACTCTATAACATGTGACCTCATAAAAACATGCAAATCTTTCCATTAAAAAGCCAGTCTGTTTTATACATTAAAATTATTGCCTGAGAAATGCAATATCCATGCATTAATGGCTTCGAGCAATGGATGAAAGTGAAGAAAAAAGCGTTATACACGACGGTGAGTACAATGAAACGTGCACAGAGCTTGGAACTTAGATAGGAAAATCCTAAAACACTTTCAAAACATTACTTTGCAAATCGTCAAAATTTAGCAGCTTGATTGGCTTGTGTCAAAATAACAAGTAGTTCATTTTTATTAAAAGGTACCTGACCATTATGTGGATCTAAAGCTTACCAAACTGAAGAATAAATTTACTTTATTGTGTATCATAAAGTTGGTCGAGGAATCTGATCATTCCAAGTTTACTAGTTGGTCTTGATTTTATTTCAAAGACGGATTTTCTTGGTTACAATTCACTTTTGCTGGTAACCTGTGAGAAAAAGTAATAATATGTACCACAATTATTTGCACGTTAATGTCTACAATTATCCAACCGAAATCGCTGGTGTTACCACCAGAAAAACAAAAATAATTTAAAAGTACAAACCATTTTGTTTGAAATACCAAGGAGGTGTTATATCGTAAACAAGTTTTAATAACTTTTACTAATTCTTGACTTTATTAAATCGTACTCGAACTGACCTTAGAAAAATTTGTTTAAGAAAATTTATGAATGTACTAACTTGATATACCTTAGATAACCGCTTGAGTACTTGGACGTTAAATCTTAAAAATAAAAGCAATTGTTCAATAACAGCAAATACAAACTTTCCAACATATTAAGTACAATACTGACTACTGCAACTCAGATCAGTTCCTCCAGACAATAATTAATGCTATTTATCTTAATCTTGCGTATGTCTGCTTAATAAAACCTCAGAAAATAAAAGACCCTTGGTTTTGTGATGCCCAAGCAAATATTACCTTTGCAAAGTCCCTTAGCCACTTCCAAATTATATTTCATTGTTCATCAACTTACAGTCGTACATTTTAATGTTCTTCATTGAATCTTCTCGTACCCAGTTTCCAAAATATAGATCGCACCTCCAGTAGAAAAGTGTCGCAACTCAAAAATGCTGTTTTTTCAGAAGAGTTTTTTTTAAAAACATTTAAAACTAAATTAAAAAATAAAGTTTATGCAGTATAACAATCTGGTTTTTCCCTTTGAAAGATTATGAATTCTTTAACTGATGTGAGGAAAAAACATTTTAAAATGTTCAGAATTTTCAAAAAAGAATTTTTTCACACATACAACAGTGTTCTAGTGGGAAACTTGGGTAAAGGGGCTTGAAAATATAATGCATTTATACTTGCGACAATTTTCTGCTGTAAATAAATAGAATTTATTCTTTCAATATTGCGCTATATTGACTTAAAGAGATTTTAGATGCTCTATAGCAAATTGCAACATCATTAACATCAATAATAATAATAATAATAATAATAATAGTAATAATAATTTACACAAACTCAAGTAAATTAACAAATTCACTTAAGGAGATTTTAATTGATGCATTGAAAATTATAAACAATAATAAATCACACAGACTCAAGTAAAATCGCTTAAGGAAAATTTTAGATGATGGATTTCAAAATACAAGCCATCTTACTCTGAATCGCTACTGGCAACTGTTGCTGTTCTATTCCCTGCATTCTCTACATTTTCTGCAGACAAGTTCCTATAATAACCATGGCACTTAGAGGGTATATTTGAATCGCAAAGCTCTACTATATCTTTTTTCTTTAGGACTGGTATTTTCTGTCTCTCAGTGTATGCTGGTTGGAGACTTAAAACTTTGACGATGATTAATATTTTCTTCCTTGTAGGTTTGATCATCATAGCTAATCTTGTAGAATAATGCTCCAGGTCGGTCACTTAATACCTTCATCACCATTATTTCGGTCCATTTTACTTTTTCCTTTTCTGTATATTCTGTAAAATTCATACCTAATATTTCTGATAGTTTCTTCATGTCAAATCACTCAGACACTTCCATTTCATTGATACTGCAAGGTGTGGTTGTTTTCTTGCTGAGTTTGACTACTGGTAGCCACTGATTAGGCACATAAATGGGTTCACTTTTCCGCAAACGTTATTTTTGCTTTTCGAAGCACGATTGCATCCCCTTCATTTTGCGTGTGCTTCTTTACCTGAAATGTATGAGTAATTGAAGGAATATGTAATTAAAGTACAACATACATGTATATTCTGATAATATATATAATATATACATATATTCTGTTGTCCCACAGTTATCATTATAAAAATAATATATTTGTCCTTGCATTCATTTAACTTTAAATATGCATACACACAACTGCCAAAGTCATTAGCTTTTCTTTTCCCTAAGGTTTCGTCCCACATGAAACAATGACCCTTGCTAAAAGTTGTATCATAAAGAGTGAAATTGTATGTTGACAATTTTCTTCTATGGCAAAAGTGAATTATATCACCACACGGTGTTTCTAAAAATATTTTAAATCATTACAATATACTTTTCCTTTCCCATTTTCTGTGAATTGCTGAACGCCGGTATTCTTTTTCTTTTTTTTTTTCTTTTTTAGAAAGAAATTTGTTTAATGGGTTTTTGAAATGAGTTTTCAAGTTTAAGTTTATCTTTTGACTCAGAATTTTTATATATCTCAAAGTCAGCACACCGATCTTTTTTCTGGTTTAAAGAATCCCAAATTAAACTCCTGATTAAAGATTTTTTCATAAAAACGCCTCTTTTCAGAAAAAAAATTCTTTTCAAGCAATACATCTTGCACTTCTATACATTTCAGCTGGCTATCAAGATGCTTTCTTTTGTCTGTTTCCTTAGTGCGATTTAACAGGCTTGAAAAATCCATGTGTTTTCTAATTCCATTTTAATGGTTTGGGGTTGTTTTATGGTGTCCATGCTTACCCCTTTTCTCTCCTTTAACATTACCCATAATATTTCTCTTCTTGCAAAACGTGTAGACTGTAGACATGCCTCTCACTGATATCTAAAGTGTGGAGGAAAAATACTTTACAAACTCTCTTTCTTCCCCCTTCTGGTAGTGTAAAGTAATATGCCAAATTTGAGGAGGGTGTACTTCCCTCTTTCTTGTATGAATGAACCCATTAAATGTGATATTATATAATCACGTTGCCTCTCCAGTTTACCTATCCCCTAAAACGATAAACAGTACAAGTATTTTGAAAAATTTCCTTATTAAAGTAATCCACGTGCAATTAAAATTAATAATCTTTTGGCAGCCCATTAAGAAAGTGCATAAATCCAGGTAAGGGGAATGTCTCAAATGATAACCGATGCCATCTTCAAAAATGCCAGAAAAATCTCCCATTGCATTAATGATTAGTATGAAGAGAACGGTAGGAAGAACTGTTAACCTTCTTGATTATTTTCAGAAGAAATCCTTTCACAAGTCAGGCGAATCAAATACTTTCCTCTTGAAAAGCAATCATTCATTTTACTGCACAATATCACACACAACCAGACAGATGACTGTTTAACATGATTAAGAATGACGAAGCTAATTTTTTTGCTTACCTACTATAAGAGTATTATTTATATTATATTAAAATGTTGTGATTGGTTGTTATCAATAATAATGTTTCAAATTCCCTTACAGATAATTAAGTATTAATGTCCTTATTAGACAACAATGATGTTCTAAAACAGGCTTGTCAACAATGTTTATCAGAAGAAAACTAAGTTGTTGTATCTAAGTTACAAACATCCAATAAGCAGCAATTTGGTGTACAAAACTGTCGCATCTAAGTTACAAACATCCAATAAGCTGTAAACCGGAGTAGAACACTGGCATAACTGTTATACAATACTCTTCTACTAGATATTCCACGAAAATAACAAAATATAAAACTGAAACATCGCCTATAGCATCCCAAAATAGGCCTAAAGAGATATGACACTATACTAGGAAAAATCCCTTAAAATATTGTATGAAAATGAAATTCTTTTTGAATTACAACTCTTTTCTACTGGGGATGCGAGGTTATCATTTTCAACAAAATGGATAATTATGTTATAAACACCTGTATACAATTCTGCTTGAGCTTATGTTAGTCCATATTCAGTTTCTTCCAATAGTATAAATACTATTGAGTTTTTGGATAATCTAGAAAATAAAGTAACACAATGAACAATGTAACTAAATTAACAATAACTAGAGAAACAGAAAAGGGGATAAATCACTTACTATTCACAGATAATCGCATTACTTCAAAGTAGTGAACCTATACAGAGCGAAAAAACGGGCGTTAAACACCATTCAATACATATAAACGAGCATACCAATGAACTATGAACCAATGAACCTATAGGCAAGACCGGTATCGTAAAGTGGCGCTGGCACAACAGTTTTCTTAACTATTTTAAAAGGCATTACTTACCAGCTTAATGAAAGGAAGAGCTGAAACTGGCCACCGTTGTTGTCCATACATTTTTGGCACCTCGGTGAGAAATGCTGCCTATTCTCTGGGGGATATTTTGTTTCAATTCCTCCAGGGTATGTAAGGATTATCTTTCATACAGTATTTTTAATTTACCCAAAAGATAAAAGTCGCAAGGGCGGCCACAAATCCTTACAAATAACTTTGTCATTCTGAATCACATTTTCATTAGCACTTTTATCGAAATATTCGCTGTATGAACTCTGGCAGAGTCTTGTTGAAAAAGATGAAATCACGCTCCCCTTTGGTTAATTGTCTAAAACAAAATTGTATTCGCATATGCTATAGTTATTTTATGTGGCTTTAACTTAGTATTTAGTAGTTCTTTATGCATAGCCACAGGCAATTACTGTTTATTTAAAAGATGTTTGAGTGGTTTGGAGAAATTCTCAAATGATAACCTATGTTTTCTAAGGTTTCTTCGGTGAGAACCCCAAGCTGTCTTATCAGGTTTCTTAGACTGAACGTAACCCGTATACTGAACTTTATTATAAAGATTAAGGGTTTGTTTGCACTTTCTGGGACCTTTACACCCGGCAATGGTACTTCAAATAGCCTTGAATTTGACGAACTGACTGAGTTAACACACATGAATTATAAATAAATACATGTGCAGAAGAAAACCCATACCGAAGTATAATTCACTTAAATACAGAACAAAACACGGCATTGCAATAATTGAACTGATTTCAAGCACTATCAGATCCACACTTACAGCCAGAAACTAGGCTCACCTTATTCCAGTCAACGGCGGGAAACACGTGTCCACACCGCAAGTTGGCTCAATGGATTACTTGTACCATCTGACATGAAATTCCGAATAAAAAAAGAGATGTAAATACTTTAAAATGCTATTTTTAAATTTATGAAGAAATGGGTGCAACGGCTAGTTTTTATTCTTTTGGGCTATCCAAAATATCTCGTACTTTATATACTTTCCTTTAATTATATTTGCAATTTTTGCTCTCATTAACTACTTATATATACACAGAGTGTTGATAAATATGTACAGAGAATTTACAAGTTTAAACGGGGTTACCCCAAGAATAAAAAAAATGGTCCCGAGGCACTGCAGGCGTTAATTTCAAAGTTACAAATGTTTTTATGAAATGTCAAGAGAACTGAAATCACTGCCTTGGGCTTAAATTTTCTATCAAATACAGAAATAACTTCAGTGGATCGTATGATGCTATTAATTTATAGAGGTTCAAGTAAATGATTCTTTCATAAAACTTACCCACTGTAGTTCTCAAAATGCCTTACCACTTCTACATTGAGTGGCTAACTAATTATACCTGACTTGTGGTTTATAGTAGTAATAGCAATGTGTATTTAATGTTTATTATTTTAAAATATTATTTGTACAACATTGTACTCATGAATCTTTTGACCGTAGATGCCGTTCATCACACACACACACACACACACACACACACACACACACACACACGCACGCTTATAGAAAAAGATATTGCACTTCAAATGGTATACATTATTATCCATTATCGCATAAGTACAAACATTTAAACATGCGTGCACACACACACACACTTATAGAAAAAGATATTGCACTTCAAATCGTATACATTATTATCCATTATCGCATAAGTACAAACATTTAAACATGCGTGCGCGCGCGCACACACACACGTTCATACTCGAAGAACCCATATATTCCAACAAAACGCACCTAACTCCACACACTTTGCATAGAAAAGAACCAAGCTTAGGTCAGATATATTCCTGTGCAAACAGATCCCAACATGATAACCTATCCCTCTTTGACCTAACAAACTTAGCTACCAGCGCAGTCAACCTCCACTGTGCGTACTTGGACAGTCCATTAGAATGTGCTGTCAATTTTCAGTGTCTCCACAAAAAGCACAAATTCTCTGTCGAGCCTCTTCTGTTATTTCAGTCGCCTTTCATCCTAATCCACGCTACACCCGATCAATTTTGAGAACGCGGAATACACGCACACACTCTCTCTGTCCCGTCTGATGTTGAGTTCTTACCTAAACTATGTGATAGTTTCTCTCTGCATTCTGCCTCTATATCCTGTTTGGTTAATTTCCCCAAGCCCTTTCTCGCACCTTCCTGCAAACATAATTACATTCCTTGCTCCCTTCTTCCACATCCATCCACTCCAGCGCTTTATAAACTTCTTTTAATTTTCGTTGCCCAGTATCTTTGATCCCATTTACTATGTGATGTTGGTGGCACAAAGTCCTTAAAACGGTGCAATCTGCTTTTATTATGCTTAATCAGTACTCATTATTCTAATTTTATAGCGAACGGTGTCTTCATATCCTTTAAATTCCCTTTAAATTCCTCATTTGGGTATATTCCTCCCTACTCTCGCTTTAGACTTTGTTCAATCGGTCTTCTTTCTCCCAGCTTATTTCTCAGTCATACAGCATAATAGTTGCAGGAAGTTCAGGCATCCGTAACAACTTACGCAAAACCTCTGACCTTCATCACCGGGCTTTATACGACGCCGTGTCTATGTGTTTAGTCCATCTTCAAATCGTACTACGAGTTACACGTAAATAATCAAAAAATTTACATTGTCTATTACATTGTCTTGGTATTTCTATTTCTAATTTTTAATGTAAACTGATACAGTAGTGATAATTTTAGTTTTATTGACGTTTGCAACCACTCTCCACTTATCAAAATAGCCATCTAATGTGGCGAGTCTTTCTATAGTGCCTGGACAGATGAGCAGATTAATAAAATATCGGCGTACAGAAGAGTTGGAATTGTTTATTTCTGGAGCATTCACCTTCTCCGAGAGGAGAGTATCAGTGATGTCATCAATAAATAGAATCAACAATAGAGGCAACAAAATATATCTCTGGCTAACTCTATGTTCCCCGACTCTCAGATATACAATTTTGGTCCAGCATGATGCAGAATATAACATTTGGGTAAATTGCCATTAAAACATGTATAATTTTACTCGAAACACCCTTACGTGATAGTTTCTCCTATAATACACGTCTTCTCACAGTGTCAATTTCCATTTTAAAACCAACAAATGCACAATATAGTTTTCCTCTTTGCCTTTTCGAACAGCTTTTATTAGCATTTGCAGTACGAAAAATAGGCTATGACTGCGTCTCCGCTAATGACATTGATTCATATTTGACTAACTATGAATACACATCACGTCACAACGTGGCTATGACATTGACTCATATTGATAACTGTAGCTCTAGATTGAAGTGTCTGAGGCTGTTCGTTCCCAATCTCAAAATTCTTGGAGTTAAGCCCTCTGTAGAAACTGGTAAATCTTTCCCGGACTGTGTATAAAGCAGTTGTAATTCTTAACTTCAGTCAAGTGCTTATTACAGTTGTCATTTATTAAAATTCGTATATAATTAACATAGAAAATAAATTATTAACATTTAATAGATTAAACCTTTGTTAATTGTACGATGTTTTATTGCCCTTATGAGGTCATTTACATTTAGCTAACAGCAAAATGTATAGTAAACCTTGACCAATTTGCAGCAATGCTGCTGCACTGCACGAAATAAAATGTCGGAGGACTGAGGATAAAATCATAGGACATCCGCCAATGTGTTTATGACAAAATATCGTAAATATAGACCACCTACGCTATAGGATATTTTATTTCAATATTTGAAAATATAAACCTAGAAATAAGAGACTGCGCGCTTGGAAAATTGTATAAAATAGATACGATTTAAGCAGAAATATATATATATATATATATATATATATATATTAATGAAAAATAAAAAATAAAAATAAAGAAACACTATTAACAATGTAACAAATTAAACACTAATAATAAAGTAGATAAAGATAAAACAAAGAAGGAGTCACACTTGAAATTGCTATATTAATTATAGCATATTATAGCATAATATATTAATTGTATATTAATGAAAAATAAAAAATAAAAATAAAGAAACACTATTAACAATGTAACAAATTAACACTAATAATAAAGTAGATAAAGATTAAACAAAGAAAGAGTCACACTTGAAATTGCTATATTTCAAGTGTGACTCTTTCTTTGTTTTATCTTTATCTACTTTATTATTAGTATTAATTTATATATATGAAGTTGACTTGAGCAATGTTGAGAGGGCTTATGTAAATATAACAGCTACACAGCACAGTTGCGTCTACTGTTATTGTTCACTTGGTGCCAAAAGTAGTTCTGCATTCTCATATCCCGCACTTCCCGGACTTCAATTCATGATTCTGAACACCAGTTAGCGTTGCCCATTTGAGGCATCTCATATATTTTTGTAAATCTTGAAGTAAAGGTATCATTTGCAAGAGCACACAATGGAAATTCGAACGGAACTTCAAAAATGACAAGAGTTTCCAATACAAGTAGTAAGCGTAATACTTTGAGGATATTGTCAAGCACGTGAGCTAATGTCTGGCACGTACCACATATTTTACCGGACCACAATGGCCGGATGCTGATCTCCCAAGTGAACAGAGTGGCACGTGCAACGAGTTCTAACTGAAAAATATACCCTATTGTGGTCACCATATGCATCTGTATTCAGTCTGATGTCCTTGATTGTGCAATTTATCTTTAAAATTGCCAGTTTAATTGCACGTCGTTTCCGTTTTAGAAATGCTGAATTTTTATTCCATTTTAGAATTAATACGATGAACTCATAGTTATTATGAACCTTTCCTTCAGCCTCGTCTAAGGCTACTCATGGCTTATGTCCCCTTGCAGGCGTGTTCGAATGGTTGTTGAAGGCATACGTGCCACTTTATCTAAAAATAAAGATTGACTTTAATTTTAAAAATTGAATTGAAATTTAATATTTTTATACACAATTCCTTTTTCATAACAATGAAACATAAAACTTCGTTTGTTCATATGTGGCTGTTGAGATCTCATTTGTGGTCTAGAATACAACAGTCCTTACCAGGTCATAACAAACCTATCCTGATTATTAAACTTGTTCATATTACAAAGGCAGCACATATAAAATGTTCTCTAGTGCTATTTCTTGAGATACCACGCCAATTTACCTACTATGTACTACAGTATCTACTACAAACTCGGTGTTCCACATGTCCTCCAAGAATCTCAAAACACGTTTCCCAACGACGCACCGTCGCCCGTAAAACATTCACCAACATTTCTTCTGTAATCATTTCACTTGCTTTGCGTATGCGTTCTTTTAGCATTTGCAGATTCGGAAACTTGGTTCTGTACAACTGTTGCTTGAGGAACCTCCAAGCGAGAGAGTCCAGGGGTGTGAGGTCTGGCGAACGCGGTGCCCAGATAGAGAAGCCCTTCCAGTCCTCCTGTTGGAAACATGTCCTTGAGATACTCACGTACAGTTAGAGCAAAGCGTGGTCGTATTCCATCTTGTTGGAACACGACGGTATCAATGATACCACCTTGCAGTATCTGTGGCTGTAAGAAAATTTGCCACATATAATACATGTCTTCCGTGATTGTTTGCTAGGCGAACATGTACGGTATTGAATAAACTTTTCGTAAACTTTATTTTCAAGTAAAACGAACGAAGCACCTTCCTGACTGGGATGGTGGTATTCCCAGCTCTCGACTCAAACGGCGAGTGGACACCTGTGGACTGCGCTCAATCGCGTTTTTGATAGCCTCCATGTTTTCGGTAGCTATTGGTGGTCGTCCTGTGCGTGGCTCATCCACCAGAGAACCTGCACGCGTGGACTTATTCTCGAGCATGTGGATGTTACTTCATGTTCAAGCCGGTTTCCTGAACATTTTTGGAAACTGTTTCTAACCTTCTCATATGACTGGCCTCTTAAACGCATAGCAATAATCTCTATTCGCTCTTTAATGGTGAACACGTTGTGTATCTTTACAATGCCTGTAGCAAAAATATGATATGTTAGCTATTTTTAAAATGTGCTGGGACTTTATAATCACACTGTATAACCCCATGATCTGTTGATAAGGCCAAGTAAATAATGCGACCATTTTTAGTGAAAGAAGAAAACTCTTCAACAAAAGTCACTTTACTTGAAGGGGGATATAATGTGATATTGTTAGTGTTTGCATAGGTGGAGGTGTCCAAGAGATACGAAAGTCAACTTCATCATTGTAAATAGATTGATATGTTTTATTATTTACCTCTTAATTGTGCGATTTAAGATGCGTAAAATGCGTATGTTTGAAAATCATTCGAAATCATTGAAGGTCAATGATGAGCAATCTTTTATATCAAGGTGTAGATAAAATATTTCAATAACTGATTTGCATCATGTGCGTGTTCAAAATTATTGATATGTGCTTTAAAGCGATTCTGTGCGGACAATACTGCACGTCGAAATACCTCTGAACTTATCACCGAGCAAGCTAAGACAGATCGCCAAGGCATGGTACGATTAGAATATCTTTCAGAATACAATCTCACTGCCACTCTAACTTCATGTCTTTTGGTATAAATGAATACTCACTTGAACGTTCTCGGTTTTTGTATAAAGTCTGAATAACTTCAAGAAGATCTCATCTGATTGCTGCTCACAGGTTCATAAAAGAAACATACAGCGTGTTTACATTCGATTTGTAACGTATTGTATTGCTTGCAGATGCACAGCCTTTTATTAATATTTCCTTAGTACTTAACCTTAAACTATATTGAATGACGTTGTGTATGTCTTCAAATGCACTATTAAAATGTAAATAATATAAAATATCAATACATTTAAATAACGAAGTTTATTTGCTTATCTCCTCGACACTTCCACCTATGGAAAAGCTAACACTATCGCATTATGTCCGCTTTCAATTGTTGATTTGTTTTATTTACGGACGCTCTTTAACATCTGAGGTCATCAAACGTCCCATTCAATTCAGAACGTGAAACGACAAATAAAGTTTGCTCAGAGACCTCTTCTTTTAAGCGTGAGGTTTTTTATCGTACCGTAAATGTACGACACGGGACCCACGACTTTATTTCCCTTCCGAGAGAAGTCATACTTAGGATTTTACGTCCGAAAAATAACCATCGACCCTGATCGGGATCGAACCCGCGATCTTGGGTTTGCAAGGCATATATGGTTGCCACTAGACCAATAGGACCGATATTCCTTTTCAGTTTTGTCTGAAAATTTTTCTTCGATTACTAAAACAGTAACTCTTCTAACAAAAAACACTTAGCAAGTAATGATCAATTTAGCATAAATAGTTTCTTCGTCCTTTCTCTAGCCTAGGCACTAGATATAGTTCTACAAGAGTTCCTCCGTAAGTAGATTTGAGTACCGAGTTTTTTTAAAGGACGAAAGCTAATTACTTGAATTTCCAACAGTATCAGCGCTCTTTTAAGTCATCATAGCCCTAAATTATTTTCTATTAGAAGAAAGAACCTTTCAAATGCTCTTCATCCGCAGACAAATGAGCATTAATGTTTCTTACTATGCAGAAAATGGTTCAGAAATTTCAGAATCCACGAAGAAGGTCTGGTAATATAGTTCAGCGGCTTCCACTTTATATCCGGGATTCAGCACCAGTTGTGGGTAGCGGTAACTCAATCACATTTCCATCGACAGCGTAATCTGTTCAAAAGAGGTCGATCTTTTCTGTAGAGGAGAGGATGTCGGGAAAATTGCTCGTCAGAAGTCAGAATGTAGTTCTGACAAGGAAAAGAGGACTCGGGAAGAACCGATAAAGAGCGATGTTCTGCAGAATTCTATTAGCATAATGCATATATGATACACGCCTCTGGGAGGGTTCAATATTTATATCTATTCTGGTTTTAAGATTTTCAAAATGTATTTTGATTTTTGTTCACCATTTTTAAGCGAAATAATTTTTTTCTTCCTATTAACAAATTGAATAGGTGGGGTTTGCTTTATGTCAGCTCAAAACTACATCGTTTCATTCTGCATTTATCATCTTTAAGTGACACGAGGTTTTTGTTTCTAGATTGTGAATGATTTACTATTGATATTGCAAACGTTTTGGATTTAACATATTGTTAGAGGTTGAAATTATTACTCTTCTGCACTTAAAAATTTCACTAATTAATAAATTAAAATATACACTATATTAGAAAATTCCAATTGTAGACATCAAATACCCTAATATATATATGACACTGGTGGTCAAAAAGTAACTAAATTTGAAAATTTGTGTCTGTGAAACCGAAAGTTATTGATTGTAAGTGTTACTGAAATATAGTAATGTCGATGTTTGTTTCATTGTTGCTAGTCATTAAATTCTCTGGGAGTCATGTAATCTGATTCTATATTATATTTAAAACGATCGATTGCTACTATTATTAATCAGCCGGTATCCTATCCCCTCGCTCAGAACAAAGACTATAGCAAGACTTGCGAAAATGAATAGTTGGTTAATTAAGTTAAATTGCAACTTATCAGTTAATGAGAGATTGCACTGTAATGTTTCTTCGTGATAAACATTCATATTAATGTATTGATTAACCTATATCACGAATGCCCTGTTAGCGCAGGAAAGGAATGCGCGTGAAGTGGACGGTACATGCATTTCTGTACTTTTGTATGCTGACGAACTAATACTTTTGTCTCAAAAAAGAGATGGTTTGATGGAAGGCATTCATATCTTTGAAGAGTATTGCTTGAAATAAGGTATGGTAGTAAATGTTAACAAAACCAAAACAATGACCTTTAAAAAGGCTATGTGTATGACATGAAAGAATTATACTTTAGGGGACAAGAAATACAAAATGTAAAAATTTGTAACTAAATAAGTTACTGCGTGTTCTGACTTGCGGTCCAGATATACCAGTAGATACACTAGAGAGGATGTACAATGTTATGGTTAAGTTTATTCTGCTATATAGAAGCGAAATATGGGGATGGGGGTGGGCTGAACAAGTAAATAAAATTTAGGTCGATTTTTGGAAACGGGTTTTCCGGCTCTCCAAAGTAACGGCAAACGGTAGGGTTATGAGGGAAGTGGGTTGCTATGAGGATACAGTAAATAGCAAAATAAGAGACAGTGAAATACTGGTATAGATTAATGCAGGGAAGCAAGTCAACGATTCGCGCTAAATGCTATAGACACCATATGCAAAATATAACACCAACGTTTTAGACTGCAGAGGTGGAAAGAGGACTCAGAGAAATTGGCCTGGGTTCAATATAGCAACAAGGCAATGTAAAACAAGGCTAGATGATATCAACAGACTGGAAATCGAGGCACAATGCAAACCCAAAGTCTTCTTGAACCTATGGAATGAAATTAAATTAACCTGGGGTATATAGGTGTATATGTTCGTTCTAGGAATAAAACTGAGACCAGGGATGGCTTGGTTTAGACTGAAAGTTTAGAAAGCTCAAAAAATAACGTATAGTTCTGGTAGTAGAATCTGCCCATTTTGTGGAGGGGAGGAGGAATGGTTATTTATCCGGCAGAATGTACCCACAGGGAACAGTTGAGAAAAGTGCTCTTTCCGTAAAACTTTTTAAGTCGATTAGAGGTCGACTGGCATGATGGGACCTGTTTGCGAACCACGCTAATTGGTTGAATTTAGGCATTTTTTTTAGCCAAAGTGCGCGAAGCTAGAGGCAATTGGTTAGAAAGTAATAAGTAGTATAATTATAAATAATATGTATATATTTAAATTCATATGGCTGTAAATGCTGATCTTCATATTTTAAACGTTTTAGAATATTTATTATTATTATTATTATTCTTATTCTTATTATTATTATTATTATTATTATTATTATTATTATTATTGTTGGTGTTATTTTACGTTTTATTATTGTTTGTTCTTCTTTCAAATTGTGTATATTATTTAAGCATTTACGGTCTACGATCCATGCATAAAATGTATTTGTAATGTGTATATAGAGTTTTATAACAATATACACTTACTATTACTACCACTGCTACTGCTACTTTTCTCACAAGGAATAGGCCTAAGGTCTGTCCCGGGTCCTGACAAACCATATGAACCATTGACCTTTTAGCTAACACTTAGCATAACATATAGAGATGTCAAAGGGATCAGCCCAGCGTAATCAAATATGATCTAGTCTGAAGGCATTCATATATCAATAAAAATAAGAGTAAGTCATAAAATCCCATTAGGGCAAATACCTCCTGGAGATTGCAGGGATGACTCTAATGTGCTAAACTAACGAGTGTTTATCTACTACTAATTAAACATTCTGTATACTTAAATCGAACTCCTACATCTAGTATCTTAATACTCTATAAAGACTCTCATTAGCAGCCTCAGCACTTCTGTCCCTCCATGTGTTCACTTCGTGCTGACAGAGTACCAACATATTTTGGAAAGGATCGTGGGTCTTCATATTTGTCTGCAGCTTCTCTAGACAAAAGGCAACTTTCCGCTCTCTTTAATACGTCTGACTATCAGTGTTTTTGGCGTCTCGCTCATTTATTTATTCACACCTTTGCTGCACAGCTCCATTTCTCTGGCTCATACTTGCCACCGCCACGTGTCCTCCCCACTTCCATTTAGGGCTCACTTGCGAGGCTGTGTACACTGACTGCTCTGTGACGTCAGAATTCAACGTTTTTCTGCCTCGCGATGTAAGGAACGTGTATTTAGAGCATTGTTTGTTACTGCACCGTCTCGGGTTGCGGAACGTTCATCGTTCATGAGAGACGCAGCGATTCAGTTAGGCATTCACATACGAATCATATTTAACGTGGAGCCTTTATTAAAATATTGAATTTTAATTTAATATTACAATTGACACAATTTAAAAGCTTTGGTTTTAATGCAAAGTAAATACATCTTAGTGCGGAATGATATGTTACAGAATTACTTAGTTTAAAGCAGCTGATGTTAATGACACAGATAAAATTGTCTATTATCAATATAATAGTAAATAAGTAAATTTTATTACAAAAATTTAATTTTTGTAAGCCTTTCGTTGTTGCTTGATGCAAAGAATGTACTGTTAGCTATATAAAATTATGTTACAGTCTACAATTTAATTATATTTTATATAGCATTACCCTTTAAGAATTAACACAAATTGTCATTTCAAACGAACGCAAAACCACAAAAATGCTATAGAAATATATTCTTCCACAAATTACAACTTACTGGAATATTAACATTATTAACCACAGCAAATAAATAAATACAAGAATATATAAAAACATATTACAAAATATTCATATTTCAATATTTAATGAAATATATATATAACTATATTATTTTATTATACATTATTTCTTAAAATATATTACTAAATTACTGACCATTATTTCTAGCACCAAAATGTAATGTAACAAATAAAGGTAGAAAACTTAAACCCTCCACAAACTCTTATAAATAATTATAGAAAAAAAGAATCAGTGAACAGTAAAATTTTAGGGAAATTAATGACGGTTCCAGTAAAATAGGAAAAATTTATTTGTCAAATCGGGTAGTTGGTACGAAACCAGAACATTGTATATTTGTACCGTACTGAGTACGGTAAGAATAAGCTTGCCACACATGCAGAACTGTTGACGCTGATTTTTCACTAAGAGTATTTTAATCAGTCATTATTTAACAACCGTAATCACTTTGTGGAAAGTATTTGAAAAAATGCAAGCCGCTGACGGATGCATACTCAACCGTACGCTTGCTACTATCGCCTGACGCAATTGCCTCGCAAGCACTGCTTGGCAAGCCATATTATGTCAAGTTACGTTATTCTTTAGTGAGTGGAGGGATACTTCTGCATAAAAATATTGTAGTGTTCGTTTTTAGTGCAAAATTGACCTATAAAAAGTCGCATATTTAATAAATCCTCTCAAATCTATACATATTAAAGTTAAGTTAACACTTTTACTTCAGTTATCCACGAAGTTTTTCATATCAGTAGTTCAGGAAATCCATGTTTTTTTTCCGTAAGAAAAGTTTTTTTTATATGCATACCCATATTTTGAAAATCTGTTCGCTTATTGCACGATGAAAAATATCTTTTAAGCACAAGTAGTAAATAAGAACAAGAGTAATTTCAGTTAACTAGAATATTCAGGTGCGCAGCACAATATTTTTAAAAGTACAAAAAATTGTTGAATACTTTTTATGTGTCTATATACATGTAAAATATAATGCCAGAATATCCAGAACTTCCCTGTAAGGGCGGTCTGCTGGTTGATTTAGCGTGGAATGCTCCAGTGGAATGTAAACTTAGACTTCTAGCCCCGGAGGGCTCCACAAATATTCAGCATGAGACGTAGTTGAAAATTGAGTGACCTCACACCACATTCCCCTTCACTCATTCTCTTCGCGTCCTCTTCCCCATGCTTAGCTGTTAAGCAAGTCCAGAGAGGGCTGGAGGTCGATTCCCAAGTCAAATTAAATTTGCTCTGCATCTTCACTGCACTGAATGGAGCCATGATTATACTGGGTCCAAGGAGAGGATTTTACCTTTCCTCCTTGTGCAAACGTGCATACAAACTTACATCTTTGTGACCATAAGCATGCTTGTAATTTATAAAATATAGTTCAACTGTTATGTAGTATATAATTAATACTTTTGACTGAGACGATATTTGTCAGATTTAAACCTATCGTTTTTCTTAAAAAATAGAACTACATAAAACATTAAACATTAAGATTTAAACTAAGAAAAAAACAACAAAATATAGCTGATTCATATTGGCTAATGAGCTACATCTGTCGTGGCTGCTGCTACAGAAACTGGTTGTATTTAGAGAGGCTACCGCACATGTGTAGATAAACTGCTCAAGATCGCTACAGTATCTTCAGCTGAACGCAAACAGCGTGGGGACAATATCGCCCCAGTCGCCAGCTCCGACAATGGTCAAGCTACCCTCATATTTCTGCTTGCACAACTTTGATAAATAATAGTAACATATGCATAATAGTCATTTTCTGTGTTATGAAGGTTATTTAAAATTATGTTCTTCAAATTGCGCTGAATTCTTGTGTAGCACTGTGTTGATCTTCATTTTTACTACTTGTGGTGCAGCTATTGAGACGTTCTGTCACTTTCCTGAGGATGTTAGGATTTTTGGATAGAACGTATAAAGCATTTGTGATGCACGAGAAGTTTGTTTGGGTGTATGCTTTATCATGTTGTGCTGTTTTATAACCAAAAATGAACTGTAGATTCAATAGAAGCAGCGCTGCCATGGTCTAAAATACTCAACATATTTTCGATGACCTAGATGTAAAATGCATAGTATTCTTCTATTAGCTATGGTACGTTTCCTACTTTCCACATTTCCATGGAAAATCTAAATGCAGCTTTGAATTCCTGATGTTAGTATATCAGTTTAAAATTATCTGAAAACAATAAATTTAAAACCATAACTTATGCAAATAAAAGTTTAATTGAGAGATTTCCTTAAATATGAAAAAAAATTGGTACTATAGCCAGAAATATAGAGAATAAAATATGCTTTTAGTCACAGCGAAGATCATTATTGATAAATATGTGACAAAATATAAGTGTAATTAATGACGAAACAAATATATATCTATGTTCGAGAGCTGTTCAATAAAGAACAATCATAATTTTTTACGTGTATAATTTCTCACGTTAAAATTTAACTTTACAATATTTTGTTAGCTTAATGTACAACGTGGTACTAGTTTCATTGTTGTCGCTTCCGGTTCCTACTTGTGAGAGTTGTGGAAGTTGAGACATCTTCAATTCCTGCAGCAAAATGGAGATGATGAATGAAGAACAATATGCTGCTCTGAAATTTTGATTTCGTTTCAACAAATATTTCGCTGAGGTCTATAGAGAGTTTGTTGTTCTTTATAGCACAGCTCGAAAATAGTTTAGCAAGTTTAAAAAGCGGAGGAAATAAATTTCAAAGGAAGGTAAACCCGGCACTCAAGTTTATTTTCAAACGTAGGAAAATATTAACACTGTCATTGTTAGAGAAAGCGGTCAAGAAATATTAAGAACACTTTCAGAAATTTGAAAATTTCACTGCGTGCCAACCACATGTTGGTAACTGAAAAGTTGCACATGAGACGTGTTTGTGAACGGTGGATTCCAAGACCGTGATTTCTGATCAAAAGAACATTCACTTGCAGATTTGCATGCGGTTGAAATGATGTTACAAAAACATGCGCATTTTCTTTCAAAGGAAATCACTGCTGATGAAACGTTCCTACATCATTTCGATCTTGAGAACAAATAGCAAAGCTCTATGTGAAAATCCCTACCATTACCAATGTGATGGTTGTTTCTGCTGGGAAGGTTATGGCCATCTCATTTTTTCCATATTCAAGGTTTCGTTTGTTAGTATGTCTTAATTTTTCTATAAAATTTCTACCACGTGCTTACTTATAAATGAATCATTAAACCTTTTTCTGCGCAATAAGCACCATGACGAAAATAAAGCGCATCTGTGCTCAAAACCACAATTTTCATAGGTAAGCCATTTTATAGCCCCTTTATCGAAACCTTGCACTACATTTCCCCGAGACATGAAGAAGCACTCCAGCGTCAGTTGGCAGCCGAAAAAAAATTAATATAATGAAATATTCTCCACCGACTAATATCCACAATTTAAGTCATCGCTTCTATCCGTCAATAAAACCATAGGACTACCATTCGTATTAACCTATAAACAGTAGTCGCAGACTAAATTATAAAGTGTGTTTCGAAACACAACAAACAAAGAAGTAGACGTTGTTTCCATTGCACCTAACTTGAATACTTGATTTCAAACTTCATAATTTTTACAGTTAAAAATATCACAGTTATGTAGGATTAGGCAGTTAAATAAAGATGAAGTTGTGCCTTATGCATTCTCTTAAGTGGTTTTGGCATTTGTAAATAAATATGCTCATCATTGTTAACACCAGCGGGTTATAAAGAACTAAGGGAAAAATAATTGAGGAAGAAAAACAGAAAATAAACAAGTGGCAGAAGTATTGTTAAAAAACTAGTGATAAAGTATCAGAAATAGAAACACTGCTTTTGGTGTTTGGATGAAAGTTTTATTTTTAATTTCATTTAAAGAAAATAAATGATCTCATTTCCAGTAATAGTCATTTCCTACTGACTTAACACAATTGATTCAAAACTGCAATAACAAACTAATAATGCAAGGAAACAAAAGTTTCTAATTGTCAATCTCTTGTTTTTAAACAGCTGCACTCCGCTTATCATAACTTCTCTCCAGAAGTTCTGCCTACGAGCCCCCTCTTCTGTTACTACACGGATTTCATGCATGTAAGACTAAAGTGTCCTTATAAAAAAATCTAGTGATCTAAGGTCTGGAGTTCAAGGTTATTCTAACATTTCGGGTAATCAATTCGGTAGAGGTGTGAAATAGCATTTAGATCCCCAAGTAACATGCATGGTTCAAAAAGAAAATTCGACACTATATCTTCCCACACATTTAGACCAAACTGTAGTTCAGAATGTGTTTTGTTCAACTCGTAATGGTTGTGATATATTGATGTTAGTCCGTCTGTGGAAAATTTTACTTCATCAGTGAATTAAATTGTTGAAGTAAATTTGGAGTCGGTATTACAACTTTGTAATAATTGCTGGCGAAATGTTTACATTGTGCGGACGGTGGGAATATAGCTGCTATTCATGTGCAGCAAGATTCATTTCATGTGCTACACAGTGCGTACTCTAATATGAGAAATTGTTCTTCAAAATACACAGTTCTTATGCATCTCCTCCTTTACGTGTCTTGGCCTAAAGCTACCAGACTCTTCCAGATGATGATGATGTAAAGATATGAACGTCACATGGTTAAAACATCGTTCTTCATAAATGTGTCCGTTGAGCTCCATACAGCTTTTCATACGCCACTATAATGTTCGTCATCTCTGTATTCGTGTACTATTTCATGTTTCTTGACAGAATTGTGGTGTCCTTTTGAATCATTTGATTTGGGGTATTTTAAATACAAGTAAACAGAGCCTTTCTCATAAGGACGTTTTCTTTATATGGTTTATTTACGGACACTCTTTAACATCTCAGGTCACCAAAGTTCCATTCTATTCACGGCGTGAAAAGGCCGAAAAATTTTGCTGAGAGGCCTCTTTTTTTCAGACTTGAGGTTCCTAAAGACGGGGATGTCTGCATGTCCTCATTTACCTCGAAATTGCAATAACAAAGCAACTGAGGACACGTTGTTTAAAGACCACGCGGAAATATATTTCGTCGTCAAATAACGTATTCATTACTGCTTAATTACAAAAAGTATGAAATTATCAATGCGGAATACGTAGGTATCTAATTGTGTTTCACAGTTGCGGCTTAAAGTTTCTGATTGGTCGTAATTAAACTACAGAACTGTTATCTGCAATGAGTATGGTTTTTGAAACATCCTGTATTAGGATGACATGTGTATGACGGACATAAACCACCAATATCCTAGGATCCAATGATGTAGCTTAAATAAATAATTGCCGACATTTTCTCCTGGTAATTTTGCCTTCTTTAACTTCTTTTTTTAGCTTTTAACTTCAAATGCTGACAGACACGGGTCTGAAAGACTGAACCAAATGAGTTCAAAGCATTCCATCTGCCCTAAAATTACCTAACATGTTTCAACTTGGGCCCACATTATTAGCAAGCATATACTTTCTGACTGATTCACCATGGTAGACTATTACTATTTATAGCCAACTAATGGCCAAACAGGTTTTTCTAGACATTATCCGATCAATTGTCATCAATTCTAGTCTTGGTAGAATATTCTGAAGTAATATGTAAATGCAAATGTTTTCAGCCTAAGTATAATGGTATCGCAAGGACTGAGAACGTGGAGCACAGCACAAAGTAAAATATTTTATCACTGTGGTGTTATTATGCCAGAGATTATCCTCATAAATAAAACATATAGTCATATGGCAGCCTTGTTGAATAGCATTAAGAATGATCTCGCAGATGTGGAAGAACCCGCTTCCAGGATGTTTAAACTTCCGGATAAAATTGTTACCAGCGTCGTAATTGCATTCGACATCTATTATATTTAATCGGCTGTCTTAGTCATCGTCAGGAATTTTGCACATTTGAAAATAGGGTGCGCGGTTTGATTTTAAGCAGAGGAAACAATCCATACTTAAAGGAGTTCATACACCTTCAAGGTTAAAACATTATTTTTATCTCTAATTTGAAATAAACATTCAGCTTTCTGTATGTGAAATAATATTTTAATATCTCAACATTGACTGAATTAAGCATTAAAGTATTTTAGTGTGTGAACACAGTTGAACTCCTGTCATACCTCTTTCCCATTTTTCTTTTTGTTTTGTTAAGGTTTTGGTGAAGTACATATAACCAAATGGGTAAAAGAAAGGCACAGTATTGCAAGGAAAAAATGCGGCTTTAAGATAATTAGTGCAGCAAAAGTGCTGCAAAAAAGAAAACCCAAACTGCATTATTGGGACAGTAGCTGTGATTATATCAACATAAAAGTTTGTTGCCTGTTTTCTCAAGAGTGAATTATTCAAAACTTATTACATAATAACTTCTAAATTTTTGCACAGGCATTTTACTATCAAGGTCAAAAATGTGAATCTGCCTTATCTTTCGTTAATTAGAAAAAACAATTTAAAATTTTATAATAGAAAAAATGTGCTTAAATTTTAAATGAAATAAATATCTTCATTTGCATAGTACACAAGTTAACTATTGAGGTTCAGTTGGTAGATTTAGATGTTTCCTTTTAAAGTATTCTGAACATTTCATAAGTTTGGAAATAATTTTGTAATTAAATTTTTATGCAAATCTAATTATGGATATGCTGAGTATTAATGATTTAAATTTTTCATAATGTAGAGGAACATTTTAACATGTGTTAAACTGTATCATTTAAATAATGCGGAACAAATTTCATTTTAATAGCTGCTACTGAAGCAGAAAAGGAAAGTTAGAAAATAAATTTTAAGTAACAAAGGTGTATCTACCTTGGAATAAATATAAAGCATCAAATTTTTCATTTAAGATATAAAAAATACGATGGTAATTTGAATAGTTCTCGGAATGAAGCACAAATAATGGCATAGCATAGTGAAATAATTTTTTTAAACATTCTCCCTTGACACTAACGCACATTGCCCAGCGATGCTCCAATGCCATTATTTCATTATGAAAGTCAGAGTCCTCCAAGCCTTCAAAATACGCTTCAACTGATGAGTGAAGCTCTTCATGAAACGAATATTTCTTTCCAACGAGGAATTCTCTTGTTTAGGGAACAGATGAAAATCCGATGGAGCAAGTCGGGGGAATGAGGCAGATGTGGCAGCAAATCATTGATTTGCGCCATGTGTGAGGATGAGCATTATCTGCATGCAAGATGACTTCCTCCTTTGATAAACCCGGCCTTTTCTCGCATATTTTGTATTAAAAAGGTACAAAAGGTTAGCATAGAACGCTCCAGTGATAGATGTTTCTGTGGGAAGATAATCAGTTAGCTGTACATCTGGCATTCCAGAAAACAGAGACCAAAATCTTCCAGGCCGATTAGCACTCTTGGCCTTCTTTGGCGGAGGAAAATTATAATCCTTCTATTGTTTAGAATGCTATTTTCGTTTAAAATGCACAGCATTGCAGCCATGTTTCATCATTTGTCACAAACTGATGCATAAATTCAACGGGATCTCTCTGAAAATGGGTCAGTCTTTGCTGAGAGCTTTGCACTCTGATTCGCTTTTGTCCTGAGTCAGCAGTCGCGGGACTCATCTTGCCGATAATAGTTTCATGTCACGACCACGTTTAAACCCTGTGTCTTATTTAGATACGGTTGAAAATTATTTCCATTCTTCGATGTTTTGCGGAAAATCATGAATCACTTTTTCGTAGAAACCCAACTTTGATTGGATTTGCATTAATAGTTCTGTTTTTATAAACAACAAAATAGATTGAAAATATGTCGACATACTGATAATTCCTTAAATAATTCATCATTCTTTCAAGTGTTATAAAGTCGTTCACCTGACCCTATAGTAACAGGAATTGACACTGTCAACTTACACAGTTTTGTTAACTGGTGCCTTCCATTATATGCATAGCACGAAACTTCACGAAACTCAATTTTCAAATTGCTGTATACCTCTCTAAATGGAACTAAAGAAGCCTAAAAATGTGCACTGATAAAAAACATTTGTAAAATAACAATTTTTAACATACTTAACCATACATTTTTAAAAACAAGGAAACTATATTTGGTTAAAATATTTTCACAAAATAGTCTGCACTATCAATAATAAATTTACCACTTGGCTTATTCTTGCAAAAAATTTGCTTTGAATCCCTTACTTCGGCTATTGGCGAAAAATTTCCTATTTCTATTAAAGACACATTATTTAAAAGGAAAAGAAAGAGCCCAAGGGTGACAGAATTGCTAATTGCCCAGAGCATAAAAGTGACGCTAAACGAAGGAGACTAAAATTTCAATTGTCGTCTCATGCCGGATGCTTCTATGTACTCACTAACATTATGAAGTAATATTGTTATTATCCATACTGTATCATTATTTATTATTCAAATTAAATTATTTAGGGGAATACGTGTATCTGTTGCGCTTAGAACGGGGTCGTTCTGTGCTACTAAATACTGTGCACTGCCGAACAACAAAAGAACATACAAAACACTTAAACGTTTTATATTTCAAAATACTTATCTGTCGTTAGAATTAATAGAGTGATTCGAAAACAAGTTTGCACATATTGCCTTCATTTTGGTGTAGGCATTTATTGGAGACATGTTGAAGTCTATAGGAAGGAATGTTGAGATACTCATAATGTTCAAAAATGAGATAAATGTCGTGACTCGAAGAGACCAAGTCACTCCTGTTATCTGGGTGAACTGATCACACCATTCAAGAGAATTGACCATCCAATTGTCACTGAAAGGTTGCAGTACCGTAAAATCTTTGCAAAGTAGATACCATGCTCACGGATGAGTGCAAAGCTAGGATGCTGTCATGATTCCCTGAACACTTATCATTACAGCGGCAAGTATAGAGAAAAAAACAGTTACACGGGATGAAACATTGGTGTCACTCAAAATAACTGAAAGGAAACGACAATCACTGGAGTAGCATGGTGTCCACTCGCCAACAAATCAAACATTACCATGACAGGAACTAATGACATCTGTTTTCTGACATCATATTACTGTGTTTCCTGCCAAGAAACACGAACATACCAGCTGATTTCTTCATCATGCTATTTAAAGCCGCTCTCATTTGCAATTGTTCTTCCTTCATAATATGTTCACGCGCATACTAGCAGCAAGACAAAGCACATAATGTACAACAGAAAAAATGTTGGGGAGCTTTGGACCATCCAACCTACAGTCCCAACTTAGCACTACCTGATTTTTACCATTTCCTGAAGATAAAGGACCACCTATCTAAAGGAGAAAAAATATGTCAAAATGAGGATTTAAGGGTGCTGTTTGGACTAATTGAATCAACACGAAGGCACTTTTATGACGAGGAAATACTTGAACTGGTTTCCAGGGAAAATGTCTGTATATCTATGTAGTAGTAGGGTTAAATATGAGGCAAAACTAATATATTCATTTTGCTTAAGATTGTAGTAATAAATGTGCTTTTGTATAATAGAATTATAAATAGACTTTATTGTTGGTAAAATCGTTAAAGAAATAATACATTATGGTACTATTTGCATAAATTTGCTATATAACATTACAGCACTACATTTTTTCATTTATAAAATACTGTCATCACCCAAATATTATGCGACGCTAAAATTAATGAAAAAAAATTATTGCTGAAAATTAAATTAATCATATACATAGCAGAATGCATAACTACAGAATTATAACAAATTCCCATACAGTAGCTAATGAACATAAAATTAAGTAAATAATTTAATATTAATTATCAAACGAATGAGTACAATTTGATAATTTTATGTGTTTTATTTACGGATGCTCTTCAACATCTCAGGTCATCAGCGTCTCATTCAAATCATGGCGTAAAACGGCCGGCAAATTTTACTCAGATGTCTCTTCTTTCAGGCTAGAGGTTCTTTATCGTGCCGTAAATGTACGACACGGGACCCACGGCTTTACTTCCCTTCCAAAGGAAGCCATAGGGTAATTCATTAGAAAATGGACGTTAATATTAATTTTATTTCAGTATCCTTTTGTTATTCTGGTATACAAAAATAACTTATGAAACTTGTTTATGATGTTATACACTTTTTGCATTCGTAAAAATTACAAATTTTGTGTAATAAACAAATATCCCATGGCGAACTGTTCTTTATTATAAATTATCCTTGCATACCATCAAAAAAAAAAAAAATTCTCCACTCTACTTATCTCTTGAATTTATGTCGGTGCTGGTGGTGTAGTGGTTACCATACTTGCCTCCTACACCCAAAAACGCGGGTTCGAACCCGGCCAGGACCGATGGATTTTTCGGGCGTAAAAATCGTAAGTATGACTTTCTTCGGAAGGGAAGTAAAGCCGTGGGTCCCGTGTCGTAAATTTACGGCACGAAAAATAACCTCAAGCCTGAACGAGAGGCCTCTTGAGCAAAATTTGTCGGCCGTTTCACGCCCTGAGTTGAATGGGACGCTAATGACCTGAGATGTTAAAGAGCGTCCATAAATAAATGAATCGAATCTTCAATTTATGCTTTCCATAAAAAATAATGAACTCAAAACATAATAAGAAACTTCGATTCTGAAACATATAGCCTAGTTTACTTTTTAAAAATCAGTCATTTCATGATTTTGTAGTTTAAAAAATCTGTATGTCATTTTTTACAATTTTATTGTTCTACCAAATAGTCGACTGGACTACTCTAGAACGGAAGTGACAACTGGAAGGCTGCATAAGATACATTTACCAGAAAAAATCATCACTTGAAAAGGTGAAACGGAACTAGTTGAATTATAGTCCCCAAAAGAGGAGAACGAACAAGATAAAAAGGAAGGGGTTTGAAAGATGTGCTTTACAGATGAGAGGATACTCATTATTGAAATAGCAAATAAAATCGAAAAGGACACGGTTTATGCCCGTATTGAAGTAAAATAAGAAAAAACGAAAAAGAATGTACCGCAGAAAGATTACTTCCAGAGGGATCTAATTTTACAATATTGTTAGGTTTCTGCACGAGCTAAGGAAACCTGATCTGATATCTAATCTAAAGCGCAAAAGGAAGCTCCATGTAACCGATCTGCTTCGAGTTTCATTCTCTCAGATTAAGACTACCAAGTAGTTGGGATTTAACTTCAATAAATTATATTTCATGCGACAAGCTGGTAGGTAAGGAGACGAACTTTCTTAACGCACTGCAAACTTAAAACAGGACTTCTTGGAAACACAAAGTCTCTGCAGCGAACAAATGGAGAATAGCGATTGAAAACAGCTGTAGAAAAAATATTATATAATTAAAGCACGCTGCTTTATGTAGAGCAGATATTAAATGCTAATTATTCAAGAGACCAGTTATACACTTTTGCGCCGCTTTGATGGTTCACTATACTGGGTGCTAATGAAATGTACTGCAAACATTTCAGAGCCTGTAAAGTAATCCTATAGAATCTATGATCTACAAAGAAAAATAATGGGGTTATAAAGTGATAAACGACATGAAATTAGATACTGATCAGTCAGTTTTAAATCTAAATGGACTAAAAATTACCTTTAAATGTAATCAACATAGCTTTCGAGTGAGAAAATCTGATTTTTAATAATTAATCACTTATTTAATATTACACAAGTCTCTATCATGTAGCTTAGTTCATAAGGAGCTATTTATCCCACATGTGACCTAATAGATACTGTAAAAGATCCTTTTTGAAGGATTGTAGGCTGGGGTACTGCACAGTCGGTTTTTAATTGTTTTTTTTTTAGTGGTGTTTAACGCTCGTTTTTACTACTGAGGCACCACATGCGGTTGACACTGATGAAACATGAAATGAAATGATATATTGTGAAAGGATATGTTTTTTTAGGGAAGGAAGCGTTCTAGGCCTAAGTTTAGCGTACCTCCCCGGCATTTGCCAGTTATGAGGACAGAGGAAAACCTGGAAAAAACCCCAGTCAGGGACGACGGTCTTGGCGGGATTGAAACCCCAGACCTCCCGCTCACGAGTCCGCGCCTTAACGACCTCGGCCACCAGTGGCGGTTTAATTGTTGTTATGAAGTATGCTCCCATAAGAGATATAAAAGTAGAACGTGCAATCAATGAGATTCAAACTCAATAACAATGTTTCGCTTTTAAATGACGTTCATTAGTCACTAAAGTACAGGTCCTTTACAAACTTAATGCCAGAACTTTTAAATCGGAACACCCAGACAAAATATTCTCTAACTCAAAATTCTATTAAGACCTCTCTACAATCTCGGTAGTATGCTAGTATGGTACTCATATTTACTACAGAATAGGAGATTTTGATATTTAAATAATGGTGGAGGTAAATAGCACACTTAGCATTCAGGAATGCGAAAGTGTTAACATTCTTAAAGCACAGACAATGCACTTTCTGCCAGTCGTTCCCTGGTTTATGATGTAGGTTGGTTTAAGCTCTTCAAGCCGTAACAAATACATACCGTTACACTCACTGCTCACTGTGTTATAACAAAAGACATGCACTGTAGCGTACCGTAACGTAACAAGCAATTTGCACGCGTCTAACATACGTGTAGTTGAATTTTTGTCTTACATGGTGCATACTTCACATGAGCGTTTTTCTAAAGAACTTTGATTTAAAAAAAAGTTGTGTGTGGGATTGAGAAAGGAGGTCTCCTGAATGATTCTGGTTGAAACTGTCATTAGACGGATCACATTAACACTAAAGGTCTAATTGAAAATTTGCTTTCTAGAACTACCGTAAGTCTATTTTAGATTTGTAATTCGCGATAATATTCCTCTTATGACTTACACATCAGCAGCATAAGTAACACAAAATTCGTATAAGTTCTATTAAAATTAAATAAAAAACAAGGCATCCCTTTGAAAATTCCATTTAGACCTATAAAAACACAAACCCCAGTTTTCTTCACGAATAAAGTTCGATTCTACTGGATCAATGCACAACAAAAACACACAGAAACGTAAAGTTTTAACACAGGATAAACTAAACGAAACTGGTGCAAACCTTGAACAAAAACATTCTCGAAATTAGTACAATTCGGGATTTCAGTGGGTTCTGCACATAAAGCATCAAAATTATTAAATCTCAAAATGTACGAATGTATACGTGTCCATTGTTTAAAACAAGACGATCCAGTAACAAGCGTGCGTTATTGTGAGTGTTGTTTTCATCTCTGAATGAAATTTTCAGATGAGGCCTGGTTTCACCTGAACAGCTGTGGGAACAATTAAAACATGCGTTACTGGTGTAGCGAAAAGTCAATAGTAGTGTATTTATTTGTTAAAATGTGTGTTCCAAATATAATTCATCCATGTCGAACGGGTCCTGGGATCGTATGTGCTTTTATAATACACTAAGAAATGCATAAAATTGCACAAGCCGATATTTAAATCTTGGGACAAACAATATATGTGTACATGTATATGTATTTTAAAATAAATAACTGAAAAACTGGAAAAATAGACGAGAAAATGTTTTTAATGAAAAGATAAAAAATGAGCAAAAAATTAATAGCTTATATCCGCACATATATATATGTATAAATCTCCAAAATAGTGTCCAAATATATCTCCGAAGTTCCCCTATCCCTCTTACAGGTTGATTTCATTTTCCGATCTGATCTGTCCCATGTTGTATAAAATTTACCTACTCCCTCCTCCTTTCTGTCAGCCAGCAGTCCAAAACTGCTCCCTCGTTAACAAACGGACCCAATATATACAATTTTCTCCATTCTTCTGTCCCCTTGCACTGTGCTAGAATATGTTGTGTGTGCTTATACATGGGCCAGTGAAAAGGAAACATTTGCTAGTGCACGGTACTTGGTACGTTACAATGGGTTTCCGCCAGTACATTGCAAATGCCTTAGACTTGTTGGGTGAAGGAATTTTCATATTATGAATTAAACAGAGGGGGAATATGCTATGTTTATATACCGCGTGATTCAACTCATTAAACTTATTGAGAATTTGGCAATCTCTCCTCGCTGTTTTACAGCACCCGGGTGCATCCACACTAATTCGATCATCACGCAAACTTGTTTTTTGTCCATCATCTTGTGATTATCACTTATCAGTTCTATTCCCTGCATTAGAAGGATATGCTTTTTAACCCATGTCCTTAAATTTTCATAAACTTTCTAGACTGAGCTCATTGTGAGTCGCACTTTTTCTATATGGAACTTTCTTGAAGTTAGCCTTGGTCCTTAAACAGTCATTCATAAACAGTTCCTTTATCAATGATGTGTTTTAATTGTCCCTGCGTGTCTGTACACAGAAACAATCCCTACACGAATGTCTCGGTGATATAGTGATAGCATTTCCCACTTTTGGAGGTCCTGTGTTCGACTTACAGTCAGATCAAACTGTATGTGTAAAGTTTATTTCGCTATTTTTCCTTCGAAAGCTAAATAGCTTTAAGGCGCCCAGAAGTCCGTGTTCATTTGCGTCATCATTAATTAATTTCATTCTCCCCTTCAGATTATATACCTACACCTTCAGATTCCCATTTACAATCTAAGACCAATGCAGTTAAAGCGACAAAAAAAAAAAAAATGCTTCAGATACGAAAAAAGTAAACATTTAATCAATAATTGACTTTTAGTTTCAGGTAATACGTCGTGTTTAACATATCCTGTATTTAAGGTATACTTCATATTTATTCATTTACTCCCTTACCGTCACGGATGGCCAAGATGGCCAAGGCACGGACTCGTGAGCGGGGTCTGGGGTTCGATTCCCACCAGGACCGTCCTCCCTGACCGGGGTTTTCCTCAGTCCTCATAAATGGCAAATGCTGGGAAACTTAGGCCTGGAACATTTCCTTCCTTAAAAAATATCCTTTCTCAATATATCATTTCATCTCAAATATCATCAATGTCCACCGCCTGTGGGGCCTTAGTAGTTAAAAAGGGCGTTAAACACTATTAAATAATTACTCCCTTTCTTAATTTATATTATACACGTTGTCTACATTCATTACAAGTGTTGCGAAAACTTGAAAGAAACAATACAAGGGAGTGAAGAAGCGCGAAACATAGCCTAGATGCTTAGACAAGGCGCAAGTGAATTTTTACAATATTAAATATTGGAATTTGCCTAACTTCCAATGTGAAGAACACGCAGCTATTTCAATACCAGATACTCTCTTTGCAAAATTCAACGTTCTAGTTTTATTAGATGTAAACATCTGTTTGTTTACTAGTTACACATACAAGTGGTTGAAAAAATCTCACAGGTTTGCAAATTTTAAAACATTTGTTTGGCCCCTCTTTATGTAATAGCGTGGTACCGGCAGTCAGTAGCCCTGCGCGCGCCTCGTTCTCCCACCCGCTCAATGTCATTAAGTCACTGTAGGTGATTGTCAAAAAAGAATGGGCACACATTCTTTTAAGTTAAAAACACTAATAATGATAAATCGTACACTTAACTGATGAATGAACAGAGCAAAACCAGTGGAACATTTTTGCAATTTAAACAAACCATTAATATCTATAAATGCTTCTTTTATAATGTTTATTTCTTTTTAAGTGGCCCCGGAAAAGATAATATAAACACTTTATTTTTATTTTAGATATTAAAAATCTATGGAATCTTCTCTTTTAAATTATGTATAGTTTATGCAATTTTTTCTAACTGACAAGCATATTAAAATTGTGTATATGTATATATATATATATATATATATATGTATGTATATCGATTAGGAATTGTCCAACTACTGACAATCGTCTTTTGTTCCAAACTTCGTGCTCAAGAGGTACATTCTGGTGATTTTATGGAATTAAATAATGTGGCAAACCTCTAAATGCATGGCGTATTTTTTATAAATACCTGAATGTCTCTAGCTATTCTGGTTCGCCATTCTAGCCAACCTATGGGGCTGAAATGCAGTGACAGGTATTAGAAACTATTTCTTTATTCCTGAAAATGTATCTTATCATTCAACATGGGTGTTTTCTCAAAATCTAACTTACCAATTTTCATCAACGGGATATTTATGATAAAGTAATTTTAATTTTAATTGAATTTAATGTATAAAATTATGTATAAACAAAGAAATGCTTCATATTGGTTTTAATATTTGTTTGTGTTTCAACAACATATCGACATAGATTTTTAGTCAAGTGTTCTGAAGAGAAGAATTGAGAAGGCAAAAGACTTGCTGAGTAATTTCCTAATAAGATGGGAACGTGAGCAATGTGGATAATGCCCCTAGGAAAATGGAATATTTCCAAAGAACCATTCTAGAAATGCAAGAACTGCAAACTACGCAAATTAAAGTGTGCAGTATTGTTTTCCCCGTTATTTTCAGAGAAAATTAACGAGAATATGATGATCAGTTCAAAATATTTTCATCAACACGAGTTGACACTCAAACCCTAAGATCTCAGTAGCAACAAAGGAGAAAAAGACTAGATACCTTGATACCGAAAGAATCACGACACATTTGGCTGCACTGCATTATACCGAACACTTTTTTTTTAAGATTCACATAAGTGCAGACAACTGGGAAAAAAGAACTTCACCTCAGAGCGAAGAGGGATAATTGGTTCACATGAGAGGAGAGCTGTGTTATAAAGAAAGAAAAATTTAATCGTTCGACCTGAAAAGCAGTTAATTCACCAACTTACACTGAACATCTGTCAAGTCACTCAACATGCCAGGTCTCGAATGAATGCGAGTATTTAATTTCTTGGCAGACATTTGTCATCCCTCAGCCCTAATCAAACGTGATTAGGCTGTTAATTAACCGGGCTTGAACCATCAGACTACTTAGTTTGAAATGAACTGTACATGTAGAGAAAACCCTTTGGAAATTTGGAAAATTTACGAGAACGATTTGAGATGCCTGCCCGTCATTATTGCATAAGATTATATGCACCAAAGATGGTGAAAGAAATGGGTGTTTGTTGTTATTCAAGAGTTATTAGGCCAATTAATCTTAAATTCAAAAACTCTGTTGTTTACTGTAAACTAATTTTTTGAAATAGAATTTAAATTAACGGTACCATAAATGTGTTATTTTTTTCCGAAATATATCGGTCATGTAACAATGTTTTACAATGGGAATGTTAACAAAGTTTCTATATAGAGTAACAAATTTGTGCTAAATATTCTAAACGAGAAACATTAGATATTCTAGATGTAGTATTAGGAAATATGCATTCTATCATTTAAGATTATAGATTTACTGGTCTCTAAATCTGAGTGCCTTTTGGGGGGGGGGGTGTTTACACTGTGCATAAGGAATCGCTGAAACTGAGTAAGCGTCAATGGAGTGCAGTTATTTGAGTTAAGGGGTGGCCTGAAAGCGTCTGCTTGGCTGAAGTACAGCCACTGCAACAGAGAAAAAAGGAGATGAAGTTACCGCGTGTGAAGTACATGTCCGCGTGGTATCTTTGCCGCATGCGCAGTTGCGGTTATGTTGAGCGTTAAGGTGTCGAGATACAAAACTTTTAACTCTCATACATATGTAACATTAACAAGAAATACGTCTGAATAACTTTTATTGTATATGTTTTACTTTACTGACAACTGATCTGGATATTGTTTAAATAAAGTACAAGGCTTTTCAAGCGTAAGGAACATCTATGGGTAAAACTTAAGTTTTGTTGATTATACTCTATACATCGGTCACCTGGAGTGCACGTATAACATATATGTATAATACATACACGTGTCTTCTGCCTATGAAGAACAATGCAAACTTTTGAAAATATGTGCGCTATTTTTCCAACAGCGTTTTATTTTTTCCTGTTTCTTTAGTTTAAATATAGCTAAATATTAATGCATAAATATTAATTTATGTATTGGTGTCTGTAAGTGTTTGTGCCCTTAAACTCCAGCAAACTAAGGAAAAACGTGCCTTGGAAAAATTATAATATCTCTGGTAGAGTTCAATGTAAGTGACAGATGTTTGGCAATGGAGTGAAAATGAATCTTGGATAATGTTGAGCAAACTGACACGCGTTCTGTAAGCGTCGCTTAATCCGAATGAGATTTTTCGTGGTTTGCACAATTTTATGGGTAAATACGAGTTTGTTTGTTCTTTATCATGAACTCGCAGTGAACTACCTTGTGGATAAAACTATATATAAATGCATCAAGTTGTGATAAATGAAACAATCTTCATTAGTGAAATATTACTCCGCAATGAACAAATTTTCTATCGTTTTTAAAGGAAATCAAACTAATAAAACACTTTAAAACGTTAATATTTTGAGCTGAAGTGTTTTATTGTATACTTTTGATACTGATGAGGGTGGCAAATAATACCAACTAGACCATACAAAATAAAACAATTGACAAGTTGAAAACTTTAGAAAGCCAAATATTTTACAAGAAAATATTGGCAAACTCTTCAAGAGAAGAAAGCATCAAAAAATAAAGTGAAATGCTTGTAAATAGTAAATCAGCGATAATTTTGAGGTATAGAGATAAATTGAAACCAGGCAAAGTGTGTGCTAAAACTATGGCAGCCATTTCCTTGTCTCTAAGAGTATTTTCAGAACTCATATGAGATAAGTATCAATTAAAATTAACTAAAAACCATCAAAGGAAGCATCATGGAGTAAGACATGTTGAGCAACCGGACTCAGTTTAAACAGACCGTCCATATTCTCCTATTTAGTACGGTCTAGTTTGTATTAGTTGCCCCTCATTTCAGTAATTCGTTAACGGTCTACAATTAAAGTGATTCTTTGAAAAAGAGCTTCGGCTTTAAAGTTTAGTTTGTCATTAGATTGTTTTTAAAAATGTTGAACTTATAAATATTATTTATCATATAGTATAAAAGACATTTACGCTTTCTGTGCGTCAAAATAAGTAAACCTAATTCCACTTCATTGTTTAAAAACAAAAATCCACAAACTTGGCAAAAAATTAGCAAAATTATAGTGACTGCTGCTGGATGCATTCTTTACTCGTCCATTTGTCCTACGAGTACTGAAAAGCGCCTAAGGACTGTGCTATCCTTCATTTTATACTAAGGAATAAAAATGAACACATTTTTCCTGTTTGCCCCTGAAGCTGGTAAAGCCTCTGACATGAATTCTGGAGTGGCAGTAAAGAGTTTGCTGTCACTACAGGTTGTTTTTATGGTTAATAGAGGTTATTGTATACCGAGAGTGTTTTTAAGTATCAACTCTTTGTTTTATGCAAGAAGCACATTTAAACACCTGTAGTAGTGCGAACAGAATATGGCAGTTTTAATGCTTTCTGAGCATTAGACTGCCACAAGTGTGACAAAGAAAGGGGCGTTTAATTGCCTTTAAACAATCTTTTCTTTCAGAAACTGGAATGTCTTTCTCACTAATACTGAATTTATTTAAATCTTTCTGAGAATGCATTGGGCTTCTTGAAACTATTAGCCAATTGCTCCCTTTTTACCTAAAAATCAACCATTTCCCCCCGTTTTTTAGTTATAACTGAGGTGTCTTTTTGAAACACAAAATATTCAGTTATTCCAGAAAGTAATCTGAGTCTTCTGTAAGTTAATAGATATTACCCAGTGCAATGTGATATATTTATCAGTCCAAAAGTTAGAAACAAAACAATGTTTTCTACCAGTTTCCTTGCCTTCTTCTGTTCATCAACAGAAATAACAAGGTTACTCTTTTGCTCTATTCAGTTAACACGAAAAATTATCTTTTTGTCACTTTATTTTCTTTTTTATTGTAGCATGTCCAATAAGTATTTGATGATACATGCATTGAAATGTTGTTTATTTTTACTCTGTTTCTTATGTTTAGTTGGCCTGAGTAACAGAAAATCACCCGAACTCATTACAAGCAATAAAAATGAGATTCTGTCTTAGTACGGGGCGATTAGTGTTCCGTGCCATGGATGAAGTAGCAAGCCTGCTTGCTTACTTTTGACCTTGCTGATTGTCATAGTCTGGACCAGTTGTTCCCGGGTATGTGTTGTGTTGTTCGTTTCCTATTTGGACCGTAAACATAAAGTGTATTATGACTTCTGTAATTACAATAGCACAGCTTGTGTTTTTGTGCGATTCATATATACTAACTCAATGGTAAATATATCATGGGATCATTTTTTTAGCGTACAGTTGATTCTGTTACTTATGTGAATATTATACTAACTGTATTTTCAGAGAATTAAAAGACAGGGAGCGTTATCATACATTTTTTAAACAGGTCTCTGCCACTACTCACACTGCGAATAATTCCATGAGAGCAATTCACAGTGTGTTTCCACAAGGTACTCGGTCCCCCGATTTAACAGCCTGCGAATATTATCTTTGGTTTAAAAATACCGTATACATGACGAACTCGTACACCATACAAGAAGTCAAAGACAATATTTGAAAGGAAATTTTCTGGAGTTCTCAAAATGAATTACATCCAGAGATTAATAATTTCCTAAAGAGATACCAAAAATGTGTGGAGAATGAAGGCGGTCTATTTCAACACTTGGTAAGTAATGAGCTTCTTAAATTGGTTTTGTATTCTATGGTAGATTTGTTTTATTGCTTTACCCTCCCGCTAATCACCGAGACTCGCTTGGCCGGCTAACCGGCTAAAGAGCGGCGCGCTCGCCCATAGGCAAAACACTCCGGAGGAAATCAAAACTGACCGCTCGGTAGTAGTCACTCTGGGCATTTAGACACCGCACTGCTTCACCAAGCCTCGGACGCCGTCCGAAGGTCTTCATAAATTTTTTGAAAAATAGAAACAAATGGAGGTCACAAAGTGATATGTCAGGGCTTAGGGCTTCTTTGAATAGAAATAAGCCGTTACCATCTGCCTCGGAAAGGCACAAAGCCATAGCGCATAGTTTCTTATGCATAACAATCAGCATTGCAAACAAACTTTTCGATAAAACAATTTCTTCTTCATAGGGCGTGGAGGATCGACTGTTTGCTGACGTCCTGACCTATCACGTGTACCCAATCCTTCATTGCCGTTTTCTATAAGCATTTCTCTCCATACTCGGCATTGATATTGCGATGAATTTTTACTCGGCCGACAGTCCTCCACTGTCAAAAATTGAATAACAGTAAGTTGCTCCACTTTTGACACTTCGGAATCGCCGCCGTATTTGCTCAGCGTCCGCACAGTCAAAGTCGGAAATCTACTGCATCTTCTTTTAGGTATGATGTTCTATGTATTTACCTCTTTCTTTACTCCTATAGCTGCTGATTATTACGCGCAACTAAGATAGATATGGGGACCGGGCGGGTTTCAGATGATCAGTATCGTGTGTAATCATGATGCTTTTTTTAAATTCGAACCCGTGACAAACAGAAAATAAATATCTTACGTAGTTTCCAACTTGCAATTCCCATGGCGCAGAACCATGAAGCCACGCACTTCCTTAAGAAAATAGTGATGATTTTGTTTCTGCTTCAGTACTCATAGCAATTTGTAGCATGACTCATGTCTTAACTGAAATACTTACCTAGTCCAGCAGGAAGAACAAGGGTTCACTAATCGTACCGTTTTCATTGTGAGATTATTGTGACTTTGCCACTTCCTATAAGTGTATGTTCTTTTATGATGATAAAATGTTTATATTCCTAATTAATAATTAAAGTTACCTTTTTATAGTCCATAATTATAATTCATAATAGGGGAAAAGGTTTATAAATAGTGAGTAAAAATAATTATTTTAATTCAATAACTAGTATATTTCCCTTTCCAGCTTTATTTACAGTTTCACCATACTTAAAATTGATTTATTAATGTTTCCTTAGTTTTATTACTAATATTCAAATGACGTTAAACTTTATAATTGTAGGTGCTTGGTACAAAATACTATTAATTTCAAATTATCATCAAATTCCAGTCAAGTTTCTAATTTTCTGTTGAAATTTCTTTGGCGCACTTTACATTAATTTTACTAATGAGGTAGACTTAATTGACTGTGCGCAAATCTTTTTGCAGTAGTCACATCCCCATTAAATTCTGGCCAAAGAAATTTCAATGTATCTCATTTTAATATTTATTTATCTTCCTAGGACATTTTGCAAATTAGAATCTCACCTCAACTGTAATGCGCAAATTTTAAGCACTTAAAGAAAGATCCTAGAATTTAATTTTTCTCAGAAAAAACTAAAGATTGGATTATTTTGCTCTTCTTAAGGAATTGGATATATTTTCCCCATTTAATTATGAAGTAAGGTGTTTTATTTTATTGTTGGGCATTCAATGTAGATATTGATACAGTTGAGATTAGAGGAAGCTATTATCTATGAATTTATTTTGCTTGTAATTAGCTTACTCATTACTGAAACTAACTTACTGGTATACGCTTATCACCCAAAAGAGCATTTAGGAACAATTTATCAAATGATAACTTTTTTGTTTCCTTTTCTTGCAAAAAATAAAACATGCTTCAAGCAGACTCTCAGCACATTTGCGTCATTACACTAGATGTTAAAACCTTTTAAAGGAAAAGCTTGTGGAAAAACAAGAGACTAGAAGTGTAAACATTTTCCCTGTATAGATGGTTCTCCGATACTTTTTCCTTATTTATTTCTTTCTTCTCAAGTCGCGCACCTGTTTGACAACATATCGAAGTGTATGAACAATAGAAAAAGAAGGAGAGCACATTCATCTGCGGAAAGAAAGCCCTAAGGAGTAGGCCAATATTTGCTCCAGTTATATGGTTACAGATATGAAACTAAGTACATATATAAGTAAGGGAAACGGTAAATGAGACATTTTATGAACATAAGAAACATTGTGGAGGGAAGTGCCTTTCAGAATATATTAGGAATATCACAAGGCAATGTAAAATAAAGCAATTCAAATGTTAACCTTATTTCAGAAGTATGGTGTTTCACGTTTCTACAAAGCCTCTGTAAGATTCAAAATATGGCATATGAAGTGCAGAAGAAAATATAGTCGTTAAAGTGCACATTAAGGAAAAAAGTACTTTAGCCTAAATGTATGCATCTGTAATAGAGTAACACCATTAACTTCTTTACTGAATATTTAAAAATAGTGTTTAACTCCTGTTTTAAATGCTCAGGCTCTGATAAATGAGATGAACGTCGAGGTACCTACCGGAATTTCTCGTTTATGAGGACTGAGGAAAATACCCTTAGTCATGGAGGGCGTTCCTGAGGACCACACATTCATGAGGCTTAACGAACTAAACTACCCTGTGTCTGTATTTCCTCCTTAAGATTCAGCCCTTAAACAACTGATTCACTTGTACCATGTTGTTTATTTCAAAACAATGAAGAAATATATATAATATACAGGTGTGGTAAAAATGTACAAAGAATTTACGAGTTGAAATGGGGCTTGACACCAAGTTTTTTGGGAGTGCGAACAAACGGTCTCATACATTTCCAGATGGAGCTACAGGCATGGATATGGATCAACGTCATAGCTACGTTGCAATTTTACGTGCGTTCATGGCCAATTAAATAAACCAATGCCACTGGTGGAGGCATAAGCATAAGCAAGCTGCATCTCATTCGAAACACAAATCAATTTCTGTCCCTCACTGTACATGCGAGTATCCTCGTGGAAGTGGTAAGGCGTTTTCAGAACTACAGTGGATGAATTTTATGAACAATTACTGTACTTAAACTTCAATTAATTATCATAAAGTTTTATATTTGACAGAATAAATTATTTTTAAGGACGGTTATTGTGATTTCAGTACACTTGATCATCCATAAATACGTTTGTTGCTTTGTAGTCAATGCCTAAAGTACCACGAAGTGTTTAAAACAATTCAACCTATTCTTGAGGTACCCTTTATTTTGATCCTCTTTTAACCTGTAAATTCTTTGTTCATATTTTTTTCGCATTCTTTGTGCATTCCGCTTGTTTCTTTCTTGAAACGGAACCCTGGTTTACATTTGACGGGTTCTCCGCAAAGGGGAGAAAATCACTTGAAAACTTAAATTTCATCTAAAATGGAGTATATTAAAGAAGTACTAAAAGAATCATAAGTACATCTACAATATTTTAAACAGTTGGTTGTAGGAGGAATGCCAAACTGTCGCTGGGATAAAAGGCACTATAAATGGCATCTTCAGGACATTGTAAGGTGAATGGTTTATTGTCCTCGAAGACTGATGAAAATTTTCCATTGGTAGCCACTCTAATTTGAAATGTAAACGAAACATTGCATTCTGGATTTCTGATACATTACAGACCCACACTCAATGGAATAAGAAGTTACAACTATGGTTTCTATGAATAGCCCACTTACACAAGCATAGAATACTCGATATGGCCAGAGAAACGTTATCATTGCCTTAATTTTACAATATTTATCTTTCGTTAAAAGTTGACAAATAACTACACTAATACAATTTCACAAATATTATCAGTTGCATGAGGCAAATTAAAAGTATATGACCCTTCAGACCTATTTGTGAGAGAAAACTTACAATCAACTTTTTCACCATAACCAGAATTGGCTAAAAAGAAGTTGAATTTAATATGTTCAATTGTAGAGGTTCGCCCAAAATAAAGGTAACTGATGATCGCATGCAAAATAATTCTTTAAAAATATTATTCATGATATTCCATGAGCTGAAGTAGCCAGGCTTCATAGTACGTGTTCAATATTGTGAACATGTTCTGTTCAGTGCGTAAACAGATTCTGAATATCTTCAAGTTGGTGGTGGTCTGACGAATCTGATGTGTTACTGAATGGCCATGTCAATAAGCAAAATGTTCGTTTTCTCGTATGGGGAAAACTGAATTAATATGTACAGAGACCATTACATTCGGATAAAGTGACAGTGTGGGCAGCTGTGTCTTCCCACAGCATCAATACTGCGTATTTCATAGAAGATGTATATCGAAACAGAGTTAACACTGCATTCGAAGCATAAACGAACAAGTTATTGAACGTTTTCAGGGAGATTTAGGTACGTTTTGTGTGTTGAATATCCTGATATGCACAAGAAAGTGTTTCAACAAAATGGAACATCAATTGATCATGAGAATATGCGACTACTCTAACAGCTGTTGACATTCAGCTTATGCATATTCTTCACGAAGTCCTAATTTTTCGTTGTGTGTTGCGTTTTGTCCAGGATACTGAAAGAACAGTGCGCTTCATACCCATTACTCGCAGTCGTGAAAACATCGAAGCAGTTTAACAGGAGAAGTGTGATGCTGTCACTAGGATGATGAACCGTATGGAACATTATATGAACTGAGTCTTCGGGGATGTAAGGCCGTGTGGTTCAGTGAGATTCTTCTGCATTTTTCCAGACGTTACGTCCACGACTGGGGTGAACATCATTAGTGGCGTGTTCGACGTGACTTCATGGAGACTGACTTGATGCTGAAATGGGTGGTATATACAGTATATAGTAAGGATGACCACATGGAACATGTACACAATGATGGGAAACATATAGACCATATAGTTGTACCAAAGATAATCATGTGAAAAAATTGTTATAAAGAGACTCGGTTACCTTTATTAGGGGTTCACTTCATACAAAAAAATCCACTTAATTTACTTTTGTTCCACATGTTACATTTCGTTTCTTGGGAAAAAGTCTTCATTTTTTTTTTGGATCAGATTTGTAATATTTAAAGCAATTAGCAGTACTATTGTTTTAATGTTTTAGGACTAACTAATTATAAACATTGACTTACTCTTGAATAATTGCTGGTTTTACTTATATCTAGTTTCTCTCATTATTTCAAGTTCCTCATGGCGCAATTTCACTCTTCATTATATTTCTTTCCTCCCTCTCTCTCTATTTGCATATATAATTTGATATTTCTGTAAGCTTACAGTCACCATAAATCAATCGAAGCAATGTTTGATTATATTTGTGACTCGCGAGGAAACTATGGTAAAATCAGCAAAGTTTCATTGATTATACGCTTTCAATATTTGACAGGGTAGAGGTTTCCATCCAGTTCTTATTCGAGCGGGGTTATCTCAGATTATTCAGACTTGATATATGATCTTAGCCAATGTTTGTCTGCTGTTTTGTTTGATAATAAACTCATTCTGTGCAATGTTAAGGTACCGTGCGGTCAGTTTTGTTTTCCCCCAGAGTGTTATACCCGTGGGCGAGCGCGCCCCTCGTTATCCAGTTAGCCGGCCAGCCAGGTCTCGGTGATTAGCGAGAGGGTAAAACAGTACCCGGCGTGCAAACGAGTGGAGACCCTCTAATAAGAAAAAACCCGAGCCGCGGCGGAAAGTATCATTGAACGCACTGTATTTTGAAATTCTAAAATCTCGCTGTTAGGCCTCTGGCGGAGCTTAATTTGGAAATTTTTCAACTGAGGCAATTACATTCGGTTCATTAAGCTCTTCTTGCAATATTTGGCAGCCACCCGTTATAATGTGACTACCACTCGTACAGGTGAGCATAGAAGAATGTTTCGGTTTCAAGAGCCTATAATTACTAGGATATACGTAAACAAATTGCAAACGAATGAACATCTGTCAGGACCGCCACTGTAGTCTTGTAGTCAGCATGTCTGCCCAATCCCGAGGTCCTGGGTTGTAATCCCATAAGGTTAATTTCTGGGTAAGGATTTTTCGGAGTTTATCCTTACCCTCAAAAGGTGAATGCCAGGTAACTTTAAGGGTTGCGGACTCCGGGCTCATTCATCATTCATTCATCGTCTCTTTAGACTTGCTATAAGAGACATTGAACAGTAAAAAAAGATTAAACATGAAATTAAAGTTCTGTTAGAGATTCCCGCTTGGGAAGGCGCGCTTTTCTGTTTCACGTGTGCGTTGCGTAAGGACAAAATGAGCGAAATTGGCGACGCCGTCTCAGAAGCTTTTCTGTATACTGTAGTTTGCAACACCAAGATCAATGTTTGTTTTCTTTCGGGGTTTTGTGAAAAATCATATTTATGTTGCACCTCTGTCCAGAGATTTCGCTGACCTCCGCTGTCGCGTCAATTATTACTGCAGTTTGTGCGCAATTTACTGGACTTTCGGTTAATATGTACCGTGTGACTAAAGGTACCCTATCGAAGGACTTAAAAGGTATTATTATAAACTTGAACTGTTTATCTGTCAAGAAATATACAGTTCCTACTCGCGATTAAACATAACGGGCATAAAGCTGACTTAAAATCAAAATATTCTTTCGTGTTTACCTTGTATATTCTTAAAATAAAATAAACATTTAATACCTTCTAATAAGAGATACTAAAATATTGGGGTTAGAAAGCGGACAACTCACTGATTATAAAGCATATTCAAACTGATGACATCTTTAGGTGAACTTCCTTTAAGAAAGAAGAACAATTTTATCCATCTTAGATATTTGGAGAACATTTGCAAACAAACATTATGCGTGCTGCCCCTCGTTACTTCCATTTTCTCTATTACCCATTTTATTAATCTTATCTATTATTCCAAACTCTTTACCAAGTTTTATGAAGTCTGCTAGCGTGTTTTGTTTCCAAAAACATTATATCGCTACACAGCTCCACTTAAAAATATCTGCTTGCTGCCCTTATTTGTTTTACGGCACTTATATCACTTCGACATGTTTTTCATGTAAACATTAACAAACTTCAGTAATGTTTACAATCAGAAAAAGTATTTATTTGCTTGTACCTGTCGCAAATATAAAACGTAAGTTCTGTCCCTTGCATAGTTCCATGTAAAATATTTCAATTTTAGTTTTGAATATTTCATCCCTGTTCCCTGTTTTTTCTTGACGGTCTTGCGAAGAACCGCAGAGTGGTATTGTGCACAGAAAAGTATTGCTATCCAAAATTTGAATGGTTTAACATCAAACTAAGAACCTACTGGTGACTACAAGTTGCTCATGAATTGTGTAATGTTAATTTCATTTTTTTTTTTGCTTTTAAATTATTAAATTACATTCTGTATTTATCATTTTTTCGGACAAAATTATTTTCTTCTCGAGTTTTTGGTAGGTGAAATATTTTGTACCCAGGAGACTCGACCAAGTGGAATGCTTAAATTTGAACCTCTTATTACTTCTTAATATATATTGGTTTGGTTATTTATGGATTCTCTTCAACATCTCAGGTCATCAGCGTCCCATTCAAATCAGGGCCTGAAAATGCCGGAAAATTTTGCTCAGAAGCCTCTCTTTCAGGCTTGAGGTTCTTTTTCGTGCCTTAAATGTACGATACGGGACCCACGGCTTTACTTTCCTTCCCAAGGAAACCATACTTAGGAATTTTACGCCCGAAAAAATCCATCGGTCCTGGTCGGGATCGAACCCGCGATCTTGGGTTTAGAAGGCAAGTATGGTTACCACCACACTACCAGGATCGGAAACGCAATCAAAATGTTTATGTTGCAGGAGGGTGTGCCAATACATGCCCTCCTGCAACACTACACTCTACCAGTGATATCGCAAGACGGGGGTGTAAGACCAAGAATTGCCGAAAGGCAAAAAGTCTGTAATGGGTTAAAGGAGCATAAAAAATACGTTTATTGCAGCTAATTATTTTTCCTTTGCTTTTTAAACACCAATTTTCTGTTTATATTATAATGGGTATAAATTATCCCATTTTCATCTTTTCAAGATACTGTGAATATTAACACTTTTATTTCCGTTTGTCATACTTTTGAGAAACATAGGTTCGAAAAAGATTTGTAGAATAATTAACATATAAATAGAGTATATTTATGTTCATTTTGGAAACGATATTTATAAATATTTGTCTCAGATTTATATTGTAACCAATCTTTTGTTGTTCTCTTTTAAAAAAATCAAGTAACATGCTTTTTCTTGCCAGTAAAATAAAAGATGAGAGCAATATGTAGTAACTCTTACTATCTTCAATGCATATTTGTTCTCCCAAAAAACATATTTTGTTGGTTAGAATGTTAGAGTTAGTTATTCGAATGAAAAAAATTGCTGCAGAAATTGAATAGTGGGGAAAAAGTATGTAGAGGGGCACGTGTATAAAATTCTTGTTTTAATTGTAATTATACCTATAAATATTAAGAATATAAATGAAGTTGTGAAATAAACATAATTTGGTGTCTTTCAAATGAACAACTGATCAACTAGGCATATGCTGTAAAATCTATTAAAAGTTTATGTGTAACACGATAACACATGGAAACAATTTCAAATACTGGGAAATTAAAACTGTTTTTATTTTCAACAAACTTGGGTAGTTCAAATATTTAGGGATTTGAAAGTTTGTAACATAGTAATGCAATTAAAATTTTACTTCAGCAAAGAGCTTAATTTGTTCAAATCCAAAATTTGACAATATTTCATATCGTCTACAAAGATATTAGATAGATTTTGTCATGACGTGGTTTTTTTTTACCATAAACCACAAAATCACGAGACTGAAAACGAAACGCAGAATAACGGAGTTTATCATTAAAGATTTTTTGCCCAGTCAGAGTATATGTTAGCATAAAAAAAATGGAAGATTTGCTTTAACTCGCCGCATTGAGGACGATTTACTTGAGAATGTGCTTTTAACAAAACCTCTTAACGGATAGGAATGTTCAGAAACTAGATTTAAGAAATCCAAAATTATATTTTACGCTTTAATAGACGATTTGTCGTCTAGATTTCCATTAACATAATAGTATTATTTACAGATTTAATAGAATATGTTAATAATAATTGTCTGGTTTAACTAATTTGTTATAATTTGTTATAATTGTTACTAAATAAAATGTGCAGGTGACATTCTCAGATAAAGATGGAGGATGGAAATTTTCTATTACTTTATTTTTAGACATTATATGTTTATGTTCCTGAAAACAGTCATCCAGTTTTTTTGTTTTTTTTTTCCGGCTGCAACTTGGCTTTGTTAGGGGTTAGTAGTGCATCACTTCCGCATAAAATATTTTCCGGTTTATCGCATACACACAGACGTAGAAAATGGAGGAATTATTACAAATCGCAGCATTTGGAGCCGTTGAACATGAATTATTGGAGGATATGATATCCCATAGTTAGAAATATTCAGCAACGAGGCATGGTGAGTCCAATATTGGATATAAATCAATTAGCCAATGAGAAATGCGGAATCTATTTCCGATTTGAGAAAATATATCTATAGCTTCTAGCAGATACTTTACACTTACCTCCAAGAGTTATAACGGATAAATGATACTTTGCTACAGGCAATCTAAATATAAATTCGCTGTATCTGCTTTCCTCCACAGTTTCAATACATGATCCATCTGTTCTTTTATTGCACGTAAGGAAAGTTCTTTCCCTGTTGCGATCGCCGTTTTCTCGTGAATTTCTTTCTTTCCATAAATTCGTATCTTATGGAATAGAGTTAATAACCTCTTATAGCAAAATAAGACCTTTGTTATGTTGAATCGAAGTTTTTTGGTACACATACTTAGGTCTTTCCTGGTTTTCAGTACTCATTTTTCTTACCGTAAAGGATTACGTTAAACTTTAGTCGTGTCGTATCCGCTTATCGGATTTCTTGCAACGGGAAACTGACGCATGCACAGAATACAGATCACGTGACTCGTTTACGGTAACTCAAAGTAGGCTGAGCAAAAACTCTCTAATGTTGGAACCACTCTCCAAAACGATACACTATAAGCATAATATTTGTCTTCAGTATGTCTCCTTAAATACATTGCCCTAATCTGTGTTGCTGATTACTTAGAATTCTTTCTTTTTTATTATCTTTGTATTCGTCCAGATGACATATATTATTATAATACATCCATTCGGAGCTGAACGTCAGTAAGAGATTATCTCCCGGAACGGGAGATAATGGATACCTGTTCAGATTCTGTCCATTCAAAGTGACGGCCACATTGGAGGTATAATCTCCTAATGATTTAATAATGTGCATCACTCTGCACACCGTCCTTCAGTCCGTACGAATAATACAGAGCCATGTAACACAGCACCGACGAAGTGCTGTTGAAATTATTATGTGCCCGTCCTTGTCCAGAGTGATCGCGTGCTGATTGTGGTTTCTGAGGCGATCGCCTGTTAAAGAGTTCTTTGAATATAATAAGCGTGAGCCGTGCTAAATTTCCCACGCGTTTAGCGCTGCTTACTCAAAACAAAGAACACATTTATCGTATCTCTTTTTAATTTTAGGCTTAATTTTAAGATTTTATGATAAGTATATAAATAGCATTATCATTGTTGGCAATGGGACAGAGACTAGTGGTGCAATGATTAGCATTAAGCAAGGCTGCATATTATCCCTAACTTAGTTTCCAACACATATTGACTGCGTCATAAATAAATTATACAATGCTATTCATTTTAATTTCAATATATTTCTTTTGTCACCCTGTATCTTCTGCTTCAGAGGATACCTCCAAATTGCGACTTCAAAACTACGAGAAGTTGCAATTGTTGCCTTAATCAGGCAACTCAGCGACGCTTGCGCAGAACAGATCTCATGTTCAGATCTTCCACTTTCGTTGTAGTTGCGATAAGAGGTACATCGTAGCGCCTCAAATGGAAACGTACTCCAAGATTGAATTTCGAGGAACAATACAATTTTCGTGTACAAAAATCTCTATTTTAATGTAGATTCATTTTTAAATTTGGCCGTGTATGGGCCAAAAATGCAATGTCTTGTGTAGCAGCCATATTGGTGCATGCTGTTTGGACAAGCCTGTACAGACGTGACGGAAGCTGATCGGTAAGGAAGAGGCCAACAAGGTCAAGTAAGAACACATTGTACTGCAGGTTGATGGAATGGCTCTCAGCAATTGCAGAGTGACTTGCGGAAATTGCGCAGGAAGTAGATACCTCAATAAATAGGGCTCATTTCATCGTCCGATATCATGTGGAGAGTATTTCTATAGTCAGGGAATCAAAATATTAGTGAAACGTCCAGTAAAGTTCACAGAGACTAAGTAACTTTATCGAAAAATTGTGTGCAAATGCAACATTTCATAGCCTCACATCAAGTTAACATATGCAGGTCTTCTAGAAACTAACAACGGTCTACAGTTTTTGTTCACTCCACTCTACGTTGTTTTAGTTGAACACACTTCTGTTAATTTCTGATGGAAATGGTAGTTCTCGTCTTTTTTAAATAATGCCATTTATTGCTTTATTTTTTCAAGGATTAACAAAACCCGATATTCATTCATTCATAAATAGTCAAAAGGCGCAACAGCTGTACTCAAGGTCATTAGAGAATGTATAAGCGGTTGACATAGTTAAATTTCTTGATAATGATTATAAACAAATAATGATGTAGTTTTTCAACTTTCTCCACCAGCCCAAAACAGCTGCAAGAGTACGCAATGCAGCCATCTTTCCTGAAAAAGCAATTGATCGGTAACTAAGTAGGCGAAGGTCTTCGGGTACCCATTTATGGCGTTATTAATTAATTTTCCCATTAATCTGCTCGATTATCTCTACAGTCGACATGGTACGTTAAATATATATAACAATACTACAAACTCAATATTGTTCAACATTCCGTGGTGCATTTTGAAGATAGCATGCCATGCTTAGGAGTTAATTCCTAGAAAAGTTATCTCCTGGTTCTTGCTGGCAGATAATTTGGTGAAAACAATTCAATTGGCATAAGATATCGGAAAAGGAAATCGTAAATTTGTGGATGATTTGATCTTCAAGGGTATGAATGAAATGAAATGAAATTATGAGATAAAAATCATCGCCTCTAAATATATCTGGCATAATCATTCACAAATTGAATTATATTTTCTTATCTGGAATCTCGGTAAGTCTCTGCAAGTCCAGAATGCCTGCAAATAATGTGCACAAGAGGCAACAGCTGCAACTAACATTTCTCCCTGCTACAAAATACACAAGGGCTTCAAGATAAAGGGAGTGCACAAGTAAATTCTAAAAGATGCTTTGCTTAAAGAAGAAACAACCGTAATATAAATAAATAAACTAAATAAATATGTGAAAACATCGAATCTCAATTGTATAAACCATGTTTTCCAGATGAATAGGCGTTATAATACTTTTACTTAACAAAATGACATACACAATATACAGAGTGGAAGGAAACACGTTGCCATACTTTTAAGAGCTATTCCATGCTGTAAATGGAACAAAATTTTCTAATACCATTTTCGTCGATGACGTGTTGTTTGGTCGAAAGAACTAATTTAGTGTAATTTTTCATGTTCTGTAATATAACAAAGCCAGTTTTCATACATTCCCTTTATAATAATGGATAGACAAATAGAAATAAAATATATAACGTTCTTTATCATTTTATTCATGTTTTTGACATAAATTCGCCTGAAAATTTTTATTGAATCATTTAAGATCGCAAAGCTTCACCTGAACTTAAACATTGTTGTCATAAAGTTGATGTTAGCACAGATTTATAAACAAGAGCAACACTTGCTATTGACTTGTTTTCGTAAGGTTATGCAACCACATACTCAATATCTGAAATTAGTGCATCCTAAATTTATGTTAATCATGCAGAACATTCGCTGTCATTAATTTCTAGATAACGTTATTTTTATCGAAAACTTTGTATTTCCAAATTTCTACCTTATTAAGATATCTTACCAGTTTTATTTACGGTACGGGGTTCATCTAATTTTCTTTCATATATCGATAATTACTACGGACAGTTGTTCGAATCTCTGTGAGATTCCAAAAGCCTAAGTGATGTCCAAGTTTAATGAAAGTAGCAGCATTTATAGAGCTGTCAACGTGTTAAATACTTCAATTCATAACACTCTTGCATTTTATGAGAGTTAATTACAGTTAGCTAGATATTACTAACTAGACAATGTTACCATGGAATCTAACAAAATGCAATAGGCTTAAGATAAGGAATTTTGAAGAAAAGATTACGAAGAATTTACTATTTAGGTACGAAACAGGTGTCTTTTGTCACTTCTCCAGAATCATTAAATACAATAAGTGAGATCTTCAAGGTTGGCTTCTGGTCAACAAATTATACTTCTCATCGAATATCTCACTCACTTATTGTATTTAATGATTTTTGAGCCGTATGTGTGGTTCCAGAGTCCTATTGGAACCAACCACTCACTTTTCCTTCTTTGTGTCACCTGTAAAAGAAACGGCGTTAAGATTAGAGCTTGATACCGATCCTCATCTATTGTCTTATTAAAAATATTGCACCCATATTTCTTCTTGCATTTATCGCATGCCTTTGTAACTTTTGTCACACCATTTTAAACACACGACTAAAACAACTGTACTACGACTAGTATATAGTATCTCCATCTCTTGCGGCGTGAGTCATGTGTTCCTGGGCAATACTAAGATTACCGATGACTTCAATGTCAGGGAAAGTAGACAGGAATACGCAGTGAGAGTACCGGCCAACGCAGTGGCTCTCCTTCAGAAAACATATGCTATATGTGTGGCAGTCATATATTTTAATGGCTCTATACACACACACACACACACACACACACACACACATATATATATATATATATATATATATATATATATATATATATATATAAAACTACTTTAGAGATATCTTTACTGTCTGTATAGCTTTCCAAAACTTGTATTTTAAAAGCATTTCCTTATTTGAGACAAAGATGTAAGTTAAGTCTAATCCAGTTTAATTTACTTATAGATTACATTTTAGAGGAGGTAGAAAAAAAATAACTGACATATAAAGCCTATAAAATTATTATAAAAATGAGAATCAATAAAAATAAAAGTAGCACTCGCCCCCTCCCGGTTTAACAATTGTTTTTTTATGTGTGTGTTAGTTTGAAAGACAAAGATTTTATCATGAATCCTCATGCATTAGATGAACTCCAGGCTAATAATGAACACAAAATAAACAGAATTTCAGTTGATAGAATAAACGAGTGAGTATTCTGGCGATATGGAACTTGTATATTAGCGGAAGCACACTTTCAACAGCTACTCCATCGTTATAAAGAAAATATCGACTGATGCTGAACCCCTCACCCGGGAATCAGACCATGTGCTGCGGCCGCCTTATATATTAATGACCTGTAATAGAAATTGGATGCTAGACACTTAAACTTAGAATTACCCTTATACCAGAGTTTAAACTGGTTTCTCTATTAATTTCCATTAAAAATAATATGTGCTATTATTATTATTATTATTATTATTATTATTATTATTACCATGATTATCCTCATCAACATCGTTATCACAAGCTCATTCTTTGTAGCTGTGAATATGCTCTCTTAGGTTTGGCACGTTCTATTTGGCGAAGTGCTTACAGTGCAGGTATCACATTGATTTCTTCCAACCTAGATCAGCGTGGTTCGTGAATGCCTGCTTATATATTTTACTGGAATTCCTAAATGTTCCATTAATAAAAATGGTAAAAAGTAGTTATCAAAGCATTCCTTCCTTTTGCACTGGCAAACACTATTACGGTATCCTGAAGTCCGCGATTGAAGGAAGTTTTCTCCTTCGTTTATAGTTAATAATAATTATTCAGACAAATTTAACATCTTCTGCATGAGCTGAATCTTTTACAGAATCCAGGTGTTTCCTCCGATCGCGATGTAACTCCTGTTTACTACTTGTCCGCGTTGGCATCGCAGTCACAGAATCGTAACCGCGATTAATTGTTTTCTTCCGCAGAGATTTTTGATAGTTTTATCTGCTTCCGTCGCTCGCTTTCTAGCACTAGCTATTTGTTTTCGAACTTCATACATATGTAGCTGATTTTCTAAAATTACGTTTTTCGTTGAAACACGCCCTTTACATTTTTCCTTCTTGTGTTTCGCACAACGCTAATAAGTGGCATTTATCTTGTTTGTATAATACACTGTATATTACTGTCCGTTGAAATCAACATTGGCTTACTTTTGCTAGTTTCGGGGAACTCCATAAATTCCACAGCAAATAAAACTTATAGCAAAAAAAAAGAAATTAGAAATCTATCTCGACTGATTAACTATGAAGGAGAGGATTTCTCCCTCTACCCCTCTTACTTGACGCTTGATATTCAGCTCCATTCAAAAGTGGTTTTAATAAATCGTCTAATTAGTAGTTTCTTACAACTCTGTCCCTCCGAGCAGTTGTCACTAAATTCTATATCCGGGCAAGTGTCACAAACTATAAATATAGGAAATCGTTTAAGTTCTCTCAACTTCAATTTCTGCTCATGTCTGTCAATGCATATGTTCTTTCTTATCAACGTGATTTTCATACACTATCACACAATTTGTGTTAATGAAATTGCAATAATAACAGGCCATACTTACTTGCTTAGATAGTATTTTATCTCTCGCATCTTTTATAATGCATATTAAATTTCAACATTCTACAGGTTGTGTGTGTTTGAATGTATATGTACTATGAAGAAATTTGAAGTGTTTCACAATAGCTAAAAGTAATTACAAATTCTATCGAATAGAAATAAATATGATTTACGATTTTAAGCTTGGGTATTAATAATAAGCTCCTCTGCATTACCGAACCCGGGAGCAAGTTTTCCGCTCAGGCTGTGCTTCGTTTAAGTTTTAGCAACGTCTACATTACTTCACAAGGGCTCTGAAGTCCGCCCATGTTATGAAGCTTCGATCTCCTTTCTCCCCTTGGCGGTGAACTTAGAGAAAGTTAGTTTAGTAATATATTTCACAACGAAGCGTGCTGCTTACTGTGTTGTTAATTAGTGCACACCTAGGGTATACAAGCAGCCTTCCAACAATGTATAATTGCATGTTGAACGTGCTTTAAAATAGAATTGTTGTTTTACTCAAACATACGCCAGATTATTGTATGGGACCTCAAAGCTTTGCACAAATACATTGAAAAGGTAGGGATTTCTAAACGTTCACAAACATCGTCAAAGGACAGGTAATTAAGACTGTGTAATTAGCTGCGGAAGAAATCTGTTTAGGTAGAGGCCCAAAGGACATTAGAATTGTATATTTTAAGCACCCACACACTTATTTAATATCTTTTCAAATAGCAATGCATTTTTGTGCGCTTGACTTGTGCACTTAAAAATGACTTCTAAATTGCATTATTAAATAGTGAATAGAAATGGAATCTTTTGCTTTTTATAGGAATTTTTACAATGCTATTATTTGTATTTCTGTTCTTACATTCTGTATACCTTTAATGTTACTTTATAATCAAATTTTATGTATGATAAATGCAGTTCTCCTTTAGTATCATTTTTAAAACTGCACTAGAAGTCATTACATTTATTAATTAAGAAGACTTAATTGTTGTAAAGCATCATTTACATACCTAGTCAGTAATTCTTGTAATCGGTGTTTAGTTCTCTTAGCAGACTTGTGTACTTTTAATATTTTTAACCTTCCTAGAACTACATTCAATTGCAGGCCAGCTCCACGGTCTAGTGGTCAGAGCTTTTACTTTCTATTCCTCGGTTTCGGGTTGGATTCGCGGATATGTGATGGGGATTTTTTCTTTCATAGAATGCTCCTATGACAACCATGATCTGGTTAGAGTACGTTCCCTAGGTTTAAGTATCCCATTGGTGCACCATATCAGTCAGTCTCACTGAGACAACTTTGGGCTTCAGAAGTCCACAATAGTTTCGCCACGCAAGGGGGAGCTGGCAAAAATAATAAAATTGTATTAATGGCTATAACATTTTTAATATTGCTTATAGCAATACTGGGGTGGCTAGGATTGCAAAATTAGAAGCCTTAACTCCATTAAAAACCTTAATGTTCCTCCTCCCTATCTCTTAAAAGGTCGTTTCTCCCTAGCCCTTTCCACACTGCATAAGAGTATAATTTTACAAGCATGGTAATGCTGTTAATGGGTCTATTAACTGCTTTAGTAGTTAAATAATTTAGTTCCTTCAGATGTTACCACAGTTTCAACACTTATAAAATATCCTTATTTTCGTTAATAAACTAAATATGCGGCAATTTTTACTGTACCACATTTAATTATGTGATAATGTTATAAAATGTTTAACATAATCGCCTACAGATTCTACGATCTCTTGACACTTCTATGGTAAGAACTGCAATCTTGGAAAAATGCAGGGAACCATTTTCTCACGTTATCCATGTTTTTGAAGGGCCCTGCTTCCAAAATGTAGCAAAACAGATACATAGTCTTGAAAGCTACAGAATAAGGAAGAGCTTGCCAGTATTAGACTTTTTTGTTCAGTTCGTTGTCAATTTTGATTAACATTTGGCGTTAAATTTTTATTTGATTAGCTGGGATTATTTTGCTTGATTTCAACGGTTCTTACTAAACAGTACTCTTCTCGTCCTACCATATACAGAGCGTCGCTTTGTGACATTGGTTTGGATTGAATTGGTAGGCTGGGGATACATGAGCGCTTATTTTAATGCGCCTCGGGCTTATAATAATTAAGTACGCTGTATGTAGACTTGGAATCAGAATACACCACATTGAAGACGCTCGCATTCTGAGGTTGTTGCATTAGTGCCAATCTTACGATAAAGAAAATCAAAACAAAACAAAAGAGATGGTGGCTGCACCCAGTCAACAGTGAGTGGCATTCGCACGTTAGGTTCCACACACTGTATCCGCGACTCCGTGAAGATTGTGAAAGGTATTTTTAACTTTACAGGAATATAATAAAGGCAAACAATGAACAAGCAATTATGACTTATTACTAGAGCCCTGCGTTTGGGAACCGAGAAACTCCCAGCATACTTCAATATTGTAACTGTTCACGGAATATTGCTTGGCGGCAACCCACCCCACTTACGCACTGCTTTGCAAGCTCATTTTTCGATTGAGATTTTAGTAGCATTTTCAAATAATCGTTTTTTTTTTCCTGCTGGACCCTAACGCATTCATTGTAATTAACCTTATTGAACCTTCGAAGCCGTCTCTCACGTGTTTCTCCAGATACAATACCCTACCGTAGGCTACGTAAATCAATTGTATCATTTCCTTTTGAATAAAAGGGAAAAAATGACAGACTTACTGTTTTTCAGCTATCAAATGAAAATGCTTTCAGGCATGGAATTTCATTTGTTAGCGTATTTTTTGTCCTAATGAAAAACATTTTTAAAACAAAATCAATTGTCGCAAAATATAATTGTAGTAAAACTTATGCCTTGTTAGACAGTAGGCAAAACCTAGCAAATGACCTAATATAAACGTTTCGTTGTGGTGCTTTATTTCATTTTCCAATATTCCATAATATACGAAAATATGTTGTGTGCAAATACTGTTCTTCGCTTACATACAAAATATGACGGTTATCCACGATTAATGATTCTTTTGATTTTGCTACCCACTGAGAAATTCTATTCATTTCAATGAAATAAAAGGACTAAATTATAAACATATGTTTTAGTAAAAATTGTTAATAAAATGCTACTACATTCATATCACCAGTTGCATAAAACTACCATAGCAACAATTGCGCCGTCTTTACATTGTTTTCAATGTTGCTGTCATCAACAAAATATAAAGTTGCAATAATATTAAGAAAGCAATTTACGTACTATTGAAAACAGAATTAATTTACCAGTACAGGTTAACATTCTCTTCATAGATGAGTATGATTTGGGATTTTTTGCAACATAACTTGTACATTCAGGAAAATCCAACTTCAATAATTCATGAGGCTACATAAGGAGCAAATTACATATAATAGTCTAATTTACTTAATATCATCGAGATCTCTTAAGATTTATTTAATTTTTCAAATTGCGTTATGCATGATTTAATATTTTAGGATATCTTATTAAGTTACTTCGTCACTTTCTCTTCATGTTCCTGACGTTCACTATAAAGAGTTAGCTCTACTGCTTTATCCAATTTAACGGAGAATTTCGCTAATAACTAAAAATGCCTCTATTCTGCAGTGCTTTGTTCACGACATTCCTTTTTGGAGGAATTTTGTGTTAGAAAAGCCCAACACATTAAATATTAATATCCTTTGGTTTGATGGAATGTAGAGGAACTTATGAGTGAAAGAAAAGATTTACTGGCTTAAGACTAACACAATTGTGATGATTGAGAAAATGTTTTGCAAACAGGCCCCAGTTAGGGAGTTTAGGGGAATTTATAATGATCAATGGACAACGAGCGTGTAATGTTCGATATGAAACATTTGTCATTTTAACCTTTATAAAAATAATAAATTTGCACGATTGTAGGTATGAAGTATGGACAGTAATAACCCTCTTTGGGTACCTGTGAGATAGGTAGTCTGGATCAAAGCCTGTAAATTTCTTTATGTGGTTTAGTATTGAGTAATACTTTTATTTAACGAAAATGTTATTAAATTAGAAGACTATTTGTAAATTAGGTACATTTTTATCTAGGACGATAAAATGACCTTTATTGGCACAATGGAAAGAATGGTGCAATAGATGAAAACATATTCGTGGTTTAGGTATTACAATTTAATATTTGTTATTTGATTGGAGTGTAAATGTATATCTGTGGTTTAAATTAGATGAAGGATTGAGAAAACAGGGAAAATGAAAATGGATAAGAGTTTTACAAGAAATTAGACATAGGAAATAATCTTTGATGTAATGAGAAATAATTTTGTGGTGAGCACTGAACCTCTGGTTCCTGGATATTCCAGTTGAGAACTACAGATGAACCGGATACAGAGTTTTAGTGTGAGATATTTGTAGCAAACCATAGGCTATTTTATTTTGATCTTGAAATGTTGAGAAAATGTGCATTGGAATGTATTAATTGAAGCTAAGAACGGTCTGGGTTAATGGAGGCCATTTTGTGTTTTGTAATCTGTCAGCAATTAAAAAAAAATATTAAGTTTCAATTATTCATGTTCTTTAGTTGCAAGGTTTCTAGACTCTTCTTCAGTTTAAAGTAAATACTTCTGTATGCCTTTAAGGCGGGAATTGCTTATACTAGAAATAGAATATTTGCCATCAGTGCAGTGGAGCATTATAAAAGTGAGTTACTGATAGAGCGATTGCAAATTTGGGAATGTTTATCTACCCACAGAGACAATGTTTTGACTAATTTTGACCATGTTACTGTACTATATAAACACTAATTTACGTATTAACACCAATTACCTTTTGAAAAAATCCAAATTTCTATAAAATATCTAGTTACAGCTAAATGTGTGTACTTTTTAATCGAAACAGAAAGGAGCCATTGAATATCTGTACAAATTGTAAGGAGCATTTAAATATTAAAAACAATCTGTTATTTAGTTAAATATAAACTTTTGAAGCACGTAATACACAATCTAGAAGTTAAATGCAAGAAAGGCATTGGTTGTGTTCTGCAGTGCTTTCGGAATGTTGCAGCAAAGCAAGTGAGTTTGTCGCCAGCAGTCCCTTAGTCCTTATGCAGACCAACAAGCTCCTTTGTGTGGTGCATGCAATGAATCTTTGATGAGCGATGTAATCCTTTTGGGGGATCCTTGCAGCACCTGTACAAAGCCTTCTCCACATAAGCGATATCAATATGCTGTGTATTGTTGACGTCAGCCTTTGGAGTTGCCTTGCACCATGGCGTTTGTTGGTTTCCCTACAGGACAGGAAGTAATCCCTCATCACTGAGCTCTGAATCTATCGTCAAATTTGACACTGCTCGTAAAGGGCTATACTGTGTACCAAACGGTAGATTTTTTTTTTCAATTTATCTTTCCGTCTCTTATCAAAATGTTCTAAGAAGTAGACTCTTCACAAACTCCTTTTTGACATATTTCACTTTACCAATGACGCCTTCAAATACACCCAATGCTGATTATTTCAGCAATGAATTGCTCCCTATCTTCTATAGTTATGTTACTGTTTTGGCCTACATTGCACTCTTAGCAGACCTATATAAGCGTACCTTCCTTTAGAATTTACTACATCTCTGTTACAGATAGTAATCGATGTAAAACTGTGCTGTGTGAAAATGGTTGCGAATTAAGTTAAAAAGGAAGCGGTAATAACGCACAAAGTGTAACAAATTCGTCTAGACACCATTTCTTTAAAATTTAAAGAAACATATAATTTCATCGTGATGCTTAATTGTAACTACTGTACTTGTTCCACAAAAGCAGCTGATTCTCCTTTTCCAGCCCTTAACCGCATATTCACAACTGACCTACGGTCAATAAATCTTTCTGCAAACAGGAACACTAAGCTCGTTTACATCCGAATTGTACCTCTTTTCGTTAACTCACATTTAGAAACAGAAAAACATGCATTTAATTTTTTTAAATATAATTATGTCGAAATATTTGGTTTTATGATAGAGTTGCAACGTGATTATGACGTTAATTAATTTTCATCTATTATTGTAATCAAGGTTCATTAACTCAGAAAAAATAAAGCACAGAACTGATACAGGGGTTAATTAAACATACCTCCTTAGTTTTAAAAAGACAGTACTTTGAATATTCACATTTTTTACGCAATTTGCTCGTCGAAACGAAACAAGCTACAACTTTTCATTTATACTGTACTCAATGACATACTTGTTCTTGACCTCAGTTCAAGGTCACTTTCGAGAAGAATGCAGAAAGAATGCATCGAAAGATGAATATATAATGCACGATATACGCAATTTAAAGATTCATGGGTGTCTGTCCAAAAGAAAATCATCTGTCCAGACGTCTACATCTGCAGTCGACATGAAACAACAATCGAGTCTCAATCGTGACGTCCAGCAGGCTTACCGTGCTCTGTCCGCCATGACCTCCCGTTGATAAGGAAAAGTCACAGTGGGGGACATGGGAACACAAAGTTGGTACATCTTAAAGACCTAAAATCACATGTCGAATCACAAACCACAGCAAGCCTTTGTGACGAAATTTGCAATATCCCTGTAACATAATTCCTTTTTACTTGTTTTTCGCTTTTGAAAATTGCTGCAATTTCCTCGTATTTCAAATTCAATAAATTCATACTTATTCAATGTTGGCACCTACAGGTTTGCATTTAAACAAAACCCCTGCTGTATGAGGTTTAAATGCGCCCCTCTTGCTAACAAACTGTGGCGCTATTGTATTAGTGCATTAAAAACAAAGAGAAAAAGGATATGTTGCTGGGTTACTTGAAATGGAGCCGCTCCTTGTGAGATCTGGAAACCTCTAATAGATTTTATCACTAAGAGGCTACTGGAAGTCTTGTATTACTTATAGCCCAATTTTTACAGTTAACCATATTATTAGGGTTAATTTTATTTATATTAAAAGTGATTTTTATTATAGAAGCCGTGTGTTTTTCTACTCCAAATCTTAATTGTTTATTGCATACATCTAGTGATTAACATTTAGGCATTACGTTTCTTTACGTTCTAAACATTCACACGCGTTTTTGTTTGGTTAGGAAGTTGAATCGAATGCTGTTTCCCACGTACAGCATACAGTTTCAGCAGAATGCTCTTTATCTTGGATATCTGAAACATATGAACGTGGGAGCTCTTGCAAACGCTGGCTTTTGCATTGTTATCAGTACATAGTATTGAAAATTAAATAATGAAAATGCATCACCATGAACCGTTGGAATTTGGTAAATAGGAAGAGGGTTACTTACCAATGCAATGAGAATAAATTGGATCTGTTGTGCAATCTGTTCTTTACTTCAATACATTGGCGAACATAGCAGGAAAACAATGATGCTTTGGGTATCTGGACTGAGGAGGATTGAGAAAAACCTGGGAAAAAAGCGTTAGGAAGCGCGGTCTTTGCAGGAATCGAACACGAGACCTCCCACTAACGAGTCAGTGCCTTAAAGATCCAAGTATCATTTCTGTGCTGCAAGCCAAGCTTGCCCTATTGTCATTTTTCTGCTGATTCTTTTGAGTTATTTTGGATTGTTTGAGGCGGAGAGGCATATTTCAATACTTCAATCTTGCTCATGGCTGGCCGTTTGTGATGTGGTGAGGAAGAAACCGGGTGTCTGGAATCCAGGTGCGGTGAGGCACGGATATAAAACCGAATCTGTAACATGTTTCAGGTAGAATATCTGGACGCCAATGAAAATACCCCCAGGAAGGAGTTCTAACTCCTCAAAAGATCCACGCCAGACACCGGGGCAGAAATGTCATCCCAGATACTTTCTACTCGTAACATAACAAAAGGAATGAAATTATATGAAATGTGAGACCGAAATATTCCCAGAAGGTAAAAATCTATTCGAGCGTTGAAAACCACGAAAAACTGATTGTCCGGCCCCAAAGGATTTGAACCCGGTATCTCCCGAAGGCTAATACTTAGCGGATCTCTCTAATGATTGAAAGATGATTCTTCTTCCGCTTAGCTTCACACTTAAACTGTAATATGGAAGCAAACAAAACGTATCTTCATAGTGTTGACGTTTTCATTTAATCTAGTGTATACATGGTCTACTACGTTTTGTTGCAATGTCAGCATCTGGCACACACTCATCCTTTCTAAAACTGTCAAACACATTTTGACGTTCTTACAGACGATGCGGGCAGCCTGAAGCTTGTTTCAAGTGTCACACGCAGCTGAGATTTATTTGCCAATATCCAAATTCTTGTTGTAACTTTTAATATGCTTTTTGTTTGTATATAGAGCTGCAATTACACTGTGGAATGGTAAATGTCCATTGATCGGTAACATGTGCGACTTTTACCCCGTTTGTCAACCTCTTTCCAATGTAGGAACACTGTCGTTGATTTGTTTTGTTTCTCTTTCTTTTTTTCCCGTATGTTGCTAGACATTTAGAGCAGCTTAAAGAAACCCTGCTGCTGGTTTGCTATTGTTACTCTGTTGCTGGAACAGGACACAAAGCTGCAATAGTTTATTTATTTTTTTAAACCTTCGAAGTGTCAGAACATTTAAAAACTAATGATGTGAAAACCATGGTATTAAAACCATCGGTGCTAATACAGTTGGTTTGATATTATATATAACGTTGGGAAAAACATTTACTTTTCAAATCAAATCAGCAAATACTCATTCATTATGCCCATCATGCTATTACATCACAAATACAGTGTGTTCCGAAACGTTTGACACATTTTATATTCATTGAGATGAATAGTGGAATAACTTTTATGAAATATCGGAAACTGACTAATGAAGTTATGACTAGGGACGTGATTTTTATGCTCTAATAATCCCTTCAGTGTGTATAATTTATGCATTGAAAACTTCCATAATATGCAAAAAAAAAAAAAAAAAAAAAGCACTAAGACATCATATTGACGTAAAATAAAAAAAAAACCTTTTATGTAATCTCTCTGTGAATGGAAAAAATGTTGTATAAATCACATTAATTATTGAATACGACAACATTTGTCATTAAAATTGAAGAGTTAAGGATATGTTTTCCTTAAGAGGTAAAATCAATAAGTAATGGTACTCACATTTTAGTTCACCACACTGTCAACTTCTTTCTGTTGCAGTTTCCGACCACCAACATTTTTAAGTTTACAATAGTTGCCCGCCTCCAATTGTTTCTTAAGATAATCTTATATCGGAAATCTTGCTTGTGAGGTACCATTAGTTTTATCAAATTTCAATACTGACTCCATGGCATACATCGTTCGGAAATATCCTATTGATAAAACAAAATATATTTATAAAATATACGTCTAAAACAAGCAAATATGCAGTTTTATATGCAAACACTAAAATATTATGCTTATTAAAACAGGCAAAATATGCAACGTAAAATAATGTTAAAGTTGTTGGTAATTTTGTAATTAACTGACATACCAAGTGAGCACACTTTTCTGACAGCAGAAAAGAAATCTTTTTACTTAATTTTACTATTTTACTTAATTGTATTATATTGTTACTTCTAGAAAAATATAAAATATATTATAGGATAACCCTCATACAATGCGACATTTTTCATTTCCTCCCGGGTGTTTTGCCTATGTGCAAGCGCTCCGCTCGTTAGCCGGTTAGCCGGCCAAGCGAGTCTCCGTGATTAGCGAGAGGGTAAAATAATAAAACAAATCAAGCAGCAATACACAACCAATTATGAAATGAGGCGTTGAAACAGCCCGCCTTCATTCTCCACACATTTTTGCCATCTCTTTATTAAATTATGAATCACTCGCTGTAGTTCATTTTCAGAAATCCGGACGATTTCCTGATGAACATTAACTTAGAGTGCGTTTTCGTCTAGTACGCGGCATTTTTTTAATTTACTCCAGAGATAATGATCGCGGGCTGTTAAATCGGGGGATCGAGAGGTCCACAAATCCCAAATAATAACTCTGTATTATGGAAACCATTGTGAATTGTTCTCATGGAATTATTTGCACCGTGAACAGTAGCAGAATCCTGTTGAAAAGAAATGCATGATCACGCTTCCTGTCGGTTTATCTCTGAAAAAAATAAAAAGGATTAGTATGGTGTTCACATAAGTAACACAATCAACAGTATGCTCAAAAATAAATTGGTTCTATGATTCTTTCACTACTGAGTTAACACATATGAATCGTACATATAGACACGCTGTGCAGCCACCTGTGGTGCCTCAGTAATAAAAACGGGCCTTAAACACTACTCAAAAAAAAAAAAAAAACGCTCTGCAGTTGTAATCACACTAGGCATACTATACGTTATGTATACTGTGGAATTAAGAAACGAACAACATAGCCCATGCCCGAAACACCTGCGCTACGACTGCGACAGCCAACCAGGTCAACAAATCAGCAAATAGGCTTGCTACTTTGTCCACAGCGCGGGCAAACGAGTGGGCTCGCTCATAGGGAAAACCGCGCACCGCGGGGGAAAACATCATTGATCGCATGGTACTCAGGGGAATTCAAAGAAAATATTAAGAAAGAAATAAGTATTACGGAAGTAGGGCTTTTGAGAGTGAATCCAAATTTCATTAAAATATGTCACAAATGTATGACTGCAGACGTACATCACTTTCAACAATTTCTACATTATGGCAAAAAATTTACGAGTACTAACAACGTCGGAAAATTGGCAGCTGAAGAACAGGAACAAATGATCTTGGATGCTTCGTTGTGGTACTGCAGGCATTTGCTCCAAAGCTACAAATGCGTTTATGGATGAACAAGAGTACTGAGAACACAATATCTTATCTTGAACAATTAATTTAATCTGTCAAATGCATATCATAATATTTATTAATTGAAATTCAAGTACAGTAATAGTTTATACAACTTACCTATTGTACTTCCTGAATAACAGTGCTTAATTGTGTTTAGACTGAGGTGCAGCATGACTATTAGTGCGTCTCTGTCAATGACATTTGATTGGCAATGAACACACGTCCCATCGCAAAGCAGCTATGACGTTGATCTAAAACTATGTGACCGCAGTCTTTACCATTCTCAAAATATTTGGTGTCAAACTCCCGTTCCACTCTTAAAATCTATTCCCATATTTTTTCCGCACCATATATTAACACAGATTAACACCTATAATTATTGGAAAATAAAACTAATATTGTGTACCCACATTTTCTGTTCGAGCGGAAATGCGAGAGGAATTTGTCCATGGATAGAACTTGAGACTTGCATAGCCTTGACTGCATGCTGAGGCGTCAGGGTGAGGACGCAAGCCAAAAATAAATCTGAATAAGCAGGCAATATAACTCTTGAACAGTACCTCCTCGTGAATTTTAGTAAGGAACCTGTGTAGGGTGTTTGTAATCCGAGAGTCTTATTATTAGAGCACGGATTTTGTGTAATTACATGTATTATTGCCACTTATTTATGCACAAAGAAAAGACAAATATTTATGAGATATTAGTACATACTTTACACTTGAAACTACATAATTTTATTTTTAATAATATTAGAGAATTTTATTAATTTAGTGTACTGTTACATAATTGTATCATACCGTACTACAGAATTTTCATGTTTTAACACTATTACATTATTTGCCGTCGCATTTAAACCAATATTACAGGAGCTCGTTGTCGACTTTCTTCCTGATACTCAACTCGAATCGGCTTGATATTAGTTGTTAACCATGACATCAGTCGTATCTATTAATGTGCAAGCTGTAAACGAGAATTGACAGTGCTTTCATAACATACTAAAATCGTCAATGAAAAAGATTTATATACACTTAGTGCATTTTATTTACTTATCTGGCTCGTGCTTTACGATAGACAGAGGCCAATTAAATAAGCTGATACCCGCATAGAAAAAATATTGTTGAAATTGCACTATCTTGTATAATGCTACAGGCAAAAGCTATTTGTTTCTCTGCATCCACAATCTCTAGTTACCTCATTAAAGCTGTGATCCTCTGCAGTAAGAATTTCGAATCTGTAACACCAAATGGAGAACTATTTTTCCCACTATTGAGTGTTCGGATGCGTCCTTGTAAGCACTGAACCGTTCCAAGGTGCTCAGTTCAGTTTCATACATCACATATTTCAGTTTGCATTCCTGCATTGTCAACAAACTTGATACTTTCGGTATGTCTGTTCAAGAACCTATGGGAATAATTGAAGCTGCAGTTATGAAGTTTAGAGTTGTAGAGGTGGGTGGTGTAGTTGCTACTACAACTTAGGTTGTGCTGAAAAAGAACCCCCGATATTCACATTTTCTTACATTGTGTTGCCTATTTAATTGTGAAACTGTAAAACACCTAGAATATTATATGCCAACACAATTCATTTGCACAAATTCGCACTGGCAATGGTAACATCTTGCGATAACGTGCGATTTTTCTCTGTGCATAAAAGCATAATTAATGTGCATGGCACCAGAATATTTGAAAAAGTAATTATTATGCAACATCTTTTAATGTAAATGTGGAATACTTGTCTTTAAGCATTTTTCAGTTCATTCCGTTAGCAGATATTTTTGGAATTACACGTACAAATATTTCAGTTTTACTAGCTGGAACATGGAGAAAATAAAAAAGGAAATATATTTTTAATATTTATATACTTGTGGTTAATAAACTAAATATTTTACGTTACATAATTGCTTAATTACACATTTAACAAATTTTGGGTACATATTTCTTAATTTGATATTACATAAAATCTAGACTGTACTTAATATGCTGTCGTAAGTTATTAATATTCATATTTTCAAGTTTGAACAAATGCGCTATTGTTCTTTGGCAATATGTGCAGATGTTTATTATCTATTGCAGAACTTAGCTTCAAGGAGTTGAATGAGTGTGGGCTTTCAAAGAAGAATCATTTCTGGTTCAAGAGCTTTTCAGATCCAAAGAAGTGATTGAATGACGTTTTTGAGGAATACAGAGACAGATATCTGAGGAATGAAGATTTGTGGTTAGAATGAGATTATTATATCTGGAGATGATGCTCATTCGTATAAACTGATAAATAATTGGTGCCATGTTAGATATAGAGGTAATACATCAAGCCCACAAGAAGAGCAGCTGGTCGTAGTGCACTAAAATTGAATAATTTCAGTCTTACTAGATAACAGGTGACCACTATTACTGAAACATCAGGCTTCCTAAACATCATAGTTTCAACAATTTTAAAGTATTAATTGAATATTCAGCCAAGTGAGTAAATATTTTTACCCCGGTGCAAAATAATGCAAGGTTGCAGTACGGCTAAACCGATTCCACATTCTTAATAGAAACTGGAACATTATCTCGGTCGATTTGCAACAGAACACAATAAAGGGAATGTACTACTTTGAACAAGAATCTACCAGAGCATGAAGTGCTAGTGTCGAGGTTCTGCTCCTCCCAAGCTTTGCATGAATCACTCGCCTGTGTAGTACAAAGTCGAAGAAAAATGAAAGAGGAAAGCTGGTCTAGAGATGTTCTCTTCTATGAAGACAATGACACGCAGCACATTCTCATTTCGTTTTAAGTAATTCATCATAGGGAATTTAAACATATTGAACTGTGCTCCCTAGCCTTACCTCCCAGTGAGTTTTGTTTTAAAATGTTTAATTTATTAATAGAGCGAAAATATTTAATCGTACTATGGTGATATACGTCTGGTATTTAAATAACCTCACGACTAACTTTGCAAGTGGCATGCCATCTCTGCACTGGAAAGTATGTTCCATAGTTTTCTATAGGACGTACATCTGTTGAGCATTCCGTTATGAAATTAAAATAAATATGTGATGCTAGCGCCATTTTGTTGCAGAATGTACTTAGCGCAGCAGCTTTACTTGACATTAACATGCTCGTTCCAAGGCAGCAACTAAATATTATTTCTTGAGCTGGTGCGAATACTATACAGTTAACATGATATGCACGTGTTTATAACACTAACTAGCTCTGCTCTGTTTTAGTGCTTCTAAAATAAACATCAAGTGCTACATTTAAACAATAATATCAATCCTTCTTAACGCTTCACGAATCGTGTAGAGTATTTGCTTAACGCCGAGTCGTAGGCTTCTGTTTCTGGGGTTATATGTTTTAGTGGTATGACGGTTTACATGAAGAAGACGCAGATTTTCCCTTTGGGTATCACAGTTGGAAACCGATATCTTGACGAAACTTCGTCTCGGTTGTAAGAAGCTGGTTCGTCACCCCAAATAAGTAGCTGTAGAGATCAATTCCTTCCCGAATTTTCCAAGGTATGTTTGAATTGCATCTCTCATATGAATTGTGCAGATAGGGACAGTTATCAGCTAAAATATGCATGATGTTTCATTGCAATAATAATCATGAGAGAGTGAAGGGTTTATAAATAATTTAAGGAGAAATGAAACAGAAATATATTTTGAAATTTTAAGTGAACACAAACCAAGCTACTCCATACCGAATTACAAGAATGCCAAGCTCCCCTTCTTGACCGATTCAATCCTAACTAAGAAAATTATACAATGTGCACGACATTCAGTTTTTCCAAGCTTCCCGAAAATATTGAGCTGCACAGTTCCTTAATTTAGCGCATATGACCACAAGTATGGACGAGTCATGTTTATTCTTGGATGCCAGCAATATATTGGCGTTTTCAACCAAAAGCAATCTTAAGGGACAATGTTGGCGTTGATGATACTTTTAAAAGCCGTCCAAAACTATTTTATCAGTTGCTTAATGATATTTTAATGATAGCTACATGTAACTTATATTTCACCTTTCAGGCAAAAGTAGTAGTTATGAGCAAAGTTTTAATTACATGAATAGCGAATGAAACTATATAAATTTGATAAGGTTTTCTTCCATTAAAATTTATGTAAACTTTGAGACATCTATACATCTAGCGGTAAAGAAAACGTTTATAAATTCAGATATAAACACACTGCTGGTAATTAAAATTGCAACACATTGTACGTGTTCGTAATAATCACGGGGCAATAATTTCTGTCTTCTCGTTCGGTTGTTTAACGTGGCCTTTTGGATACTTCACGTCAGTGTGTTGCTTCCAATGATGTCCGTCCTGGTGGTGTAGCGGTAACCATACTTGCCTTCTAAGCCTAAGGTCGCGGGTTCAAACACGGCCAGAATCGATGGATTTTTCGGGTGTAAAAATTCTAAGTATGGCTTCCTTCGGAAGGTAAGTAAAGCCGTGGGTCCCGTGTCGTACGTTTACTGCACGAAAAAGAACCTCAAGCCTGAAAGAAGAGGCCTCTGAACAAAATTTGTCGGCTGTTTCACGCCCTGAATTGAATAGGACGCTGATGACTGGAGCTGTTAAAGAGCGTCCGTAAATAAACCAAATCACGCTTCCTATGATATAGAATGGAGGTGGAATTTGCAATCTCTTGGGCTGGTTAAAAATACATAGAATGATTTCTGTAAATGATTATCTTTTTAGAACTCATATACTACCTTTCCTTCACCAGGTGGGACTGAGTTTGCAGTTACTATATTAAGAACAACAAATTACTGTGGGACACTCCATTTTAAATTCAAAGGATATTTTATAGTCTTTATACATAATTTTCTGTACATTTTTAACGCGCATTTAGAATAGAACGGACATATTCTGTTCAACAACACACAAAAACCAATAGCACAAAAAAAAAAAACATTTTTTTCTTCGCAATAAAATGCTGTAGATGCAATAGATAATAAAAAACAGGTTTCAGTATGTCAGAATGAGCTACATGCATTTGTCTACAATATTTCAGTATTTATTTTAACATGGAACTAAGTTTTCTACCTAAAATATTTATAAGCCTAATTTATCTTGTTTTACATTGAACCTCCATTTTAATCATATCTATAACAAAAACCAAAGAGTCTCAGACGCTTCTAAATTTGAAAATAATAGTATAAGTGTTTATAATTATATGAAACTGACCCACCATCGAAAAGTCCAAACAGATGAAACTTAGCTTAACCACTTGAGGGAATTGGACAACTCAGCGACACGCCACAGATACACCTAAAACATCGTTGGGGAATAGCTAACAACCTCTATATGAGCTTTCGTGAGAAAAATGGTTCAACAACAGCATTACGAGCATACACCAATACTAGTGCCAAACAATGTTCCTGTTGGATATTAAATTCCATCCCTGACATTCAAAATGTACTTCGTGTTTACTGGCGCCAACTTATGGTGGAACATTCAATAAAGGTAAGAGACGTATAATATTCTTTCGGGATGTGCATGATCAACCGGAATTTGCCAGTCGGTGTTTTGGAGTTGAATGAGGAGAAATAGGGGTATTATAAAAGGATGGTTGTCTTTCTACCAAATATGGGATCCTTTCCATTCATTTCAGTAGGAAATGAACTCATCGTCACTTTGAAATGGTACAGCAAGACCTGCCTTCAAACAAAGAAAGGAAAGAATCCAAGGTCAAAAACGGGCATTTCATATATAACCACGTAAACCCTTCCGCCCACACCGCTGCAAAAACTACGAACTTTCTGAGCTAAGAGGGCGTCATAATGCTATCTCACCCACCCCCTTCTCTAGACCTAGCCTCGTGTGACATGTTCATTTTCCCGAAGTGAAAGAAAAACTCCGTAGGCGGCGCTTTTATTCCGATATTGAAACCACGGCAGCATATTTGAAGGCCGTATATGGTGTGGTAAAAAAGGGTTTTCCGTGGATCGTGAAAATGTGATGGACAATTTGAAAAAATGACAAGCATTTTTGGGAACAGTATGACTCTCGCACCTTTCCGTGTTTATAGTTTTCGTCTAGTTTCACATCGCAGGATTGAAAAGTAAACAGAAGTGATTTAGACCTGCAGAACTGAACATTGAGCATATTATCTCAAAAAATAATTTTATTTTTAGAGATATTTTCACATACGTCTCGGGTTTTCGTCCATGGGAGCTTTTAACTTTGGTCTCTTAAATTCTTCTCCTCCATTTTCTTTTAGATTTATGATGCTATATTCAAATTTAGTACCTTAACACAATACTTATATATGCGTTAGATTCAAACACTTTTAAAGCAAATACCCCACGCTGCTAAATTATTCTTTCTAAAATATTTCAAAATGCAATAAATTTGTCATAGTAAATGTAAATACAAAGGTGTGAAATAAATTAACTTATCGTAGCTGTGTACTTTATTGTTATTAAGTTACATTCACCTAATTTCCACATCATTTTCCTCCAAACATGAAGTACTTCTCCACACAACCACCTTCGCTGTTGAGGCATTTGCCCCATCTATGTACTGGCTTATGAGTGCCCTCTTCAAAGCAGCTATGACTGGCTGTACAAAAATGTCATACCGCTTTTTTGATTTGCCCATTGTCTTGAGACTCTGACCTTCCAAATTCTTTATCAGTGCTGAAACAGCTTGAAGTCACTGTACGCCAAATCAGGGTTGTAAGGTGGGTGTTGAAGGCGCTTCCATGATACCGTGCAATTTGGACTTTGGTTTGGCTTGCAGTGTGTGGCGTTGTCATCGAGGAAGAGGACGGAAGTCCAGAGCGCTTGTAACGGATTGCAAATTTGAGACGGCGTTAAATTATACAGTAACCATAAGCGTTTACTGTTTCTCGTGGTTCGAGAAAGTCAACAAGAACTCTTTTGGAATCCCAGAATACTATTAACACGACTTTCCCTGCAGAGGGAGTGGTCTTGAATGTCTTGCGTATTGGGATGAGCAATGTTTCCATTCCATGGACGTCACTTTTGCCTCAGGAGAGTAATGGTGCAACAACTTTCTTCACCCGTTACAATTCAATCGAGAAAAGCATTTCCCTCTGTGTGAAACGGAAGTAAATGTTGCAGACTGAACCCATTCGTTACTTCAGGTAATCAAGAGTCAGTTGAAGTGGCACCCACCACCCACCAGCACACACTTCTCGGTATTCCAACACATCATGAATAATGTGCCAATGAACATGTTCAGTGCTTTGGCCACATCTCATACCTTACTCCATCTGTCTTCTCTAATCATTACATTCACACGTTCCTTGTTGAAGACCTGAAAGTCACAGATACTTGTTCGTCCTTCAGCATTTGCGCACATTATTGTCATAATCATGCCCTCATCTCTTCCTTATACATGATGTTCACTTGCGTTCACTTGACTATGCGTATTGTGCCTCGCGAGCCTTTGTCACTGCTGCATGTATTTCGCAAAACCAATTCGCATGTGCCAATGGTCACGCTACACCGATGCTAGGCACTGGCATCTGTAGAGGAAGGTTGACACTATGTTTTAATTAAACTTTTTTACGTGTAAGTCTATGTGTTTCAATATATCTGCATAGGAAAACCTATATATTAAACACCCCTCATATAAAGATAAACTTTTGGAAGAGGCTATGTATATTTCAGTCTTTTTAGCACAAGATAAAAAGTTGCATAGTAGTGAAAATTATAGATTTGAAGAAATAGGATTGAAATATAAAAATATTACTACTTATTTTTTCTTTCAGAGAGCAGAGGGCTTTAAAGTAATGTTAAAATACATGTCAAATCCAAACGCGAAATATAATAAATACATAAAACTCAATAAAAGTACAAACTTTGAAATGTAAATTTTTTTTCCTTTGGATCTCCTTTAATGCAATTATTGCACTGCATATCTAAAAGTGTGTAACACTTACCATTTATAAGGAAGTGCTTGAAACGGCGACTTTCACATATGAAAAGTTACAAGGCTATTGATTCTTTGAAACTTTTAGCAAGTCATAAAGTTCTGGAAGCTTCGATTTACAGATAGAAGTACAATCCCAAGAGCCAATAGAACTGGAACATAAGGGAAGCAAAACTTGGTATTTGTGCGTGCTTACCTGCGCTGGATAAATTTAAATTAGTTTTACAAGATTCTCTTATTACTAATATAGTTTTTGCTTTAGCATGTCCTTCACTATGAAAAAAGTTTGATCGGAAGTTATATTGGGGCTTCATAGATACAGACTGATCCACAAAAAACCGAACCCCACCTTTTAAACAAAAGTGGGCTTTGTACCTGTTGCATCAATTTAAGTGTCAACATAGTGGAGCTCCTGAGAATCCGTGCATGAATACCCGCGACCACAAAAGGAACGGATCTCGATATTCATTTATTTATTTACATACTTTTAGTGTTCGCAACTGATCCTGTTGTATACTACAATTTCACCACACTTTACACTGTTCTTCGCCAGAGCACCACCACCAGGAAATTTAGCTGCAAATTTCACCCTGAACGACTGCGCACATATTTTTCCACTGCTTGCAATTTTTATTGCAAAGAACACGTTCGTACGGCATGCTGTGAACACTCTGTCATGGTAAAAATCTCTTCATGTTGAAATAGTTACTACCTGTGGGTTGCAATAACATAACTTCCCGTGGCCGGGCCGGTGTTTCGTGGACCATCCAGTATTTTCCTCTATTTGTGTAATGAGGTATATATTTTATTAAAACCTACGTGAATGCAGTCAGTTATACGTAACATAGTCTTTGGACAATTTTCTGTCCAAAAATGCTTAAGTTCTTGTTTGTAAATATCGAAATGTAATTAGAGAGATAAACAAAAAAATTCAGTAAAATAAAAGGGGAAAAACACTTGATATGCAAAATACTTTACATATCGCCGAGAACTGGGGGCTTTGTTTCAAAAGGCTTTCTCCAAACTACCACATGTAGTTATTTTCAAAATTTGTCTTCGTTATTTTGACACTGTTTTTTTTTCCCCTCATTTGTTCACTGCACTTTGTTTATGCATTTTATAGCTACATTATGGCTACATTATGAGTATTTTAGCTTCATATTGGCGAGTGGGATTTAATTTTCTTTTCTCTTCCTTCGCTTCTCTGTTTGCTCAAGTTTTGGTTCTAACAGTACCACACGAGCACTTGCTACCATTTCTCAAGGAAGACACTACAGAGGATTATTTTAATGTTTACCTACAGCTCGCAAATGAAATGCGGGTCTAGTATTCTGGCTTATCTCTGTTTAAAAGAAAATAGGAGTGCAGAAAATTACATGCACGGTTCCTTCTAGATGAATGTTTATTTTCCTAAATGAAAAGTAGGAGCAAATGTTTAAGCACCAGTTGAGAAAGAAAATACTTTTGGCTTTTCTTAAACACATTAGAGGCAATAAGGTAAAAAAAAGTAATAAAATGGTGACCATATTTTCATTACACGTCTTTGTAAATGCCTCTCCCGACTCCTATAAAATGCTAAAATATTTCATCGGATTGTGCGTGCATATCAAAACCACCACTCTTTTTGATACCGTGCCTGTGCAATATTTCTCCAGAGAAAGGAAAACATATTATGTTGATATAACATCTGGAGAGTATGGACTCTGTAGTCGTGTTTAAGTACAACATTATGGCTATCTAAACGTCATCGTTGAGTCGTCTTAGCAGCAGGAACTCTTTATTATTTTCTCATTAGTCCCAATCGCGGCAGTAAATGATGAAGCTAGAGCACTCTCTTGCGATGACATTTTTTATTCATTCTTCTTTCGAACCACTTCTGAGCTTTTATTTAATGTGATGATTGTTCACCTAAAGCAAGATGTATTGTAATCCGGAGTGTTTACTCCTTTAATATGAGACAAGCATTGATGACCTTTTTTCCTGGAACTAAAGCTACAGCTATGCAACTGCGTACTTATGGTACGTTGATATGATACGCGTGAGGAATGCGGTGTATCGAAGTTCTCTCAGGAAAGCATTGTCACGTCTCTGCAATCTCTTTCATTATATTTTTAGTGCTAAAAGAGATCGGGTGTATAAATGAGAGTACATACTTTATTTACAGATTCTTAATAATGTGAGAAATAGGCAATACAGTTTCGCTCGATCATTAATGTATGAAAGCAACAGAGGCAACGGTGAAGAATTTCCAATGATTTCCAATTAGTATGGAACTGTTTAGAAAAAATCAACAACTTTGTACACTTGAAGCTGTGGAATGGGACGAGGTTATTAAGGTGTGTTCCGCACTTTATATTGCTTTAGACAAACTATTTTATCATTTGCTTATTTCCTAATAATCATAGAATTTAAGAGCAATTTTACGAGAAAATAACAGCAAATTAGCTGTATTATTATTATTTTTATTTTTCACTCACTTCTGCTCTCTTACTCAATTATTTTAGATTGGCCAACTGGGTACAATTTTGCAGCGCGAAAATCGATCACCTAATGTTAATTCTGCTCGAAAATATGGAACCAAATGCAATTTGCAAATAAATGCAAATGAGCAAATCATGCTAAAATTCCAGCAAATAATACATGGAAATGTAAACTTTACTTGCATAGTGAAAGAGAGATGCAATTGAATGTTTGCCTGCAAATATTTAATCTGCTAGCCTTGAAAATAACGGTAACGGTAGTCAATTGAGATACTGTTTGTAAATCTTGTTTGAACTTTCAGTATAGCAGAGTAATCAACCAATGCACCATAAATTTATTTGCTACATAAAGAACAGAAAACTCCGTAGAGAGTTGTGCTAACACACGTTCATTTAAGTTTTTCACTAAAAATAAAAATGTCCATTGTGATTTCAGTCTGTTATAAATCTGATTAAAGTTCACATTGCACAGAATTTGCTCAGCTGGAATTTTGAAACTATTTGGTAAATTTTAGGTTTCGAATAACTGTATAAATTAATTTACACTTTAGACAGATTTTTTTAATAGTGTTTAACGCTTTTTCTACCGCTGAGGCACCACAGGTGATGGACACTGATGATACATGAGATGAAATGATGAACTGGGAAAGGATTTTTTTTAAGGAAGGAAGCGTTCCCGGTCTAAGTTTAGGGTACCTACCCGGTAGTTATCATTTATGATGACAGGAATATCTGGAAAAAAACTCAGTCATGGAGGACGGTACTAGCAGGAATCGAATCGCAGACCTCCCTCTTACGAGTTCGTGCCGTAACGTCCTCGGCCATCCGTGGCGGTGGATGCAGTTGAGCAAGTAATTAAACTATAATATGGTCAACTTGTTCTGTGTGTTTCAGGTCATAGTTTCAAGTCATCATATTCTGAGCTAAATAGAATTTTAGCGTTAAGTATATTCATTATCGCTATCGATAATCTTCTGATAACACAATGAAAGACTATGAATCCATTGCGAAAAAGACTTCTTGGGGCGGGAAGAAAAAAAATCTTTCAGCATAGTGCCCAGATTCACAATGGCTCGAAATTTCTATTAGCAAAGGAAAAATGATAACCCAAAGGTGCAATATTTCGGTAATATGATGGGTGGACTAGTCTTCCAACCAATACGTATAATGTCTTCACGAGTCATCGTACAAAGAACACCACCCTGGCCATTTAAGATACAGATTCCTTAGTTTTCAGCTTTTCATGACGCGTTTCACCTGGTAACAACACGCAATGGCATTGATTGTTTGGCCCGCTGATAGCAGTTCCCCAGAGAGCATAATCTTCTTTTGTTGTAGTGGCGGTTTCGGTTGTTTTAGGTATAGAATCGTGAACTGCCAACCGTCTTGGAGTGCTGTGGGAAATTCATTTCAAATCGCATGTCAGCAGCCTATGCTAATGTGACAACAGTGCAAAGCGTACTACCTTATGAGCCATTGTCAATTCGCGTAGAAGCCCGCGACCGAGTTTATATCTTTTTCCTACCTAATGGAGGTGAGCCGTATGTTTTCTGATCTGACTTAGAATTACTGTACCACATCCTTACAAGTTTGAGTGTTGTTCGTCTCAGTAGTCGCTAAGAGAGTCTCGTTATCCATCCTGCCCTGTCCTTTGCCTTCCTGATACTTCACAAACCTTCTATGTACAGTCCGTTAATTCACAGTATCAGAACCTAATGTATGACATGTTTTCCGCTCCACATTGTTCGCAGTTTAAATTCATAACCCATCCTAGGAATACTGGTTAACACTAGGAAAAATCGAATCTACCATCTTAACTTATTGTTGGCAACAGTTTGTTCCCGTCTTAGCGTCATTTATAAGTTGCTATCAACTTAAAGTTTGAGCATCGGAGAGAAAACCGATAGAACTTTTTGGTCAACTGCACAAATTAAGATTGAAATATGGATGACAATTTTCGCAGCTCTTATTTAAATATTGCTTTCATTTTAAGGGGCTAATGATAACATATAATTAGAAATGATCGTGCTCTCTCACGTATGTATGCAAGTTCTGGTTTTATGACGAAAATTGTGATTACGTAATACTATTGCGGGTGTATGATATTTTGTGATTATACACTCAATTGAAAAAAAAATAGATTTACAAATGCCAGTAAGCTAGCAATATTTGGTACAAAATAAGGAATCATCTAAGAAAGCTATGAAGCTGTAGGCACAAGAATGGATTGCTAAAGTAACTGGAAAACAAATATTTGTTCACAATATATTCATCTGGAAGTGTGACTCAAGTCGAAACACTAACAACATTCAGCTTGCTTAAGAGTGCCGGTCAGTATCAGATATGAAATCTGTTTGTTAAGCACGTTTGAACGAGATATGTTGCAGAAAAATCTTAACTGTGTCAGTGCGGCCGTGAAGTTGATCGAAATTTGATAGTTTATGATCAGGTGCATTAATCTTTCGTATGTCTCATCTTATTAGCCGGTGAGGGAACATAGCATTAAATAATTTGAGTGAACATATTCCTATGAACCAGAGGACCAAGAAAGTGTAAAGGATTAAAAATAATATCTATATCGTCGCTTAGTATGTTTTGCGGGACGGTAAAATGATCCATTTTTTCAAGAAGAGAAGCATGTCCTAGAGTACATGATTTCGAATATGGTGATGAGCGTGCGTTCCACATTTTGTCAAGAAGCCTCCATCACCCCAACAAAAACACCATCGTGCATTTAACTATAAAAGAAGTTTGAATTGTCTACCTCCAACACGAGTAACAGAACGTACATCGGGGGTGCAGAAATTGGTCAAAGACCTGTAGTTAATGAGAAGTATTTCACATGTTGCATGAATCAGTGCGATAAGGTCTGCTGATGTTACAGGAGTCTCGAGACGGCATCGTAAACTTGCACAACATGAATATGTGGCGGAGGATAACCCAAAAGCCCAAGTGACTCACAGTAAATTAATACTGTTAACGTATGGGCTGGAGGAGGAGAATCTTATCGCGCTTATACATGCAACGTGTGAAATGCTTCGCACACAACCACAAGTCATTGACCGTGTGCACCAATCTCTGCACCGCCAATGTCCGCTCAGTAATCCCGTTGAAAGTCCACAATAGTCTCTTTTGTAATGTGATGCTCTTGTTGGGTGGTGGAGGTTTCTTGATAACATGTAGGACGCACTCCCATCACCATATTTTGTAACCTCACAGCACCCAAATCATGATATATTTACGGACATGGGCCTCCTCTTGAAAATTTATCAATTTGCCATCCTGCAAAACATAGTAAACGTTGTCGGCGTATTTTTTAATCGTCCTTTATATTTTTTATTACTGAATGGTGGTTTTGTTGTGAAGCCTTCCAAATGAGTCTATTTATATCTCATCAGTTTTCACATTGTAACGAACGGTAAATGGTTGTTTGATCTAACTATTAATTCCTCATGATTATATTATTATTAATATTGCTCATTCTATATTCTACCATATTATTAGATGAACCTCATTATTTAAAAGCGTATATTGTATTGCAGGTTGATACCAACACTATGACAAACATGTTTGCAGCCGAGAAAATGATGCACTATAGAGAAAATTATGATTATGTAAAAGATAGGACAAGGAAGAAAATTGAAATGGGTCTAATATGGTATTAAAAGACAAAGCAAATATGAACGTCAAAGGAACCGATTAATTCGCTTAGCACAATCTAGACTCCCGACTTCAAGCAATAGATACCTAAAGGGAGAGATAAAGCAGTTCATCGTGCTTTATGCAACCTGCCTAAAAGTACAAGAAACTATCCCGAGATCTTGTATGTATAAGCAAAAAACTGGATCAAGGCTAATGAAAGGAATCTTAATTGCTTTAGGAAATCTTCCTATAGAAGATGGTGTGAAGGATAATGTAATTAATTTCTATTGCAGAGAAGACATTAGTAAGCAGGCTCCCGGAAGGAAAGACTATAAAACAATTCACACAGATGTTGGTAAGATAAAAATACGGAAACGACATGTTATGATCACCATTAAAGAAGTTTATATTCTTTTCATCTTAGAAAAGAGAAAACAAATAACAGGAATTTGAAAATGTTTATCCCTGCGGCCCAGATACGTTCTTCCTTTATGCTTAACTCCACGCAATGGTCCTTTATAGAGCCTTTTTTGTTTTTATTGTACATCAACGACTTGCCTTTCTCCATTCATAATGCATTTTTTTGTTTGTAAATAATCCTAGCATTTTAGCAAAGAGAGAGAGAATCACGCTTTTTACAAGTCAAAGTAAATTAAGTTTGTATGAATTGCACAAACAAATAAACCCATTAATAATAAGGATAAAACTATTTATCTAATACTCAGAAATCTCATAGAATAAAAGGCCATATAATATTTAAATGAAAGAAACATTTTATGATACATGAAATGAAATACACATATATACAATATAATAGGTAAATTTAGCTCCATATTTTATATACTCAGGTCTCTTAATTTCCAACTTAGCTTGCATATTTACATTACCGGCTGAAATATGGTATAATGTTTTCGGTGTAAAACTGTGAAAGTGATTTCATGATACAAATAAGAGATATTAAAATAACAAGTGAGGTATAAAAGATGATTCAGGGAACATAAACTATCATCTTTAATTTGTGCCTTTATTTTAGAAATAATTTAAATATAAAATATGTCCGGAAAAATTTGATACAAATAACGTTTATTAAAATTATTGAGGTATATTTGAAAACAATTAGTCTATTATTCTGAAATTTATGTTTTATATAGCATTGTATATTTCACAATCATATATATATATATACACACACAAAAATCAATAAGTCTACATTAATGTGATATGTAATAATGTATATGTTTAATGTGTTTAACTTCATTAGTGTGATAGGTAATAATGTATATTGTTAATGTTTTTAAATTACATTGACATGTCCAATATTACCGTTTTGAACAAAAGGCCAAAGTAAATTGAGATTAATTTGGACAATGTATGTGAGTGTACTCTTATAATTCGGAGTATCCTATTCACAAACATAATTTTTTATAAATTATATCAGAGGCAATAGTTTGTGAAACAGAGAATGAAAGAAAACATGTATTTGTGCTCAAGCATGTGTCAAATATACTTACTATGAAAACTTGAAAACCTTGAAAAACAAAAACGACTAAAAATCGAGAACGAAGATTAGAACAACCAGATAAAATACAAACAATAAGGGATTAAAATGGAAAAGTATTGAAAATTAAAATCAATAAGTAAATTCCAAATATTTTACAAGAGTTTAAAAAGCAGACCCCAGTCATTTTAAAATACTGCATCAATAATCAAAGATCTGCGAGTATTGCAAGTGGATTTTGGAAACATTGAAATAAGAAGGGGATTGCAATGGTTTGGCAATGAACACTAATTATTCTTGATTTCTAACAATGCTACTCACGATAAAATATGCTGTGTTTCTTTCCTATATAAACTTTTATTATTGCAGTCATATCGGTCTAAAAGAGCTAGAATATTTTCTGATAGGGCCGTCATGAATTCATTTCATCAACATATCATTTAAAGGGTACACGGGGAAAACGATCAAGGTCCATAAAAATCTAAATTGAGTTAATAATGCCATCTGATAGTAGAACGGGAGCACTATCTTATGGTAAAATTAGTTCTCTGTTAAAACGACCTTAGTCCTCTTAAATGACTGTTAAAGTTCCATGTACTTTAAAAAATACGAGCAAGCTCCAGTTGGTTCTGTGGAATAACAATCAACTCCATGCTCCAACTTTGTTTATTTATTTTTTTTTTTCTGTTTCGTGTTTCCTACTTAATGCTGATGTTTCGTGTTAGCTGTTTCTGACAATGTAAACTGAAGAATAATTACTTTTCCACTATTGAATTTGGAAACAGAGATTAATTTTCGCGTAAAATTTCTTCAGTCTTGTGTTTTTTGTTGCTGTTTAACACATAAAATTAAGTTTTAAGTGAAATGGAGGCATAAAAGAAAGAGATCGAGGACGAACATTCAAGTCCTGTGCAGAATGCGAGCTCAAAGAAAGAAAAAGTTCATGAACGAATTTCTGATTCATCGAAAAGGTTTAATGAAATTACTTTCTATGATGCAAAAAATGCTCACCTGACAGGATTTACCAGTGAAAATCCTGTGAGACGAAGAAGGGCTAAGAAAGTCCTGATGAAACTGCACGTCACGACTTTTCTTACATCTATAAGGTGCGCATTAATAGAGATGTTCATACATGTCGACCAGTATTCATATCATTTCATGGAATCACCCTGATAAAGTCATTGGCTACCGCAGGGAAAGCACATGTGAAACTGGAACAAAGCATTCCAATAAACCTAAAAACTTAAAGGAAAAACATTATCTATAGCCCATCAACACATAGTCACTGAGAGGGCGAAAAACCCATCATAGCATTCATGACAGTAAACGTTTGTTTCTACCAGAAGACCTTAACAATAGAAAATTACACCAGCTTTATTCAGAGAAATCCCTTTGTCATATGAACAATATTGATTGATTTTTGTGAATAAGTGCAATATTAGTTTTGCATATCCCAGAACCGACGCTGAAACGATCTGTGATCAATTTGGAGCTGATATATCTAGATATAAACAACAAACCAAGATGCTAAGATTAAAAGTTTGAACACACAGAAACAACAACTCGCAATTCAAAATGAGTACATAAGAGGAAAGCAGACAAATTTTAGGAGATATAAAATGTTCTGAACGTTTGACATAAAGCCAATGATTAAAGAGTCAACTTGTATGGATACCAGAAGAATCTTCCAGTCCCTAATATTTAAATAAGTAACGCATATTACGGCAGGTAATGAACAGTTTATTAGTTCAATGTTCACACACTTTCGACTAGAAAATCTGTATATTAAACATATAATTTTTAATAAAGGCCAGAAGAAGTGTGCACAATGTTCTGGCATTTTGGCTCTGAAATTCTCTCTGACTCTGCCCGTGAACTCAGCATCTTCTGTGACTCCTGTTTGTGACAGAATAAATGCTATACTGTCTTCCGATTTTGCCATTTCTTAGTGCATGTAAAGAAAAGATTTGATCATGTGTGAGTGACATTTCCAGCAAGGGACCATTCGCAGCTTGAATGTGACAAGAATATGGGTCTTATATGTAAGTTACCTGATGACTGGAGTCATGAGATTGCTAATGCTAGGTGACTGCAAAAACGAAATGTCTTATGGATGGGCAGAATTGTTTAATGATTGCTACAGAATGAAATGTCCTTTCGCTCAGAGGACCATTGCAAGGAACCTGCGAGAGAAGACTTTAAACTAGGGTTCCTGAGACAATCATTACATCCGACAACATGAAAGCTATAAAGTTATTATAAGTACCTATTTTAATAATTAAAATTTAACTTTACATATTTTAATTTCAAATACTATTAAACTCTAAATCATCCCTTATGTAATGTTACCCCGTTCTATTATTACATTCATATCTGACGAAAAACATATGCAAAAGGGATGAAATGCCTAAACAGCTACTACAGCAGATGTCGTTGCGTATCAAAAAGGCAAAATTCAATCACTTGCAAATAAACAGTTTTTCAGTCCCGCAGCACAAAAGAATTTCACTTCAATGCCAGTGACAGGAGACGATGAAGGAAAAAATGGCAGTGAATAAGGTAAAACCGAATTTTAGGGATGTTAGTGATGAGATTTTATTTTATATTATATTACCAGACAATGAGGAACAATGAACTAATTGGGTTAGATGTGTCATATAATTAAATTCAGTCTGTATTTTATATCTAAGTTGCTACTCATTTGGACCTAGATCATTCCTATTGAGTACATTTTAAAAATATATGCTGATGTTGAATTTCCATTGTTAATGCTCAAATTGAAAAACTGAAACCATTGTTTAATTTATAACAAAGCTTTGTTCTTGGCATTGCACTTTATCAATTTCCGTAACGTACATACACAGTAAAGTACTAAGTCTTAAACTTTAAAATGCATTTTTCTCATTACTTTTAAAAATGGACCTTTTGAGCCCTCCATTTGCAGAGGAATTATATGGGAGGACATTTTCTCGACAAGCCATGAAATAGGTGTTAATGGTATACGGGCCACTATCAAACGGCTGATTTGGACAAGGGTTAAAATATGAAATTACACAGTTTGAGATGGCCTATTATTCATAATATTGATTGCTGACGAAACAAAGTAATTTCATGAGTAAACGAGCTTTACATTAATGTTAGTATTCGTTCCTAAGACACAGAAAATTCATTGCGCTGTTAGAATGGTTCCATAAAATATCAAATGAACGTATTATTTTAAAGCTCTAAAGAGTATTAATTAATATTAAAAATACAGAACTAAACCACACAATAACAAAAGTTTGTAAATTAAATGTATGTATCAGTGTATTTTTAAAGGTTTCTTCGATTTGTCCCTTCATTCAATAAATTCACACTAACAATTCAATTACATCTTAATGTATTTGTAACTCTGTATATGTTAAATTGAATTATACAGATACAATGTCTGGTAATTTTTAAATAAATTGTATCATACGATGTATGTTTATTTTTATTCACTAAAACAAACATTCATAAAATTTCCTGTCCGTTACTAATAAATACTCTCTCTAGAAGACTACTCTGAACATTGCAAAACATTTGTATGTTCGCAATATTTGTTAATTTTATGATTTTTTATTTCTGAAAGTAAAGCGGAGTTTGTGGGAAATGTGTGTTCAATTATGTCATAAAACTCTTTAAAGTTTTACTTATGCATATTAACTGCAGCAGAGAGGTACCGGGTGTAGGCATTTAGCCCGGTAAATAATTGTTGTATGAGATACAGAAATATGCATTTTCAAAAGTTTGTTCAATTAACTGGTTCATTTTCGCAAAGTGACCCACATGTGTATTTTATTATCTGGTAACGATAGGTATTCTCCTTTTTGGGGCTATCTTCTATATTTAAGCTCCTAATTTCCGTAATCTCGTAATATATCATATCATTAATATCTTGGCCATTCAAGTATTCTCCTTCCAACTCCTATTTTGGGACCTTCCTTCAACCTGCATTCATTTTATTCAGGCAGATGCCATCGGCTATTTTGTTATAAGTATACTTAATCCATGATCTCTTGACAAATGCTTTTCTGTGCTTATATCTTCATTACCGAGCGGTAATAAAGATATAACGGTACGGTACGCTTCGAATTCGCTTTCGGGAGGTCCCAAATCAAATCTCTTGAAGCCGACCGTGTTTTTTTTTGTTTTTTTTTTGTTTTTTTTTGTTTTTTTTTTGTGGTTTCCCCTGGTCACTTAGGGGAAGGCTGGGATTGGTCTTTATTTTCCATAAATGTTTCGCTCTGCCACTTCATTCCGTTGGTTCTGTTACAAGGTAGAAAGCGCTAGCTTGAAGTGAGCTGGCACGTTGTGATGATATTTTGTACTTTAGAAAGGTTTCTGCCCCGTTATCTGATACGAGAGCTCCTTAGAGAGGAGTTCAGCCGGCAGAGTGTTCTTCCTGGGTATAATGTTATGACCTCTTCTACATCCGTGCTTCACCACCTATGGTTCCTGGCCCCCGGTGTTTCCCTTGCTTCATCCTTTCCTCCGAAATGCGTCCCAGAGGCACCCTAATATCTAAACAAATATACCTTTATCTACTATCATTTGATTTTTTGATTTTCTTAAATTTCTCCTCACATAATCCATTTCTATTGCCAGTATCTTTAACTTTTTCTATGGCCACTCCTATTTGGGCTAAGTGCGGTTAGTCTCTAATATTTGTTTACTTATCACTTGTCGGAAAATGAGTTACCAGAGGCATATGGATATATGTAAATTGAGTACCTAGAGCCACATGGGTATAGCTAAACTGAGTCTCTAGAGTCATATGGGTATAGGTAAACTGAGTCTCTAGAGGCATATGGGTATAGGTAAATTGAGTACCTAGAGCCACATAGGTATAGCTAAACTGAGTCTCTAGAGTCATATGGGTATAGGTACATTGAGTCTCTAGAGTCATATGGGTATAGCTAAACTGAGTCTCTAGAGTCATATGGGTATAGCTAAACTGAGTCTCTAGAGGCATATGGGTATAGCTAAACTGAGTCTCTAGAGTCATATGGGTATAGCTAAACTGAGTCTCTAGAGTCATATGGGTATAGCTAAACTGAGTCTCTAGAGTCATATGGGTATAGCTAAACTGAGTCTCTAGAGTCATATGGGTATAGCTAAACTGAGTCTCTAGAGTCATATGGGTATAGCTATACTGAGTACCTAGAGCCACATGGGTATAGCTAAACTGAGTCTCTAGAGTCATATGGGTATAGCTAAACTGAGTCTCTTAGAGTCATATGGGTATAGCTAAACTGAGTCTCTAGAGCCACATGGGTATAGCTAAACTGAGTACCTAGAGCCACATGGGTATAGCTAAACTGAGTCTCTAGAGTCATATGGGTATAGGTAAACTGAGTCTCTAGAGCCACATGGGTATAGCTAAACTGAGTCTCTAGAGTCATATGGGTATAGGTAAACTGAGTCTCTAGAGCCACATGGGTATAGCTAAACTGAGTCTCTAGAGTCATATGGGTATAGGTAAACTGAGTCTCTAGAGTCATATGGGTATAACTAAACTGAGTCTCTAGAGTCATATGGGTATAGGTAAATTGAGTCTCTAGAGTCATATGGGTATAGCTAAACTGAGTCTCTAGAGTCATATGGGTATAGCTAAACTGAGTCTCTAGAGTCATATGGGTATAGCTAAACTGAGTCTCTAGAGTCATATGGGTATAGCTAAACTGAGTCTCTAGAGTCATATGGGTATAGGTAAATTGAGTACCAAGAGCCACATGGGTATATGTAAATTGAGTACCAAGCGCCACATGGGTATAGCTAAACTGAGTCTCTAGAGTCATATGGGTATAGCTAAACTGAGTCTCTAGAGTCATATGGGTATAGGTAAACTCAGTCACTAGAGTCATATGAGTATAGGTTATTTGAGTACCTAGAGTCACATGGGTATAGCTGAACTGAGTCTCTAGAGTCATATGGGTATACGTAAACTGAGTCACTAGAGTCATATGGGTATAGCTAAACTGAGTCTCTAGAGTCATATGGGTATAGGTAAATTGAGTACCAAGAGCCACATGGGTATAGCTAAACTCAGTCTCTAGAGTCATATGGGTATAGCTAAACTGAGTCTCTAGAGTCATATGGGTATAGCTAAACTGAGTCTCTAGAGTCATATGGGTATAGGTAAATTGAGTCTCTAGAGTCATATGGGTATAGGTAAATTGAGTCTCTAGAGTCATATGGGTATAGGTAAATTGAGTCTCTAGAGTCATATGGGTATAGGTAAATTGAGTCTCTAGAGTCATATGGGTATAGGTAAATTGAGTCTCTAGAGTCATATGGGTATAGCTAAACTGAGTCTCTAGAGTCATATGGGTATAGGTAAATTGAGTCTCTAGAGTCATATGGGTATAGCTAAACTGAGTCTCTAGAGTCATATGGGTATAGGTAAATTGAGTCTCTAGAGTCATATGGGTATAGGTAAATTGAGTCTCTAGAGTCATATGGGTATAGCTAAACTGAGTCTCTAGAGTCATATGGGTATAGCTAAACTGAGTATCTAGAGTCATATGGGTATAGGTAAATTGAGTCTCTAGAGTCATATGGGTATAGGTAAATTGAGTCTCTAGAGTCATATGGGTATAGGTAAATTGAGTACCAAGAGCCACATGGGTATAGCTAAACTGAGTCTCTAGAGTCATATGGGTATAGGTAAGCTGAGTCTCTAGAGTCATATGGGTATAGCTAAACTGAATCTCTAGAGTCATATGGGTATAGGTAAATTGAGTACCAAGAGCCACATGGGTATAGCTAAACTGAGTCTCTAGAGTCATATGGGTATAGGTAAGCTGAGTCTCTGGAGTCATATGGGTATAGCTAAACTAAATCTCTAGAGCCATACGGGTATAGGTAAACTGAGTCTCTAGAGTCATATGGGTATAGGTAAACTGAGTCTCTAGAGTCATATGGGTATAGGTAAACTGAGTCTCTAGAGCCACATGGGTATAGCTAAACTTAGTCTCTAGAGTCATATGGGTATAGGTAAGCTGAATCCTAGTGTACCTCAAGATATACTTGCTTTATTATTTAGTTATAATTTCAAAATTACTTCATAGCTCCTTTCCAGAATGCACTGTGTCGTGTTGGGACTCTAGAGTATGGAAGATGTTCTAAAGAACATCAATTTTGAAGATTGGCAATAAAATCAATATTTCGACATTTTTTCCTTGAAAGAGCCCCTCATTTCCACTGCAGTGTCTCGGTCAGAACATCTCAGTACATACGCAAGAGAGGGAATGTGCTGTGTGTAAGTCTCGGCAGTATGGAGGTCATAAGAATCAGAGGAATCGAATATAACTTATGATGGATGATTATAACTTTAGATTTCGTAGGAATTTCAACTTCAACGATGAAATTACTGCTCCCCATCCCGTAAATGTTTCATTAAAAATCAATATAGTTAACTGCATAGAATAAACTTCTTAAAACGGTGATCATGAAAAACAAACCGATCAAATATTTAATACGGGAAAAATTGAGCAAATAATTGAAGAGAAAAGCAATGAAGAATATTTCTAATTGTACATCTAAAATGCTGTACAAAGACATTTATAAACGTAATATTCCTACTTTGACTTTAGGTGACTTGGCATAAGGAAACTTTGAAAGAATTCAAAATTCTCTTTCTGCTGTTTACCCCGCTCTTCTAAAAACTTACGGAAACATGAGGCACAAGCAAAAATCAACATTGAATCTTATGCACATAGACAGTTTATTATGACAGCGATGCAAATTTAATAGTATGTTTTCAACTCTATCCAATCTTCAAAATTTATGTGAAACCCCCCCTTTTTATGTGGATAAAATTTTCAAATGCTGTCATACACTTTTTTTTACCAAATGTTGATATGGATGTGCTGCTTAAGAATATATACATCCCACTGGTATTCTGTAAGTCCAGGGAGAACTTAACTTAGTTACACCATTGCAAACCAAATGATTATGAATTGGCATAGTCACATGCATTGAATTATACGCTTGAAAAGTGGTTTGTGGTTTTGAGATAAGTGTAATATATACCTCCGCATGGTCCATCTTATGCGCGGTTAAATTAAGGGGTTGTCATTTCCACCTCTGCACAAACTAGCGGATGGTCCTGGTGGTGTAGTGGTTACCATACTTGCCTCCTAAACCCAAGATCGCGGGTTCGAAACCGGCCAGGACCAATGGATTTTTTCGGGCGTAAAAATCCTAAGTATGGCTTCCTTCGGAAGGGAAGTAAAGCCGTGGGTCCCGTGTCGTACATTTACGGCACGAAAAAGAACCTCAAGCCTGAAAGAGAGGCCTCTGAGCAAAATTTGTCGGCCGTTTCACGCCCTGAGTTGAATGGGACGCTGATGACCTGAGCTGTTAAAGAGCGTCTATAAATAAATCAATCAAAAGAAAAAAAAACTAGTGGAGGAAAATGTAGTCACTCGGTCTGACTAATGCACACAGAATCAATTCAGAAAACATTTCCCTTAAGCATTTCCTTGTACTTCCGTTTTTACATTCAGAAGATGTGAATGTTTCGCTTACGACCTAATGTCTATTCAATCTGATTGTATTAAAATTCATATGTTTGCATATACGTCTTTGAAACATACACGGAACCAGATGGGCTGCAATTCTCACCATTTTTGGACCTTTTTCGCAACCACAACTAATAGAACCACAAACAGTTCCCATTAATCATAAAATGTGACAAATATTTTACACATCAACTAGTTATGTAACACTCTCGTCAATTCCAAATATGGATAAGTGGGAAGTAAAATTTTGCTGTGACGAAATTCTTGCGGGAATTTTTATTCTGTACACTTTTTTAGTCGCAATTCAGTTTACCGCATTTTTTCCGATAAGGGACAGACTACCAACTCCGCTGCTACCTGTACATCAAGTGGTTCACAAATTAAAGACGAGTAGTTGCTGAAGCAAATATTGCCCAAGAAGATCTTAAACATCGGCAAATGCAAACTTCAAGACTCGATGCTTAACCACAAGGCAATACAACACTGAATTATGGTTTTGCAGCATGTTGTTATCTTTAATGTTTAGAATATCACACATTAAGTTTCTGTATCAGTGAAGGGTCAATATTCCTTTTTATATTCTCTATCCTCATATCCTTGGATGACTATTTGAGTGCAGTGTTTCAACAAGGCTCAGTTATTGACCCTTCCCTTATAAAATATAAGATTAAGTTTAAAATAAATTGTAAAAAGCATATTAAAAACGATTTTATAGCCAAAGATACATACACACTAGAAATAAAATGGCTATGGAATAATTTGCAATAATAGTTAACATCAAATGTTATGTATGAATAAAGATAAATGGAGTTAAATTTTGAAAACTTAAAATTCTGAGGCTTACAGCCGTAGATGCTAGTTATCATTTTCAGTTACCGAGAAAACGCAAATACCAACAAATAAAATTGGTCAAATCTAAACAACGCAGTATTAAAATAATTCTATTTCAGAGGTTAATTGCGAATATGATCTGGAAAAATAAGTCATTAGGTTGCCAACAGAGACAATTGTATAACAATATTTAATTACATCTAAATCAAAATAATGAATAAATTTAACATCGATGTGTTCAAATTGATAAGAGAAGTTATTCATCCTATTTTAATGAAAGTGTTATTTGGAAGTGGCAAAATTATTCTATACTCGATAATATTGAACCAAGCGGAGAGGGAAAGTGCAGCAAAAGATGTTCAACATTTTTATGTCCTTATACAAGAACACATGTATTTTTGCGGTCCTTAACATTCAGTTACCATATCTAAATCTCAACTGGGATCTCTAATTCCAAATGACCAGATCTGTAATATTACAGTCACAAACTACGCTATCATTACACAATAATGTTCATAGAAATTACATCACCGTTTTCTGCATGTCATCATCTTGTTACTGTTATGGTGGTAAAATATTTTATAAGAATGAGTAGTTATAAGTGAATGAATATTGCTGCAGTTACTGATACCAGTTAAGTTTATTGCTTTTTTAGCGAATCATCTGAATTAAAGAGCAATTATTCACAAAGGTTAACTTAATGTGATTGTTTTGAAAACAAATTGGTAGACAAAAAGGAGTCAACCTCTTTATCTGTTGAAGATAAATTAATTTTTGAATGTTTTATTAAAATTTTCAATTTTAAGCACATATATAGTTTGCGGTGTTTTACTTCCCATATCGTTCCAACAACTCTCAATGGAATTCAAATGCGGACAATTCCCCAGCTATATAAGAGTGTTAATTGACCGTTTTCATCTATTGATAATGTAGAAAAATAAAATTGAGGTGAAACATAACTGTCCTCCCTTTTGTATTAGAAATTTAATTTTAAATATTACACCCTGCCGCTGATGCTTGGACAAATGTAGGAAATATGCTAGGAATATATCCCTCGGGATATACCTGGAGAAAGACAACTTCGAAAAATCGAAGACGATAACCAACGATTATTTTACTTTATTTCAAATTGAACAAAATGTAGTTAACATGTAATAGTTCAAATTTAGCTCGCTCAAAGTCTAGCACTCAATAACATAAATTAAAAAGTATTAAAATGAACTCAATTGCACATGTTGAAATAACATTAAAATTAATTATCACATGTAATATCAAGAGAGGGTCTGAGATTGCCAATATATTTACCAACGTAAAGAGTTAATTTACCTGGAAAGCTCAGACTTTCGAGTGATATTTATTAGGATTATTTCGTGAGTAAAACAAGAATTTAAATATAATTCCCCTAAACTTTACTTACAAAATTGTAATAATTGTATAAATATATTTCGAATACATCATTTTTAAACCCATCTTGAAACAGACCAATGTCGATTGTCAGTAATGCCATTAGAGAAGAGCCAAAAATGGTTTAGGACTGTTTCATAAGTAGAATAAGAATAAAAGTAATATATATTTGTAATTTGTCCACAAAATATTACCAATTATATAAAATGTTGGACTTACTTGTGAAACGCTACCTATTCAGAAATAGTGACACTGAAATGGACGAAAGTCGACTGGTACAATCGCTAAGTTCGATTTACTAATTCCAACTGATAAAAACAAAACAAGGATAATTTTTTTCCATTCTGAACAGCGTGTTTATTAAAATTTATGTTTCCTTTGGCATATATCGTTACACAATTCACGAAAATATTTTGGCTGAGTACCAAAAACAATTGTTTGAGTGAATATACACTAAGTCAGTTACGTATACAATTATTGAAAATACAGTTTCAAATTTGAATGAAGGGGCTACAATTTCAATGAATACAAAGAACATTTGGAATTAAGAGATGAAAGTATCGAAATAGAATTCCGCGCTTTATTTATTGTTGCCAATTTTTTCTCTTGATTAATATGTATGATATTCAGGAATTATATTTGGGGTATAGAATTGAATACACTGTGCCGAAGACAAATGCACTTCATATGATAAACAGATTTGATAAAACTATGCTATAATTTCACTGTCGGACTGCGATTGGTCAAAATTCAAAATTCTTGTTTCATTTCATTGAACCAAGCAGAAACTTAAAATAACATTAATGACTTTAAAATACCAGAAATTGTTTACAAATATCTACACTACTATGGTCACTGGTTCGGGCTAACTGGAGAGCTACTGCCCTGAAAATTAAGAATTATGGCCAAGACATGTAATACCCCGATGAAACCAAAGCCCTCGCTGTTAGCAGAACAACCGGAGGAAGATTTAGGAGAATTACGTCATATAGTACTGAAAGAATCCTTACTTGTCCCAACCAATAGGAGCACGCGACAGTTAAAGGCTTCCATCCTGAATAGAGAATAAGAGGAGAAAGGGAAGGGGAATATTAGGCAGCAGGAAGGCAAGAGCTGCGCAGAATGTGCAAATTTAACTTGGCATACTAAAGCTTTATAACAAAATGTACTTAGGTTGACAGGGAGCTGGATAGTAATTGATGGTTGGAAATAATCTTCTTTCTAGAATGTCCATGATTTTAGCACTCACAGTACCTTTACACAAAGTCCAATGTAGCTTGGAGGCATTTCACAGTTGTCATCACACAATATGAATAAAATTCTTCTTCTCACATACTATACAGACCGCATGAGCCATTCAGGTTAAATTTACATTTTAAAACATATTACTTTCTGCCATTTAAGATGCTTCTTTGTGCACTGCAACCGCTTTTTCATTTCCTAAGCTAAAAGACGCTTCTTTCGTGGACGGCAGCACTTTAATCTTCTTTTTTGTACTGTGACTGCAATAGCGACTACCCCGTTGTGCCCTTCCCACTCACGGTTAAAGTTAGTGGATGAAGCATGTCGATTTTTCAAGCTCAGAAGATTTCTAAATTGAATCTTCAGCCCGTTTTTCTTTATACAGTTTCAACTGGTCTATCAACTGACCCTGTTCGTTGTTTTTTTATATTGATTACTAGTATTGCGATATACTGCGAAATGAGTTGAAAAAGAGAGTAAAACTCCAGGTCATGTTGCCAAGTAGGTGCTGTGCTGCAAAAGGTGCCAGTCGGCTCTATCATCTAACATACATTCGGTACTCTTAATAAATCTTCAATATGTCATATTTTTAACAGGGCTACGGCTATACTTTGGCCATCTTGTGCCAAAAATACAAACATAATGATATTTGTTACGGATATTGGAACTTATCTGCCGAAATCAGCAAAGTATCTTAAGATGCCCTTGCCAAGTCATAAGATTGCATAGAAAGTGAGGGCAGATTATCTGGAAGTCGATAAACTTATAACTAATGTTAAAAACATATTTCTTAAGACACCACATCGTATTTCCGGATACAAACAACAATATTCAAGAGTACCTCCGGTTGTTAGAAGAATCATACCAATAACAGGAATTATACCATTTTCCGTTTGTTTATCAATCAATTATATTATTTAAAATTTGAACAGTCTACTACGAGGAGTGTTCTAAAAGTCCTCGGTCTGACTCAGAGATGTCGTGAACATGGCCAAATGACTCCGTTAATTGTTGAGTAGCATCCTTGAGATGGCAAGCTATTAAGTTTCAGACGAGTAAATGTAGTAACTTGTTTTTGACGATCGTGTAAACAAACTAGTGTTAAAATTTTCTAGAAAATGGATAAAACTGAAGTACGAGCTGCGATAAAGTGCTTAATTTTAAAGAATTTCACTCCAATAAAAATATTAAAGGAGAGATTCCACATTAAACGATTCTTCCTTTCGTTTTCGAAAAATAAAAAGTTGGCTGCTGAATTTAAAGGTGGTAGGACATCTATTCAAGATGATGACACTCAGGGCGTCCCAAATCAGCCAAATCAGGTACAATCGACGAGATTGTGACAATAATTCACAATGCTGTACTCAATGATCGCCGATTGAAGGTACACGAATTGACTGATATTACAAAGATCTCTATAGGCAGTGTCTACTTCATTTTACAGGAAGTTTTGGCTATGAGAAAGCTTTCCGCTCGATGTGTGGGAGCGTAAATTAAATGGAGGACTATCTTTGCAAAATGGATATATGTGGGATTTTTTTTCCATTTATGAAGTGATACAGTGAAGGGAAACCTTTTCGATAAATGGGAGATAATTGGATAGCACGTTGACATACCTTTCAGGAATGGATATAGGATTACCAAAGAAAATGCGAAAAGATTGATTTCGTTCCTTCCTAATCTTTTTGTCAATGGAAATAACACTGTCAATTTGGAACGAAAAACATGCCCTAACATTATTTCGTTATTATTCTAGGCATTCATGTCAAGCTACTGCTGGTAAAAATCCTAAGCATAGCTTCCTTCTGAAGGGAAGTAAAACCATGGGTGCCATGTCGTAGATTTACAATTTGCAAGAGTGTTAAGACTTGTTTGAAAGCAATTCCAATGAGTTTCTCCAAAATTTCATAACAGTAGATGAAACATGGATTCATCACTACACGCCAAAGACGAAGGTGCAGTCCAAACAGTGGGTGGAAACAGGTGGAAGTGCACCAAAGAGCGCAAAACGTGTTTCGTCTGCAGGAAAATTCATGACTACGGTTTTTCTCATATTCTCGCGGTGGGGAGCTCGTAGACTGCTTTTAAACGGCAGAACGATTACCGGGGAGTATTACGCTTCAATAGTGGGCCAACTGAAGAATGCTATTCAGTTTAGACGTCCATACCTTGCGACAAACAAAATTCTCTTTCATCAAGATAAATCGCCTTCACACGCATCTGGGATTGTTACTAATAAATTATATGGCCTTTGTTCCCAAGTGTTTCCACATCCGCCATATTTGCTGGCTTTGGCTCCAAGCTATTATTTTTTGTTCCCAAACCTGAAGAAATGGCTGGATGGACGAAGATTCACATCAAATGACGAGGTTGAAGCTGAGACAGACACTTATTTTTCACAGTTGGACAAATCTTATTTTACTGAGAGTATTAAAAAGTTGGAAAGTGGTTGGACTAAATGTATTGATTTACAATTTGACTATGTTAAAACACATTTTGTTACATTTTGTGATTTCTTGGTAAGGCCGAAACTTTAAAACGCCCCTCGTATGTAAAAGGATCTCAAGCGAGAAAGAAGAGTCCTCTAAGCAAAATTTATTGGCCGTTTCATGCTCTGAATTGAATGGAACGCTGATGACCGGAGATGTTAAAGAGTGTCGGTAAATAAACCAAATCAACGACATAACACTATCGACCTACGTAGCACCAGTTAAACACCAGTAAGCCACAAAATAAGAAATATATCGTTAAACATTCTCACATTTGTATCCACCTGTCCTTTAGAATTTCCTTAGGCGTTTATTCTTACATTATATCGGTATTTTCAGCCGATACTCTTCTTCTAAGCTTGATAAAGCAATTTAAATTAATCATATAGTCTACCACATCCTCCACTGAAGATTCAATGTGGGTTTACATTGTGCAATGCTACTTTTCTGTTGCAACAGATTATGTGAATAAGCCTATATAGTTTTCTTTAGGTAGCGAAGAAATGTATATATTTAACCTACTTCTGAGTTGTGGATAGGTTAGATTCGTGTCATTATGTCATTTACACTGAACTTTCATGAGCAGTTAATTATATAAAGCGAGATGCCAGAAAAAATTGTGTCAACACTACCGTTATTATTGGCTTCTTTTGTATCTGATGAAAAAAATACACTGTTGACTATTAAAATTGCAGCACATTGTGCATGTTCATAATTGTCATATGTAGATGACGTTCGGCTGTTTGATCCAACCGTTAGGATCCTTCACATCTGTTGTTCGTTCTACCTTGATCCACTGAGCTCATATTTTTGCACCAATTTCTCTGAATGAAATCCCACACTGTCGGTATTCCAGTATTCTCCCTTGATCATATTCAGCCACCTGTTGGTATTACTGTCGTATTTTCAGCGAGTCATAATCGTTCCTTCAAAGAAAATGTGGGGTAGGTTTAATGCGTCTCTTATGTGCCTTGTAATTTTAATTTCCAGCAGTGTATGTGTAAAAATTACGCTTAAAACTATTTAAGGTGTCCTAAAAATAAAAATTATTCATTATGAAATGGCAAATGGAAAACAATTATTTAATTATTTCTTTAAATAACAGGTTATTGGCTTCATATACATCCTCAAGTCAAATCTAGGATAACAGTTCCTTCCATGCTTCTTACGTCTATATTTATGAGTTCGTGAATATATTTTTATTCTCTAATACTGCCATTCAATTTTTTGCCTTGGCAAACAATGCTTTCTCCTTTTCTTCTGTCCAGTTTATCGGTTCCCTGTGAATATATCTATAGGTATGACACCATAGTGTACGCATTCTGAGAAGCAAGTTTTAGCTCCATGTGTAGTTTATATAAAATGATCCATAGCCTAACTTAATCATGTATTATTTAGGATTTATGAATACCATAATTTTAGTCGCACTTTAGTCAGAATTAACTTAGCACAGATATTTCGGATAATAGGGCACTTAATTTCAAGAAGAAATACTTTCATTTTGAGTTTAGGCAAAATGTTAAACAAAGTATAAGGATAAATGAAAATATTCAAAAGGAAACAGAAACGTACAATAAATCGTTAATATTTTTATAATGACGATGCTCCTTACAATATAAATATTCCTAAGCCTGATATTTTACAAAATGTTGCATTGTTAGTCTGTGCAGCTCGGCAGTTTCTCTTCATTCAGCGAAGTACAACGTTTTTACGTATGCCCGTCACAAATTAAAACTAGCCCGGGGCCTTTAATTAACAAGCGTTAACACAATAATACAAGTTGGGAAATATGTAAACTTAGTGGAGATGAGTTCTGAAAACCTCACGCTACAGTAGAACATATGTATATCTACGTTTGTAATGTTGCATACCTCCGCAAATTAATATCTAGAGTGAGAGTCAAGTAAAAACAATCTCTCATTCATTTGCCGGTCTATAAATTCTGCTAAGGATGATACTAGCTGTAACTATTCTGTGAAGATCAAATCTAGAAAGTACACTTACGTAAAAAATTAAACTGGGTCTGCAACTTAAACGGTGTAATTTTTATTAAATACACAGGATTTCAAACAAATTAATTTTGAAGGGGACATACGAACAACTATTTTCATATTAACAGAAAATAAACATATTTTCTTTTATACCATTTCAAATTTGCTTTCGTTTTTGTTCTTGAAAACAGTAAGAAAAATGGAGCATTACATTATTGTAATTATTTTCCTTTGCATACATACAATTACAACATAAGAAAGCTAATACGTTCGGACTTACAACTGTTAGGTTCTTATGCCTGCGTATGTGATGGACCAACCTATGTTACTGGATAGAAGTGGAGTTTATATAATGCGCATTATGATTACAAGTTCTACATAGTATTATTATTAAAAACCAAATGGGACATATCACTAATATAGTAACTTCTGTCGAATTGATTTAATCATTGAATACTTCTACAAAGAGATCAATTGAGTTACGGGCTGCGAGGCTACCTACTGAGAGAAGTCAGTCGTCATGGTCGTATATGCATATGCAGGTGTCAGCTCTTAGTTAGTTTCAGAGTCTTTGTCAACGAGTGGTTGTACGTTCATGTGTTACACGGTGATTTCATTGTGTAAATTGTATGCTAATTGTTCTTCGTTAATTATACCACTGCACAAATATACGTCTTAAACGCGGTTTTAAATAAGATGCATGTGAAAACTGATTCTTGCAAAGAAGTGGTCAGATAGTTAGCAAAAAAATATCCTGGAAATCATATTCCAGGTAGAGAAACTGTTGGCGAACTTGGTAAATTTTATGACAGACAGGATCTCTCAATGACAAAAATTGCGTTCAAAACTTCCGTATCTTGCGGAAGAAAACTTAGATGAAACACAGGAATTTCCTGGATAGGAGCCGGCAATGCATCATTTCCAATATCTCTTATAACAGAGGTTACTACTTATTATCAGTTTTAAATGGGGTATCATGTTATGCTTTCAGTAAAAATACTAATTTTACGCGCAATGACTCTAACTCCTTTCCCCGGTGGCCGCGGCTGCACTTTGCCAGTAAACGCCGCGCTCAAATAACCTCATTGTAAAAGCATTAAATGATATATCAATCTTCCGGAAGTTTCTTTATTTAGCACCATATCCTGCATAACTGCTCAGTGTACACATAACAAGAAAGCACGGCATTGTTCCTACATTTTCCATACCTAGGATCATGTCTGCTTTTCAGCATTAGTAAACAATAACATATTCTCTAGCACGTATTACTTCTATAACATATCACGACGTATTAACGGTGACATCTCTCTGCACTGCGTGTATAAGAAATAAAATGTAAACAAAATGGTTGTTTCTTTCCGGTAGGCAGGAATTTGCGGCACATTTCTAGTCTAATATCTAACCAATTAAATGGGAAAGTAATTTTTAAGTGTTTCATCTGATCAGAATTCGGAATTTTAGACCCACAAGGATATTATTTCCCTAAATTGTAGACAAAATGCAAACAGGCATGCACTCTTTTTGCATAACAATCAGGGAAATGCATTGCTTTTTGCTGAATGACCGTGAAAATTTTCTTAAGTTCGAACTCTACGTATAACGATATAACGATATCTCATTATCTAGAATTATGTAAAAAAAATCCACTGATACTGTAATATTATCTTGAAGTAAATAGGCATTGTTCAACTTTAAAAATTGTAACCATATGCTATAAATAAACTTTATAATAATAGTTGGAATCATTGTTTGGGCTACATTGATAATCCCTCGTCACTTTTTGTTTTAGATACATTCGCGGTTTGGGTTGATTTGATTTATTTACAAACGCTCATTAAGATTTCAAGTCATTCAAATCAGGGCGTGAAACGGCCAACAAATTGTACTCAGAGGTCTCTTCTTTCAGGCTTGAGGTTCTTTAGTATGCCGTAAATCCATGGCACGGTACCGACTGCATTACTTCCCTTTCGAATGAAGCCATACTTAGGATTTTTACGCATTAGAAATCCATTGATCCTGACCGGGATTGAACCCGCGATCTTGGGTTTAGGAGGCAAATAATATTCGCGATGGTTTTAGGATACTTATCCTGCATACTGGTACGGTAATGTGCAGGTTTTATAAATCAAAGTATCATTATGAGAATTTTTTCAGTAGTGTTAAACGCCCGTTTTTGCTACTGGGACACCACAGGCGGTGGACACCGATGATATATGAAATGAAATGATCAATTGGGTAAGAATATTTTTATTTTAGGAAGGAAAAACTCCAGGCCTAAGTTTAGGGTACCTTCCCGGCATTTGCCATTTATGAGGACTGAGAAAAACCTCAGTCCGGAAGGACGGTCCTGGCTGGATTCGAACCCCAGACCTCCCGCTCACTAGTCCGCGCCTTAACGACCTCGGCCACCCGTGGCGGTCATTGTGATATAGCAGAGGTATATGTACTACGCGTTTCTACAACCTGTCTAGCTTGGCTATTGGGATTGGTGTCTGAAATTAAAGTAAAGAATAAAAATTGTTCATTCAATTCTTACTGTATTGTACTATTTAACACCATTGCTATCATTTCAATTCATGCCATGGGTTCTTAATAGTACAGAAATACACTTTAACTGACATTTATTGCCAGCAATTGTTTTATTGATTAAAGTGTAATAATGTTATGTATTTCAACTCATTTTAATTTAACCAGTTTTTTTGAAAATGTATTATATATACTACATAAAACTGTTTTGTTAATAAATGTAAAACGTTCCTAAAAGCTATATTCAAAACTTAATCTCTTTGAGAACACCTTCATTTAATGAGATATACGCCTGTATTCACACCCAGGCATACTTTGGGATGCGTCTCTACACTTGTGTCACCAACCAAGCACTACAATCCAGGACAAAGATAATGTTACTTCTCTCCGCAATAGAGGGATTTCTGGTCGTTTAACATGAACTTTCCTTCCCTCCCTCCCTCCCTGCCGCAGTGAGCTCATGTTAGGGTCGAAGAACGCACCATTAGCCGGGAGCGAGGCTATACTTTGCTATTTTGTCCTCCACGCAGTAAATATAGACAAGTAGCTACTATTCATTGGTAGAACTTGATTTGTTTTCGACTACGTCCAGCTCACTTTACCCTTTTTTTTTTACATCCCCTCCTGCGCGTAAGCAAAAAAGCTGAAGTGGAAAGTTACAGGTTTCCTTAGCACTGTCTTTTGTTTTCTTCTACTTATATGCCTTTTTACAATGCCAGGTCATCCATCTGAAACAACAAAAATAATAATAGATGTAAGAAAATTCTTTAAAGTCTTTCGTCATTAGCGTCCCATTCAATTCAGGGCGTGAAACGGCTGATAAATTTTGCTCAGAGGGCCTCTGAAATAACTAGTTTAAGTTTAGTGGGGATGTGGGAAGCTGGTCGTCCGGTGACGAAGATTTCCAAATACTAGAAACTGCAAACATAGGATAAATTTCTGAACTCCGCGTCACCAGGAGGAAGGGAAAGATTGTTTGAAAAGTCGCCTTAAGCCTGGAGGTGTAAACAGAAACGCACTGATCGACCGTGAAGATTAATCGAGGTAATTGTTTTTCTTCGGGTCTCATATTTTATATCTATACATGCATCTCCAAACTATAAAAATATGCCTTTATTAGCTGATCTAGCACCGAGCATCCAGAATAAGTTTCAGATTACAGCATCTCAGCGAAGACCAGATATTCTACAATTTCATAATCAGATCTATTGAAAAGGCATTTTCATAACATGAAGTTGGCATCTGCATTATTAGCATTCAGACAATTCGCAATTTGACTGCCCTAAGCATGACATTGCCTCGACCGTCCCCTTGGTTTAGTGGTTAGCGTTAATAATTGCTGGCCGGAAGGCCCCGGGTTCGATTACCGGTACCAACTTAGACATTTTCTAAAATTAGGGAGGTCTGAAATGAGGCCCACCCATCCTCGTGAGGACAACTGGGGAATGGCCATTTAGAGAGGTGGCTCTCTTCGATCTCTAAAACCAACTAATAGGCAACCGGTGGTTGCGGCATGCTAATCGCGGGTCCCCTTGTAACACTGCTCTTCATCAGTGATGTTGCAAGACGGAAGTAGAAATAGCAGCGGTCGCTCCAGCAGTCCAAGGCCCGCATTGTGCTATCGCGTCACAGAGGAGGAGGATGTCATTGCTATAGCAGGGGTGTTAGAATAAATATTGCAGTAATAGGACGTTCTAGAGATGGATGAGGAATAATGGAATTGTGGAGCTGTTTAGCTCTCTCATAATGTGAATTTCCAATAACATCCAAGATCTGGAGGTATGCATGCTACCCAGCGTTCACATAATATACTCGGAGGAAGCTATGCAAACTTTTATCTTTCAATAGAACAAATGTAGCGTGGTACATCAAGAAGCACGAAAACCTCTTTTAACGCCACTCCGAGATTTCATTTTTGAACTGCCCAGCAAAGTTTTCAGACTTGAATCCCGTAGAAAATTTAAGGGTCATTATCACTATGGCAGAACGGCGGAAGCTGTGACTATATATTAACAGAAGCCTGAGAAGACCTTAGAAGAAGAAATAGGAGTATTTACTAATCGTTTGTAATGTCAAGAAGCTGGATGAAATATTCGACAGTAATGCCTGATGACATCATATTAAATCTGATGATAACTGTCTCATCCACCCCAAAGGAAACAAATTACTTTTATCAAAAAGCTGAAGGAAATGCAATGCCAAAATTACGTCTCACAAATCAACAAAGTAAACACGACTGCGGAGGAAAAGGCAAAACATTAGTCGTGCACAAAGACTTTTAATGTTGTATGAAAATGTTTTTAATGGTAAAATGTCACTTTATGAATTCGTAAAACAAATAGGTTCAAAAATATGAAACAAATAGAAACCATTCACTATACTAAATTACTAAACATTCCTACCTGTTGTTGTGTTACTATAGGTAGAGTACATGATCTACTGACTTGTTTACGTCATGTGCTTTTTAATATGTTTAACGCTAGTTTTACCTACTGAGGCGTCATAAGCGATGGACACTGATGATACATGAGAGGAAGTAATAAATTGGTAAAGTATTTTTTTAAGGAAGGAAGCGTTCCAGGATTAAATTTAGGGTACTTCCCCGGAATTTTCCATACATGAACACCAAGGAAAACATTTAAAAAAAAAAAACTCAGCCAGGCAGGACGGTCCTGGTGGGAAACGAATCCCAGACTTCCCGCTCATAAGTCCGCGCCCTAACCACCACCCGTGGCGGTGTTATGTGTCTTATTGCAATGAACATCACGTGAATGTTGTAGTTATTTTTTTGGTTTGTAGCGATTGAACCTGTGTCTGTTGTAGTGATTTGTTTACATTTTATGCCTGAAGACTTGCGAGTGTGTAGCAATGCTGGAAGTGTAGCGAGTATTGTAACAATCGATCTCGTGCGTGTTGTAGTAATGCTGGAAAACCAGCGAGAATGTAGCAATCAGTCTCATGCATGTTGTAGTAATGCTGGAAGACTAGCGAATGTGTAGCAATCATTCTCGTGCGTGTTGTAGTAATGCTGGAAGACTAGCGAATGTGTAGCAATCAGTCTCATGCATGTTGTAGTAATGCTTGAAGACTAGCGAATGTGTAGCAATCAGTCTCATGCATGTTGTAGTAATGCTGGAAGACTAGTGGGTGTGTAGCAATTAGTTTCTTGCATGTTGTAGTACTAATACCGGAAGACTAGCGAGTGTTGTAGCAACTGATCTCGTGCGTGTTGTACCGATTGGTTTAGGAATGTACCAGAAGCATAGTGAGTCGACAACTTTTTTTCAGATTCTTTGGCGATCACATGAAAACCTCCAAAACAGCACTTCCTTACAGATTCATTAGGGCAGAGAATGGAAACTTGTTGCTTGTTAGTCTGGAGTACTTTATGTAGAGATTTCCCACAAACCAAATGGTAGATGTTAGATAGCCTAAAATACTTCTAATACTGTACTTTGTAAATAAATTTGAATCAGTTATATCGAAGCAGTGAATTCTAGTATTCTATTACGTCAATGGTAGTAAAGATTGAAATTGAAGTATTTTGATCCTATTAATTTTCAAGGCTAAAGGGGGTGTCTGTGCTGGCCCAGAGAAATACTAAAGACGGCAATATTAATTTGTTAATATGCAAAATTTAAACCAAAAATTGTGTGTTCCTAAGTGAAAAATATTCCATACATGCACATCAGGCATTTTGATTTGCTTTTAACCATTAAATAATTTTGAAATTATCGTAAACTTTATAAAATGAGCTTGAACGTATGCAAGGTAGACAATATATTTGCTCGGTCCACAAATCTACGACCAAAAACTGTAAAAATACATATTTTTATACTACGCGTATAGGAAACATTTCAGTTTTTTAGGTTTGAGGGGTCATCGAAACAGAATTAGGAGAACTCTGTATATACTATACATTATTAATGGTCTTATTTCATTAGCTTAATTATTTAAACAACAAAATGCTTCTTAATATATATAAATGCTGCATAATCATAATAACTATAGGGAACTTTCTGGTGTGTTTATTGAACGTGGCGAAACGCAAAAATATTTTCACAGCATGGTATTATTTTAAATTACTTCTTAAAACTTTTTAACTTCTAATGTGGACATTCCAAAAATTGTTTATTGGAATATTTCCTCTGTGTTTAATATTTTCATTCATGTAAAATATAAAAATTGCGTGCACTGTATAGTTCTATACTGAAGAATAACTGATGTAGGTGCATGTCATACGTAGACAGAGCAACTCAATCAAACTTCCATCGATTTTTATGGAAATTGTTTGTGGTCTTTTCACGAGTTCATTAGTAACTCATCCAGGTCAAATACTTTGAGCTCAAAGGCTCTAAAAACCAATAACATCCCTGTGAAACGATCCCCATATCACCGGGGATTTTTGAAACACCGGTAATTTGATGTAATAAAGTGGCTTCTGGACCCCATGTTGAAAACGGTAGAGGGGAGTAGGGGTTTCGGTTGCTTATTTTTAAGTTTAGGTTCTGCAGAAGCATAAAGCAGATGACGGTTTGCGCAATATTTTAAATGAAGGTATACTCTCCATAGTAGGTTGATGTAAACCAATAAAAATCCATATTCTATCCTTAGATGCCACATTTCCGTTATTTTCTCGTTTGAAACATCTTGTGCAGGTGATCCTGCCCTCATTTAATAGGCCGGTCATCTAGTGCATAACCTACAAGGACAGAGATTAAAAGAGGAACATTAGAATTATTAATCTTAAATTTGAAGTGTTATCTCGTAAATACCATCAATGCTATCAATTGCACAAAAGTAATTAAATACAACAGCAAAATATAGAAACACAAATGAAACTAAGCTGCTTGTAAAAAATAAGCTATATATAGGATTAACCGGAGATGTCGAATGCACAAAATGTATGGAATTTAAGAAGCATAAAAACGAATTTAATTTATACTTTCATCTAATACTGTTAACTATTACAGCAAGTAGAACAAAAAACAATTTAACATTAATTTAAAGACATCGTAATGCTTAATTTTATCTAAGGAGGCCTATTTGAAATGTAATCTTGAAGTGTCTCTGACTTTCAATGAAATATTTAGGGAAGGGGTGTTACCTGCTGTTTTATAATGAACAAATATCATCGTTGTTTTTAAGAATGCAATGTGTGATGTGATCAGTAGGATCTCCGGTGCCTGTAAGCGACGTATTTTCACCACATTCTGACAAAATTGCTGAACGTTTCCTTGAACGCTCAGGAAATGTTAGCTTATGTATCTTAAATATGTATTGCAATATAGGGAGATTATATTAAAAGTGAGTGCTAAGTCGGAAATCCTCTTAGCTAAATGGTATTATACCGAATCATCCATTAATCAGATGACTGATGCAAAAGAATTACATCTGCCGACAAGCTGCCGATCAAGGCCAGCATGACTACATGAATTGGGGCTTGCGGGAGCTACTGAAGTGCAACTTTGGCCTTTAGTGTCTCGGTACTCAATCAGTGTCGTTTGCACAGTGAAACAGAAGTGTCTAATCGCAGAGAAAATACTACTAAGAATATTAAGGGGGCATTTCATAAGCAGATGCCAGAAATGTGTGGAAAATGAAGGCAGGCAGTTCCAGCATTTCCTTGCATGACACGAAAACATACATACATACGTACATACATACATACATACATACATACATACATACATACATACATACATACATACATACATACATACATAAGTTTTTAAGTGTATTAAAATTTATTAGACTATCACTGTACTATTTCTACCACGACTCCTGTTGCCCCCCACCGACTATGTAGTCAGGATGGCCGGGAGCGATAGCCTATAGTTCGATAGAGTCCCCAGCCGCCGTGTTAGTCATCAGATAGCCGAATGATCTAAAACTCTTACAGAAATTAACAACTTTTATGCTCTCTTCTCTAAATTATGGCACAGTGATACATGTGATAAAGGTGAATCAATAGTAGGAGAGCATTTTAGGTTTCCAAATATTATGTGGAGACAATGAGTAATGTTGAGCATACTTTCATTTATTTTTGAGGTAAGAGATACGTGGACTTTACGACTACCGGGCCGGCACATATGTGAAAGTATCTAACATTAACAATAATCAGAACTAAAAGATTAACATTATCCAATATGAATAACAAACAATATTAATGAATTTTAATAGATTTCCAACAAAATTTTAGTTTTGGAGAAAAGATCTACAGAACAAACAGTTCGCTGTATCAAATTTAAATCTTAACGCATTGTTTTACCTACGACTCCACGTATATTGGTACCACCAGAAACTCGTTTTATGAATCTTCTAAAAGATTTACACGTAAAGATTTACGGGACGTTAAATGTTCAAAAGCTCAGAAAAGCTATTTAAATTCATACAAGTTTGATACGTTTCAGAACAAATCCAACATTAAACACAAGGATATAAACAAAACCATTAGTTCAGCTGTAAATTGTACCATAACAAAGAGTTGTCATGGGTGAACATTACGAAATTAATTACTTCCTAATGTTGTAGGAAAACTGTAAACAGTTAAGTCTTATTTTTCATTTGTTACCATTTGACATTGCATATATCCCTGAAAAGAAAGAAAGAAGGAAGTAAAGAAAGAAGGAAAAAAGGAAGAAAGAATGCAAGAAAGAAAGAGAGAGAGAGTGAGAGAGAGAGAAAGGAAGGAAGAAAGAAAGAAAGAAAGAAAGAAAGAAAGAAAGAAAGAACTTCCAAAGTTATTCCACCCTCGGGTAACGTCTGTGGTAATCTGTAAAGTTGCATTCAAAGTTCGGTGAATTTCTTTACATTCGTTACGTATCCAGTAGCGGTGTGCGTCACATATTTCCTGATCCCAGATCATGGTCTATTTTAATCATAAGCAACATCTACCAAGCTTTTGAAACGAAACTATAACATTATGGAATTTACATTATTCATAAAAAAGGAACATTAAAATAACAAAAGTGACCAGGCGGCGATCGAACTTAAGACCTCTTGCACTGCTGCTCCACACGGTACTGCTAAGATAACTTCATGAACTTATAATGCTTTCTGATGAAGCATAAACACAAGTTTAGCTTACTGTGCATTGACCGGTTGGTACTTTTCGTCTATGGACAAGGCGCTGTGCCGAAGCGTTCTTATAACATATTAGGCTTCAAGAGTTGCGCTATTTTTTGTCTTAAGGTGCATATTAAATATTTATTCGTGTATATATATATATATACTTTTCATGCCTTTTGTGGTGCTAAGGGCTTTAATTCTAACATTTAAAGCGACCCATTTGAAAGTTTAGCTTAACCAAAAAGGTTTAGATGGTAGTACATTCTGTGTTGGAATTGTCTAAGCTTTAAGAAATATAATTTTCTTCTTCTAGTATCTCAAAATCTAAATGTTTCATTTAATTCCTTGGTTAACGGCACAAATATTGACCTCCATGTCGTTGCTAGTCATTATAAATTGTTGCTATTGTCCAATTTCAAAGAAAATTATCCATTGTGATTTATTGAATGTCTTAGCATTTGAAGGTGGTGAAAATATTTCTGTCATAGGTAATATCACAAGAGGGTCTGAGATTGCTGATAAATTCAGGAACGTAGTAAGTAAATTCATCTGGAAATCTTAGACCCTCAAGTAATATTTATTAGGACTATTTCACGAATAAAATAAGAATATAACGTAACTCCCCTAAACTTGGCTTACAAAATTACAATAATTGTATATTTGTATTATGAATTCTTAACCTTTTCAACTTTCAACTTGCAACAGAAGGATGTCGATTGTCAGTAATGCCAATAGAGAAAAGAGCTAAATAGTGTTTAGGACTATTTCATAAATAGAATAGCAATAAACGTAATATACATACTTAAATTTCGAGCACAGAATATTAGCAATTGCATAAAATGTTTACTCATTTATGAATACCTCCTAAACACTTTTTAGCTCTTCTCTATTGGCATTACTGACAACCCGTCTGGTGCAAGTTGCAAGTTGCAAGTTGAAAGTTGAAAAGGTTAAGAATTCATAATACAAATATACAATTATTGCAATTTTGCAAACGAAGTTTAGGGGAATTACATTATAATCTTATTTTATTATTGAAGTAGTTCTAATAAGTATTACTTGAGGGTTCAGAAACCGTGAGATTGAAATAGACGAAAGTCGACTATTACAATCGCTACTGTTCGATTTACTAATACCAACTGAGAAAAACAGAAAAGAGATAGAATTTACCATTCTGAACAACGTGTTCATTATAATATATGAGTGCAGGTATTGTTACATACTTTACAAAATGATTTCAGGCTCTTTTGCTGAATACACACAAAGTTAATTAAATGTACAACTATTCAAAACGCAGTTATCAAATTTAAATGAAGGGGCTGTATTTTCATAGGATATAAAGGACATTTAGGAATTAGTTGAATGCCATTTTTATTTAGTATTGCCGAACGGTGTACTTGATTAATCTGTATGATGCTCAGGAATTACAGGGGGGTATAGAGTTGACTGCAGTGACCAGAAGACAAATGCACTTCGCGTGGTGATGGGATTTGATAAAAATGTACAATAATTTCACTGCGATATCGGGCTGTGATAGATGAAAGTTCAAAAAATTTGTTTCATTTCATTTGTCGATTTTATGATGACATCATACAAACGAAATAGTTGTCATAAAAACTCCGGTAGCGCAGGTACTTTTAATGGCAAAGTACGTCTTATTCACTTTTGTAAAAGTAATAGCTCTAATGATTAAACAATGCTAAATAATAAATCGTTATGCGAAGGAAAATAGAGAATGCTTGGAAATTTCTTTTATTAACTCTAGAGCTGGTATAAGGGACTGTATGTATAATATTTTGAATAGAAATTAATAAAAAACGTACTCTATCCATGTTAAAAAATTAAATGATGTGTTAAAACCCCAGCTTATGTTGAGTCTGTTAAATCTAATCAGAGTAATGGTAAAATTGAGGAAGTCACACTCTCATATAGAGCGGTTGATAAAGTAAAACCACCCAACTTAATAAGTTGGTGATACAATGCTCAAAAGTATGCTCACTGTAGAAATTACTGTCACAAACCAACTCGCTGTAACCAATGACATAAATACTGCCAATTGTAAGAAAGGCCCTTAACCTCAAGCTCCAGAATATGTAAATGTAAAGGTCAACACACGGCTAGTTATAAAGGCTGTCTAGTCCACAAGTCTTCAAAATTCAACATGACATATCAGCAGAAAATAGCATTAACAATAACGTAAATAACGTTATTACAAATTACAACAACTACAAATTCAATCATTTAAGAAGAAGAAAAAAAACTGGGCGTGCATTATGTACTCATCAAGAGATATATGATAATGTGGTAAAATTCTATCCCGTTATTTTCAGAACAAATATCAATAAAATATTATACAAAATAGATTCACTAATATTTTAATTGCGTTTATAATCAAAACACTGAGCCAAATACTTCCAAACTTAATAAACAGTGCATTATCTCATTCAAAACTTTACATTCGGCACAAGGAATACTAAAGAAATATATAACAATCACTTTGATTACTTCATATCTCTTCGACGTATTGATACACTGTTAGTAACAGAGACTAAGCTTGCACCAAATATCATTTTAATATCCCAGGTTACAGCATTTATAGAGCACACCAACCATCATCGCAATAACAGGAAAAGTGGGTCTTCTGTTATAATTAACATTTTCATAATCATGGTCTATCTATCTTCTATCTATGTCAACACCACCTATGGTGTTGACATAGATGATGGTATCAATTATCATCTAAGTATAAGAATTTACTGTACCAACTTAGCCTTAGGTTTCAAATAATTGTGTTCTGCTCAAGAGGATAGACAGGAAGTTCTTACCAAACGCTAAGCAATTTATCATTCGTTTATTGATCATGTTACATTTTAGACGAAATTTCTGCACAAATATCACCTCCAATACATGAAGGAGGGTTAAAATGGAAGAGACATGCTGACTTTTATCAATATGTATCATTAGAAAATGCTCTCAAATGTATATTGCACAGATTTTACATGTTTATGGCAGGTAAAGATAGCTGACAAACTGCTGTATTTCAGCGTCGCGTTTATTTAAGGTTCTAATACATATTTTTCAAGAGATTTCTATTGAATATGTCTCTACTTTGGCAGAGATAAGTATGTGCTACAACTAGTTTTGTTATTATTATTATTATGATTATTATTATTGTTGTTGTTGTTGTTTCTTCTGCAGTTATGCTGAAGTAGTGTTATCACTATGATAAGCAAGATCCTATTTTTATTTATTGAACAGAAGGGTTTAACAATAACAACAATAACAATAATAATACATGATCATGAGTTGTGATTTTCTAAACCACTAAGGTACAGTATAAAAGCCCTTCTCCCACGCCACACTGACTAGCTCCATGACCAGATGAAGATTATTAATGTTGACAACTCTATTACGGTGAGGTTTCTGTTCTTCTCCATGATCCAGTATATTGTAGGAAATATGAGATAGGTGTAGAAGAAGGGTAGTACATACTGAATTTCAGGAGTTGGCAAGTTCCACCCATCATCATCATCATCATCATCATCATCAAGTTACTACCGTGGTTTTTACATTTTTTCTGTGAATAATAATTAGCAGAGAGTATACGGTATATGACTCAAGTCATAGAGAAAGCTAAAGTGCTCAACTAGGAAATTTACCTTAATTATTGAACTTTTATGAAAGTTTTTGACATAATGAAACAAATACAATTTTTGAAATTCTTAAGAAACAAAGGAACAGATTAAATAAATCTAAATTCTGTAAAAATGCATCAAAACGTAACTAAAACTCATTTGGATAAACAAATAAGATAATTTAAACTTAAAAGAGGGATAAGATAGAGGGATATTCATTATCTTCAAAATATTTCAGTTTTATGGAAGATAATTAAATTTATAAACAATTAAGGATGTATGGTGTAAACGCAGATGGAAGAAAACGTTCCATTTTGAGATTTGCAGACAATATTGAACCTTTAGCTTCAATTCGACAACAACTAAAATCGCTAAAGGAACAATTAAACTACCATAGCAACAAAGCGGGAATATCAATGAAAAAATTGAAAACTAAATTAATGATCATCACCTTGGTGGAAGATATGACAAACAGTAACGGGAAACTAGAATATGTAAAGATATTATTTGCATAGGCAAACTATATATTTAACAATGCGTTGTTAAAGAGACATCACAATGCATTGCAGCAGCATGGACACGTTATTGGAAACTGAAACCTATACTTCAGAATTGATTATAGAATATGCATATTAAAGGAAAAATGATGAACATGCGCGTACCTCAATGTGTACTCTACGAATCTCAAACATAGAACTTAATCCAAAAAACAAAGACAGATAGTGTAATTATGTGAAAAAGCATGAAAAGAAAACAAAAAATATATAGGCATTACACTAAAGAACAAAACATCAAAGAAAAAAGAAGAAAACAGACCCTCAGGATAATATGGTAAACGAGGACAATAGATACTTTCTACACTCTGATGTATATTTGTTACAAGTAAAGAGTTGTAAATGTGTCTAATGAGATGTTTCCGGCTAATGTGCTCAGAATATCGAGTACTACTTTAAATTCTTTCACCATAACTAGTGCACTGCAGCGGTTGGTTCTGTGGAAGCACTAAGACCTAGACAGTTTTCTCTCTTCATCATAAGATATCAACGTTAATTACTAAACTGGGAATGTGGAAGGGTTGGTAAGTAGTAATTAGTACACATGGTTTCAATTTAGGGTGTTGGTATGTACATAAACTAGAGGGATAATTGAGTTGGACAGAAATTGCGGTAAAATGTATTCTAAAGTTGGAGAATTCCTAGTATAACTTTTCAGAAATCAGTCACGAATAAATACATCAAAGAATGCTATAACATCCTTTCAATCCATACAAAGGAATAAATATATCACTATTTAACTGCCGCTCAGGCATGTTCTGTTATATTTTGTAACTTTGTATTACCAGTAAGTTATACTTTTTCCAAGGTAAGGGAGGGAATGCCATTGTTTACAACCGAGCTTTGCTGATAGTACACGAGTCTAAGCGATATCGGGCTGGGTTGACGTCAGCTAGCGACATGTGAGGAGGAATGGAGGGTCGCATCTTCATAATTTGAGCCATAAATACTTATAGCTTTATCTTGCATCTACCCATTAACAGTGCAACCTGTTATTTCTGTGTTTGTGTCTTATGCTGGTATCCCTAGATGCTGTGTTAGGGTTTAGTCCTGCTACGAATCAGGATAGTGGGAAAGGCACCAATAACAGCAGATGTAGCAGTTCATAGCACTCCCACCAAAATCGGAAAAGTAAAATAAACGGGTAATACAGTGTTTTACATCGGTTTAACATCCGCAGCAGTTTCTCCTGAACAATCCTAGACTGCCGGTTAAAACGAGGTTGCTTAATGTTCCATTTTAACAACTTAATTGCAATATTATTATTCCTTCCTTAATGGCGCCTTCGCAATTCACACGTCTTGGAGAAAGATGACTGCAGCATTCCCACTTTAAACACGTACATATCTCGGTATAAACCATCACAGATGATAAATATTTATAGAGAGTTACTTTGCTTAACTTGGCACCTCTCCCTTTTTGACCTGTATTGATTGAATCAGCTCATCACACGAATATTCAATCCAATGGGTAACACTCAATGCCAACTATCATTCTTTTCAGCCTTGAAGGATACTCAGTTATCCGAAATATCGCATAATTTGTTTAACTAATGTCTGAGTTTCAACTGTAATATTTCTGAACAACTTCTCCTTTCATTTAATTGTGTCCGTTTATTGGTACAGTCATATACGACGTAGAGTATTCCACACGTGGCTCGTGGTTTTTTTATATGTGTTGGAAAATATGTTCCCCAGTATAGTAAAGCAAGAAACATGTACCACATTGATGAAAATGGGGACAATTCCCTAGCAGCACAGTGTCCGTGACTTACGCACCGATCTCCACGTCAGCGAATCCGGTTCTACTTGTCCGATTCAATTTACTAATGTTCGACAATAACCATAATGTAGTCCGCATATGCAAGAACCATTAATATTCTTTTAATTTATCTTGTGATGCATGTATGGCCAATACGAAAAACGCAGTATACCGACTTCTATCTGAGGACTAAATTTGCAGAAAAATATTACATAAAATTTTCGATTTACATTCAGTATAAAGGAATGTAAAATTCTCCACTGTTAGCTGGTCTAATACTTCAGAAAACGTAGACTCACTAAGGCAGCAGTTTCGGTTTACGGTTGAAAATGACAAACTACATCCACAAATGAATGATGAAACTGGCAAAACATTTCATACTCATTTAGGTATGTGGATATCCCTTATTTGGTCGTATCACAGCAGTGTACGTGTGCTAATGTAGTTTCTCCACTGCGTAACTCACAAAGATCTTAGTTACAGCCCTTTACATACACAACCAAAATCCTCATACTTGTTCTTGCTGACATGGAAGTTGTCATCTATCCAAATGTAAGTATCATATGGTCAGGTCTGAGGCATTCATTGTAAGTTTAACGCCAGCGGCATTTTTGAGATGTACTGCGGATAAACAAAAGAAACACATCTTTCTGACTAGTTTATTTCGACCTGCCTACTTGGGTCATTTTTACTTTTATTTCGAGGCAAATACTTACCTAAAATATTAAAAAGAGTCGTTACTGTTAAACCCTAAAGTTAGTAGTATTAGTGGTATTTGTTTTAATTAGGATGCTCTTTAACATCTTATACCATCAGCGTCCCATTCAATTCAGGGCGTGAAACGGCCGATAAATTTTTCTCAGTCTCTTTCAGGCTTGAGTCTTTTACATGCCGTAAATCTACGACACGGGATCCACGGCTTTACTTCCCTTCCAAAGGAAGCCGTACTTAGGATTTTTACGTTCGAGAAAATGCATCGACACTGACGGGATTGAATCCACGATCTTGGGTATAGGAGGAAAGTTTGGTAACCACTACACCGCTAGGACAGATAAACCTAGAAGCTGTTCAGTGACACATTTATTTGCATATCAGTTTTTGAATTTCGACAGCTTTTATCTAAAGGAAAAATGCACTAGTAATTTTTAAGCAAGTATTTTTATTAGATATCATTAACGTATTATGTGTTAGTGTAGGATGACTGAGGGATTAAACTTTGATTTGTACTCATAATGCTATAGGGAATCGAAAACCAAAATTTATATACAGTACGCGACAGTTTTATTTCTCGCTCGCTCTGTGTGTGTGTGTGTGCAGTAAAAGCGAGAAAATTCATTATCTTTGAGGAAAATATTCTTAATTTTCTTCACAATTAGAACTTTATGTTGTAATATGCGTCCTAGAATAGATTTAAAATAATTATAAACTGCGACCTTTTTCCAAGTTTTAAGGTGTTAACCTGTAACATGCCATTATTAGGGCAAAGGTAACAAACACTAGTAAAATAGTTATAAGATTTTACACTAAACATTAAAAATATCAGATAACACTTAAAAGCTCAAGGTACGTTTCGTTGACATAAATATCCGATCCATTTTCTAAAATAACGGTTTGTGATAAATTAAATTTAGTCATTCAGATATTTAATTTATGCATGTTTCATTATCTTAATCCACATTGCCGTTATCCTCTTTAAATTTTTCCGACGTTGAATGCAGCCCATTAGATGTTTGTAAGCGTGTTGCCTGAAATCGCTGTACGTACTTCTCGAACACGATTCTTCAAGTGCTGGACATTTTTATGGATTAATTGTACACTAGTGATCTGATGAACCACAAGCAAAAAGGTTTAACAGCTTCAAATTTGGTGCAAACGATGACCTATGCGAGGTAAACCTCTGCCTATCTGTTGATAAATCGTCTGTTTAGGTATTTTCTCACATTTAAGGTAAAATGAAGGAACGCACCATACTTTTGAAAGAAAATAGTGCCCACAATACCATCCTAAATATCCGAGTAAACTCCTGTTGTATCTCCCAATGTTAAACAACAAAACAACGTAATCAAGTACTGAAATTAGCCACTCGTTCCTCAATAAACAGCTCTATTTAGTAATAATTTGATACAAAAAATGTAAATGTGTTAAGGATTTTGTGACTTTATGACACAATACTTTGAATCGGGTGCTGTCATGTTGAAATAAGATATAAAGTACATGTACTATGTGCATACCATATATACGTGCTATAAAACTTCATTTACGAAAAACAATTATTTCATACCTCCAGTCTTACAGAACCTCAATGGACATGTTTGAGCAATTCTTGCAGAGAAACTCGTACGCGAGTAAATGAGCGTTTGTATTTTAGTATAATGCTTGCCTCAGTTGATTCTCCGTGCTTCTGTAGGGATGAATGGTCTCGATGCTTCAATGCTTCTATTTAATTTAAATGAAGATAGCGTTTCTCTATTAGCTTTATTTTTTGTTTATGGAAAAAACGCCTACAACATATATTGGAAAAAACCGTCACGGGGAAGCAGAGGTTGGTAAGAAACAGATTCGATTCTCACCAGGGCCGTCTTCCCTGACTGAGGGTTTTTTCCAGAATTTTTTCATTCCTCATCAATGGCAAATGCCGAGGAGGTACACTAAACTTAGGCCTGGAACGCTTTCTTATTAAATAAAATTCCTTTCCTAAGTTGTCTTTTCATCTCAAGTTTCATTATATGTTCACCGTTTTTGACGCCTCAGTAGTTAAAACTGGCGTTAAAACATCATCAAAAAGTCTCTACAAAAGCATTTCTACAATGCGCTTATCTATTTATCTGTTATCATAACAGTTCGGTTTTTTCCTATTCACAAAACGATAAACACGGAAGCTGTTTTGTATATTTTCAGTTGAGACTTATAACTAGAAGTTTTTTCCGGGCTTAGGAACCGTGGTCTCTTGGAGCTAAGGAGTCCAAACGTTTCATCCTCAACTGCGGAGGACATCTTCAGTGGCTTGAGTCTTCTGGGCGAAGGTCCTGGCACGACTGAAATGCCAGCTGGAGGTGTTATATTTATTGCTCGAAGGGGATTGGTTCGGCTGGAGAAGAGGGGTTGTACTCGGAGGGCGGGGCATCTCCGTTCTGATCGGTGATTGATTCGCATGAATTTTGCTAGTGTGAGCTTGTTTTATGTGCTCTAATATCGGATGCTAGGTTTTGTTCAGTTTAAGAGCCTCTCCCATTTTGTTGAAATTATTAGGATGCTTGTAGATTTCTATGGCTTCACGTTGTAATCTAGCGTGGTAGTATGGTACTGAAGATAGGACAGATGTTTCATTGTACTGGATAGCGTGTTCACCGTCTGCCCACATAGCATGTTCTGCGACCGCGGACTTGTCCGGATGGCCTAGACGGCTGCATCTCTTGTGTGCATCTCGAAGCGTCAACACACGGATCTCCGAACACACGCGGTCGCAGAACATGCCATAGAAATCTACAAGCATCATAATAATTTCAACAAAAAGGGAGAGGTTCTCAAACTGAGCAAAACCTGGCATCCGATATTACAGCACATAAAACAAGCCCACACTAGCAAAATTCATGCGAACCAATCACCGATCAGAACGGAGATGCCCCGCCCTCCGAGTACAACCCCTCTGCTCCAGCCGAACCAATCCCCTTCGAGCAGTTCATATATAAATATAACACCTCCAGCTGCCATTTCAGTCGTGCCAGGACCTTCGCCCAGAAGACTGAAACCGCCACTGAAGATGTCCTCCGCAGTTAAGGATGAAACGTTTGGACTCCTTAGCTTCAAGAGACCACGGCTCCTAAGGCCGGAAGAAGCTGCTAGTTATAAGTCTGACTCCGTCCGTGAAAGCTTGCGGTTACTCTTTTTCATTTGAGCATTTTTCTGATTCTTTTTTTTAAATATTTCCTTATTGTGATACCATAATCCTAAAATCAGAATAATTATCAACTTACCTAAGGAATAAAATTTAATATGCGTGTCATAATTATATCATTTGATGGATCATTCGAGGCGAAAGAGGATACTTCTGCTCTTCACCTTGTTCAACAGCTGGCCGTTTGTGCCCACCACCCCCAGCAGAGGTACCTCCGGAAGGATGGGATGAGGTAAATCAGACACCGGGTTGTGACTGCGCGGACGCAGACGGGGTCTCTAATGTGTTTCAGAAAGAACACCTCCACGCCATAGCAAATGCCGTTACAGAAATATTTTCAAAGCGCAAGCCATCGTCACATCATCAGCCTATCTCGCTGAGGCTCTGAAACTCAAACTGAAAGAAACGACATGAAATGGGAGGGCGATAAATTCGTGGAATATAAAGACCCATCCCAGCAGCATTTACCTAAGCGATCAGGGTAACCAGAAAAAGATACTGGCGGTTTGGGAGTGTGACTCTCAAACGTTACCGCCTGAGTCACCCCGCTTGCTATTGTATCATTTACTACAAGCTTTATTCTAATTGCGTGTATTTGTTTTTAGCGTCATGGCTTTAGTTTTCTCAACTGTCAAGTTAGAGATAAGCGTCGACTGACGGATAGCACTAGACATTCCAAAAGTGCATATATAACCGCTAAAAATCGATTGAAGTTTGAAAAAAAAAAAATAAATAAAAAGGAAACTAAAAGGAGCCCTGAAGGCCCCACACATGCAGTCCAGGTCTAATTAAATATATATTTTATTATATAGATGCCAAACTTTAACTTCATTTTTCACCGCTAATGCTTTTCTAACACATGAGTATATTCAAAATGCTCCTTGGACAATAACTTTCAGAACATTCTCCTGAAACTTAGAACACACAATGATTAAGCCATTTATTAAAACGTACCTAAACATTACTGTATCTTAATTCAAATGTTTTAATTCCAAGCAGGTTTGGCAACTTAAGTCAAATATTCAGAAACTGGATTGTATGAGTTTTCAGAATTTGTTTTCTTCAAAACACTAAACATACAAAAACGAAATTAAATAATTTTTCTAACCTGATATCTTGTGAATTTACTGCAAAATTTTAAATACCTTTGGTTGAAAAAAAATGTGTTCCGAGGAGCATTTTAACCATGAGCATATAAAAATCACAATTTTTTTATTTGAAGATACAAAGTTCAAACTAACAATTTCATTTTAATTCTGTGTAAGCAGTCTATCCGCAAAATTGGAAAAGAATCGGACTAAAAATGGCGTTTTTTTTTTCAAATTTCCCAGATGGGTTACCTTAAATTTATAATTTGTAGAAGTTTTATTTAAAGGGTAAACAGATTATGTAAATTTCTGTGTTATAAAATATTTTAATTTATTTATCTCATATAATAGCGTTAAACCTGTAATAAAATATATCTTGTTAATACTTGGCTTAATGTTATTAAAACCGTATATATTTGTTTATTTAAAAGTTTCGGAATCTCTAGCCTTCCCCGGTGAATATTTGCTATTTACTGGCATTTTTCAGACTGCGTTCGAGATTCCTCTCAAAAAGGCACGTTTTAAAAATAAAGGGAATTTGAAATAAGTCAGCCAAGTGCAAAATATAATATTTTGAATAGAACAAAGTCATCACAGAACTGCAGGACCTAATTTTAATAAGAAATATTTAAATAGTTTCAGGACAGATAACGTATAAATGCATACAAGCGCGCTTACCAAGCAGAAAGGAGAGTAACGTTGCCGGAAAAGTTATACGAACCGTTCTCGCCGATAGAAAGTTTACTTCTCCAATCTGGAATACAAACGGCTACATTTGCGTTCAGAAATGGACTACATTTAAATTTTTTAACGTCCCAAGCCGACCGCCGTAGGTTTTCTGGACGGTAAACTGAATGAATAAATAATGGTGCAAATAGGCTCAGACATATCCCTCTAAAGTTTATTATCGGCGCGCTCACAACGTTAACATGCGCAGCTCTATTCCGGTTAGATCATTTTCGTGTAGAGAACACTGCGGTGTTGGTGTTGGTTTTAGACAAGACAAGCGGCAACTTGTAGTGCAAAAGGGCTGGGTACCCTAATATTCGTTCTCGGTTTGAATGTATTATGTACCGGCTGTTTTCAACTTCAAGACAGCGTTGCTATTGCCTTTCCACAAATAGGTAGTTCTTCAAATCTTGAATCTATATTTTTCACATACCATCGCTAAAATGTTTTCACTTTTTTTTTGAGGAAATTCATTAACAAATCAATTTTTTATCACGCAGCCCCTTGTTCTCATGAACTAGTAGGCATTTCCCTGGTATGCCGGTATTGTAGCGGACTTTTGAGGCTGGGATGTCGTCCCAATGGAGATGACGGTGAAGGTGATATGTTGACCAGGGGAGGGGGGTCCTTAAACCTATGTCTGAATGAAATAAAATAAGTTTAAATTAAAATGATGGCGATAACCCGAATACTTTGACCATTGGATCTCACTATTTCTTCAATAAAACATTTTTGTAGTTACAAGTTCTAACAATACTGTCCTAAACGGAAATGGATTTGGAATATCTAAATTATGTTTTCCCATGAAAGGAATTATGTTTTCTTTCTTGCTAGAACTAATGCGAATCCTGTTAAGAGTCGGGAATGCATCATCAGGAACTGTTGCCCATTTTCTATGATAAGCATTAGCAAAGGAATGTGCAATCTAGTGTTCAACTATATTTGCATTCAATTAACCAGGTTAGTTCCCCCTCGATTCGCTAATGCTTTTAAGGAAAATTCAGCCCTCTACACTTCCTGAATGAAATTATATCATATGTGTCTTACCAGGTTTCATTTAGGAAATACACCGCCACGGGTGCCCGAGGTCGTTAAGGCGCGGACTCGTGAGCGGGAAGACTGGGGTTCCAATCCCGCCAGGAGTGGTTTTTTTTCCCCATTTCCTCAGTCCTCATAACTGGCAAATGCCGGGGAGGTACCCTGAACTTAGGCTTGGAACGTTTCCTTCCTTAAAAAAATCCTTTCCCAATATATCATTTCATCTCATGTATCATCAGTGTTCACCGCCTGTGGTGCCTCAGTAGTAAAAACGGGCGTTAAACACCATTCAAAAAAAAAAAAAAAAAACTTAGGAAACTGAACTGATAACCAATAGTATAGGCGTATGTTAACTTACAAGGAAATTGTTTTGCTTTCAATGAAACTTTGTAATACGACCAATTAAAAATATCTGACATGTAATGGTAAAAATAGCTTTGCAATGAAAAATTAATGGTAATTTTGTAAATAATTGTTGAGAAATAGACATACAGCTCGGGGCGGCACAACATAGCCATTTAATACTAACGTTTAACAGTGTATATGTACACAGCTATACGAAAAGATAGGTGAACGTACAGCGTTAAAAACTAAAGTGTGTGAGGTTTCAGTTGGCAGAGAGTTGTTTACTCAACCTCTCGCTCGCACAGGATTTATGGCCTGGGCGGTAGAAAAGAACTCCTTCCATATCATGTGTGTAATGGTCAGAGTTTGGTTCTCCTCTTCGTAAGTGTTTTTTGCTTCATTGACTGTCGGAGTCGTCCAAGTCAATCACGAATCTTATCCAATGCAATCTTTCTTCCAGTAAAATTCCTCCTTTTTCTTAACATGCTCTAATGCCTCTTTCCAGTTTTCATGTCACATTTGACAATATGTACTGGATTTGAAGTTAATATTGTGTTTTGGGATGTAATTTGTTTCATTGGAGCTCAGATGAATTCATTAAATTAGAAATGATAAGAAAGCTGCCGTATTGCAACATGTTCATGATGTTCCACTATTGTATCTATACCATCTCATTTTAGCCCGGCTTTCTTTAATTGTATAATTTCTTATAAAACTACTTTTGTTGCTCTCCAGCTGAGTTAAATGCCATGTTCTGTTACCAAGATGCCGGAAGTTTAGTTAATTCCATTGAATGATACGATACGGTATCCACCCCTATTTATGCTATTTTGTAACAGTTTGTTGCTGAACCAATCTTTAAAAGTAGCAGCATCCATTTCTTCATGGTAATTCAGTGAAATTCCAGTGAATGAAATGTAAAGCGTTTGGAACGAAACCCAAGGACACTTTTAAAGACACTCTACATTACACATCCACGTCTTACATTTGGTATGACTTAATTCAATATATTTTTTGGGTCTTCCACTGACAATTTGTACATTTTTCTTTGAAAGTAAAGTATTTTTTATCAATAACACTAGGTCTCAACATTCGAAAGTGTTCGTTCTTGGTTGTTTTTTACAAAACGGAAGTTGAATCAAACTTAATATTTCATGCAGAGTCCAATTGCTGCTTTGAACGAAATTTTCCGATACCAAAACTACATGGATATACCATTTGTAAGCATATAAATCTCTATAAAGAATAATGACAACTACAGTAAAGGAATATATTTTTCTTTTCGTTTAGGCCGTTTCTTTCTTGAGGTTCACAGTTTTCCCCCTGCTTCCTTCGTGTTCTTCTCATTAACGATTCTATAAACAGAATGGCTAGATAGTTTGTAAGTCTTGAAGTTCGTTTCATGACTTCCTCAATTGAGTAGAAATATGTTTTACATTCTTCAAAGTCTCAAATTCCTCACAAAACTTATGAAAATGTACTATGATTTTTCTTCCATCAGATTGCAGTACTTTACTCTTTCCCCTAACACCGGCTTGAATAACTGTGACAATCAGAATAAAATTATTTAAAAAGAAATAAATATATTATCTATTATCTGTTGTACTACCATAGTAAATTACTAAATTTATATCACTTTTCATTCTCTAAACAAATAGGCGTCAATCACCAAAAATATTCACAAAAGCATTATAATTATAATAACTCGCCGCTTACCAACTTCAGAGAATAATGACTGGAAATATGTCCTTTGTGAAACTTATAACGACTGCCCCATCTAGATTATCTGGTTAACTGAGGGACAACAGGTAAATTCGCCAACTAAAACCTCACACACTTTAATGCTTTGTCATTTAGAAAATAATAAGATGATGAAAATTTAATGCAATTATATATTCGTAATATATCAGAGACTAGCATTACATAACAATTTGAAAACAACATAGTCAGATGTTGTTGTTGTTGTTGTTGATTTGGTTTATTTACGGACGCTCTTTAACAGCTCAGGTCATCAGCGTTACATAATTCAGGGTGTGAAATGGCCGACAAATTTTGCTCAGAGGCCTCTTCTTTCAGACTTGAGGTTATTTTTCGTGCCGTAAATCTACGATATGGGACCCACGGCTTTACTTCCCTTCCGAAGTAAGCCATACTTACGATTTTTACGCCCCAAAAAATCCATTGCTCCTGGCCGGGTTCGAATGTCAGATGTTAATGACTAACAATTAGCGACTATTGCTGAAAATATAATGGAAAAATACATTTTGGATGAAAACACGCTACATTAAATTTCAATGATGGAAATGAGTACATGTTCCATAAGGATTACAATAATACTAATGTAGCTGAAAGTGAGGATGACACCTGAAAAATAGATGGAAATCCCAGTAGTAACACGTCATCTGTACAGAAACTTCCAAAAAGACTGGATGTCTTACAGAGCTTGGTGCAGAAAAGTTATGGGACTTCAAAGCATAAAAAGACTAAAATCAAATGCACAAATTCTTTAAAAAAATTCTTGAATAATTGAACTTACAGAGTCATGGTGTAAAAACAGGAATTCAAGGGAGAAAATATTAAAATCATATACACAATTTCTTAAAAACTAGGGTTCTAATACAGAAGGTCCTAGTATTGGCTAAATCTAAATGTACGTTAGTTGTATAAGATTTTGTACCTGCTGCAGCCTAGCGATCATAATGTGCAACTAGTGCTGAGGAAGGAACAAAGTGATAGAGAGTCGTTGGTCACATGTACTGTCGCAAAACTTTTCATTTTGCATTTTCACCGTCTTTAAATATTTTCCTGGTATATTAATTTATTTTTAATCTATTCGTCCTTGCACTAAGAACGTATATGTTAAAAGTACAATGCTGCTTACTATTTAAAGCTATTTTTCCATACATTATTTAAGAAATAGTATGTTTCGACTGTTATCTCTAAATGGGTTAGCCTATATTTAGACCTTATTTTTGAGCAAAAGTATATTACATATGTTTCAGGATGCCCAGAATAGCCCCAAAATAAGTTCGAAGGGATAAAGAAAGCTCTGGAATGAGAATATGGGAAAAGACATCTCGGTTTCAGAGATAAAGAAATGCAAACTGTGAAAGCGGCAAAGACTTAACTTTCTACTTCAGAGCTTAAAAAGCCTTAATCTTACTCCAGCTGAAGCTACTCGTATCAAGCTAGGAAGAAAACTATATTTAGGCGCAGAGACGCTGGTTGAGTAACTTCTGCTCATGTTTGCAAACTTCTTTACAACCAGATGAGGCTGGCAGATCTTTTGCTGACCCAACTCAAGGATTGCTCATTTTACAAGAACATTAGGCTTCAACAAGGAGAATGTTCACATCTTTTTGCACTACTGGAAGGAACGTACGAAAAGCACAAATTCACTGCCGAAAGAATATACAAAACTGGACTTTAAAGACCCATAAGTCATAAGGATAAAAGGTAAAAGCAAATAGCAGCTGTGGTCTCGGCAAAGAGAGAGGCTTTACCCTAACAATAGTTGCCTGCATAAGTGCAACAGACCATTTTGTTCCTCCGTTAGCAATTTTTCCACACAAGACATGACCCAAGTTCTTACGAAATGGTTCACTGCATATTCTGCAGACAGAGCTCACTCTTCTTAATAGAATAACCTTTTTCCCCATTTCATAGAAAAGTTTAACCCTAAAGAAAAATCACCTGTTTACTTAATTAGGATAGATATTCCGCGCATGTATGAAATATTGATGTAATTCACATGGTTACAGCAAATCATGTCACCATAATTTCTCTTCCTTCTCCTTCCAGCCACAAACTTTATCCTCTAGACATGATATTCAAGGGCCCGTTGATTCGACACAAACTGTTCTTTTATCCCCTATGATATCAAAAAGCTGTTTGGAAATACGTATCTTAAATACCAGACCGGAGAAATTGCAATGAACGGTTTTAAGGTTACTGGAGTATTTCCTGTGAACAAAAACCTTTCTTTCTGGTGTTGATTTGTTAACTTCAGAAATTGCGGCGGAGAAGCCATGTCATGCAGCATCGGGAACCATTCTCTGCCTTACCACCATATCACACTTGCTCTCCATCCACTCGACTAGTTTCAGAAACTTAAAATAATGTGAATCCATTTGAAATTTAAATCTTCAGGTTCCTGCATCGTTGCTGGAAACCCCCCCCCCCCACAAACAAGAATGGTCTATGTCTTTGAAAAAATTAATCATAAAGGGCAAGAAGCAGTTATCTATTACTGACAATGAGGGTTGTAAACTAAATCGGAACAATGGCTCAACACAAAAACAAAGACAAGACCTTCAAAACGCAAACCATTGTCATCAGGTTCAGAAGATAATGATCCAGCTCTGGAATCTGCTCTGAATTATGATAGTTATCTCGAAATATCTCAAGGGGAATATCTAAATGACATGATGCAAACTGCAATTTTTGTGAGGGGTTCTTCTCTCATGACCCTAGGGGACAACATTGTGTGAGATGTTTTCAGTGCAATTTTTCTCAATTTTAAACTGTTTGAAACTAAAAAAAAACGCATTCAGTTTTCTAACTTTCAAATAATATTATCATAAAATGTGATCTCAACTAGAGTAAGACTTATAAAAATGAAACTGGTGTTTGATTTAATATATATTTTTATAACTCTCTATAGGACTTAAGAGGGAGTCCATATTTTCAAAAATGAAAATCTTATTATTTATGATAAATAAACATTTTTAGTTATTGTTTATCCCTTGCTTATTTTATTCTCACCGTTGGAAGGAAAACGTTAGTGAATACAGCTGTGAAATCTTCAAAGAATTTGTCTAAAGATGCTTCAATAAAAGCATTAGCCCTTATTGAGACCATCTCTACTGAAATGAATGCTAAAATGCTAAGGATTATCCTGTTTAGACGCAATTCATCGATTTATAAACGTGTTATAAATAACTTTCATGTTCACTATGACTCATCTTGTGCTCTGTCATATTCTAATGGGTAGTGCGTTCCCTAACCGGATCTTGTCGCCTCGCTGGTGACAGACCAAAGTTGCATTGAAATCGGCCGTAATCAAAATGCACTTATTTTAGCATGTATGTTTTATCTGAAGTTAAAAGATCGTGACATTTAATTTCAGGAAGGCTTAATTGATTATTCTAGTAGTCCTCATTGAGATCACTCTGGTGTAACTGAAAATTCTCCCTTGTGAGATACTTGTACCTGTATGTTACTGTTCTGCAGGACTCAACAATTACTCGGTTTTAATTGACCGTGCGGTAGTGAACTCATGTTTCCTTTAAAATAAAACGCAAATTTGTTTCTTAGGACGAAAATGAACATGAACACATGTTTAGATTAGATTAGATTCAAATTGGAGTTTTAACGCCGTTGCAGAATGTACTTTTAAGAAAAAACCAATGTACGCAAAGCTGATTAATCTTTCCAAGTGTATTTTTATTACCTATCTTAATTGCGTTTTAAATCCTATGTCACCAGTTTTACTAGAATTTTAATGCTAAGTCCCGCTACCTTAATGAAACACATTGCAATTTGTTCACAGTGTTTACTTATTTTTTCTATACGTGTGCTCATTCTTCTACGCAATCGGAAATTAACTTTATTAACGGGAAGTTTGTGCGTAACACCCACGCCACCTGCCAAGAGAAATCATGTCGCGCGGACGGAACTCATAGCCTGCATTTTTTTAAAAGTTTCTTTTATTGTTTATTAGCAGTAAACGGTAATTAATATTGTACTCACTGTTATAGATGCTCGAAGTGTTTGCCCTCCACTGTGAGACATACCTAAAAGTCTTATGAAAATATTTTCAGACACGAGTTGCAATCCATTCTTCCGAATGTTGAAGAGGACATCTGGAATATTTTGTTTCAGCCTCTCCATGATTTTATTATTTTATGTGGATACAGATGCAGCAGCTGAGTTGCTTTATACGCACGGTCGGCTGGGTGAATCATATTAAAGAGCTGGGGAGAAGTTTATAATGGATAGTATTTCATCCACTTTCTCCTCTGTTAAAACTAGGTTATTTGGTTTTGGTGCCTAGTCAAAGAAATCGCTTTCGAACTTTGTTCTAGCGTACATCCCTCTCTCGGCGTATTTCACAATATATAAATACCCAGTAGAAAATACAGAAATACAACTAGAACATTTAGTGTGATGAATACGAATGATCAAGCTCAATGTCCTGCGCCAGCGGAATTTCAACTCCAGTTTTACTGGGAATTGCGCGTCCGCTAAAGGTCAAACTGTTTACAGTAATTTGTATACAAGCGTAGCAATACAAATTGCGTAGCGGAATGTTTGCCCAATTCCTTTATATAATTCTCGCATTATTATTATCATTATTTTTATTATTATTATTATTATTATTATTATTATTTGCACTAGCACTGTTTGCATCACTCTGTACACATTATTCTTCCTAGGCCGTTCATAACAATTAAAAGGTTAAAACAACCATGTATGTCTCGAGCAAATTAATCTCAGTAAAGTGGAGGCAGAGAAAAGTGTTAGGTACTTCAACGCTGTGGTTAGATGCAAGTGGAATGAAAATGTAGCTCTCATCCTACTGGCTACGATATTCCTAATTTGTGCGGATGCACTTTACGATGAGGTGAAATTGCATTCGAAAGGAAAGTTTCACATCTAAAGACAGCCGTTATGGCCACACCGATTAACCTGAGAAATTTCTCAACCATATGGTATTTCAGCAGAGAATCAGAGATCGCTGAGTTGACAAGCGAACAGGAGTGGAGGATAGCGGTAAACATTTATAGTTTAATACGTGCACGAAACTAAAGAATTATTTCAAATTAAACTCGGAAGCCAAATACGGTACTGCTCATCATTCTTGGAGTGCCTTTGCTTGCTAAGATGGATTCTATGGAACCACTGACAAAGTATGTGTGTATTTGAGAATGCCATCTGCTTTCTTTTATGTTGTATTTATCTGACAAGAGTATGGAGTAAAAGCATCACTAAAGTATAAAAGTATCGGCAACCTTTTACACAATGAGGAGCTTCTACTTTTAAAAATCTTGCTCAAAAGCAGGTAATCTTCTAGAGTGGCCTGTGAACTTCGTCACTGGTTTTATGGCGGTAGCTGAAAAGTAGCTTAGCTGCAGAAACCTCTCACTTTTCAACCCCTAGCTTCACTCTTGTGTTTTAAAATATGTGCGCACTACTACGGCACAAACAGATTTCCTGTAGTGGTTTCGTCAGTTTGATTTAAGGCTGTGTAACGACACGAGAGAGAGAGAGAGAGAGAGAGAGAGAGAGAGTAAATAAGCTATTTAAATTCTTCGGCTAAAAATGTCTAAGCGTTTCTACAGGATTTTCCAGGTTAGGGCTGTACAAAAAGTTTGGATGCTGGTAGTTTAAAAGTGGAAACGCACATAAATTGAAGATAAAGGTTTTTGCCCGTACACTTTATCATTTAATGCAATATTGTCAAACAGGTAACCTTAAATATTCCTTCATGGATCATATGACATTAACGCCCAGTGGGCAAACTATGCTTTTCTACTTATTTGCATAAGTAATTATTTTCCTACCTAGATGAAGATAACGTCAACAGAAAGAGAGAAGTGAAGAAACGAGGCACTAAAACCGTTTAATTATTCATGAAAATGTAAAAGCCACCTGCATGGCACAGTTGGTTAGAGAATCTCTCTGAAACCAGCTGCAAATGCGGAAGACGAGTTCTAGTCCTATTTGTGTAAAGTTGCCTGTGGACCTCACTAAATAAGCCCACGAGACGTTTAGCACCGGATCGACAAGCATTTTGTCTTCATAATTGCTAACATAAAAGTCGTATACTTAATTGCATTTATAGTGGAGGCAGATAAGGGAAAAGAAATAAGTATGTCAAATGTTATTCCAAACTTTCGTATTCTTGTTCTAAATGTAAAAGTGCACAAAAGTATAAGTCGATAAATATCCGACACGGTCATTCTTAACACTACGATTCATATTTATTTATTAAAAAATATGCAAAACAATTTTTGTGTGTTTCTATCGTCAAGCACTCTTAGACATAAAATCATGCTGCATATTTTTGCATACTCGAGATGTTCTTGTACATAAAGAATGTTTGGTGGCGTATACTTCCGTGTCTCTAAGCTTTAGAAGTAAAACTATCTTTTCCTGTTTCAGAACTTACAAAGTATTGTAGCAGCAAAAACGTTCCGAATACTGTGATGAGATGGAACTGATGTCACCTCTTCCGCATTTTGATCCCAACTTTTCCGAATTCTTTATTTTAGTATAAAGATTTTGAACTGGTTTGTTAAAGACTATGTTATTGTATTCTTGGGCATTTTATAGCTTCTTTTATTCATCTACAACAATTGTGCCCCTCTTATTTGTCGGTTCTGGTGGTGCAGCGATAACCATACTTGCCTTCTAAACTCAGGATGGCGGGTACAAACGGCCAGGATCAATGGCTTTTTTCCGGCGTAAAAATCCAAGGTATGACTTCCTTCGGAAGGGAAATAAAGCCGTGGGTCCCGTGTCGTACATTTACGGCACGATAAAGAACCTCAAGCATGAAAGAGGAGGCCCCTAAGCAAAATTTGCCGGCTGTTTCACGCCCTGAATTCAATGGGACACTGATGACCTGAGATGTTAAAGAGCGTCCATGAATGACAAAAAATCGCTCTTATTTACATGTTTAGGGCCTTTCCTACGGTCCAGTATATGCTTTTAGAAGTTTATTGCATTTTTTGTAAGTTATATTGTTTTACATTCTTCCATCATCATATTTGCAGTCCTCGACTATAATGGTATTTCTTAGGTTATGTCTGCATCAGTGAAATTTGGCACATATAATATACCCTGTTTAAGACAAATACGGTGAGTAGTAGTGGCGCTACCCTTTAACCTGGGAAGAAAAATTGCGTGCGTGCATCTAACTGTGCTGCTGTTACAGAATTATCAGGTAATCTGCCTATATGTTACTAGCAATCCGATAGTCATAATATAATTTCGGGATACGGAAAAATAGAAATGGGAACTTTAAAATAATCAATCTTCTCAAAATCCTTCCCTCCATGATCTATGCAGGTATCCATCTTTCGAAACCAGTTTATTTTGCAATTTCTTACCAATGCGCTTTAACAGCCTCTTTAGTAATTCCAAACCTCGCCCCAAAGTTTCTCTTTTATTTATGGAAAGACGCTAGATTGGCACTGTTGATAGCATGAGTAACCAACTAGACGTGTAAATCTCTGCTGTGAGCAGTGAGACTCGGAGACTCGGAGACTCGTCCTTGGTTGCCTATCACAGATTTTCTTAAGAACATCTGGCTGACAAACTGTCGCATATCAGTAGGCAAAAGCCCTCTCTCCTCTAGAGAGACAATGGTTATTCTAGAAGAAAATTGGCTATCATTCACAGGCTCATGCTGCGCGCACGCTTCACTTTCAAGGAGGTTCCCCATCCGGAAGAATCCAAACTGCCGAATTCCGTTTGGTTTCTGGATTGTACTGGCAAATCTACCTTTATCATATATTAGCCGTCGTGAGGTCCCATTTTCAAATCTCTGGATCGTATAGCGATACCATTCCAACTGAGCTTCCGTCGCGTTTTCCGATAGCGAATGTGGTACCACCAGAAACAAACTTTTTCGTATGGAGATATTGGTACAGAGTAGTATGAGAGCTAGTCGATAAATATTGAGAATGGTTTTTTACTTATGAAATACACCATGGAGAGTCTGGAAACATGCCTGTCAGTCTATCTACTGTTATTCTTCGATCTTCTCGAGCAATGATGACAGTTGTGTTAACTATGCTCTAGTTCACTGCAGTGGTTGGAGCACCTGGACCGTCCTGCTGTTGTTGAAACACCCCCATCTTAAACCCTGTGAACCATCGAAACACAGTTTATTGTGGCATAATATCATTGTCCTGTGCTTTCTGTAACATCACATACACTTCCATACCGGATTTCTCTGGACGGAAGCAAACTTTCATAGCAGCGTACCACCATACTTTTACTGTACAATGAGAGAGAAAAAAGTTATATCAATCACAGTTTTTATTTACTTGCCCTCTATGTACTGTTTAAGTGAAGCCTACAGTCTACTCTGTCGTTCGTGGATCTTGTGAAAAGCATTTTCTCAACGATTGCCACATTTTCATCGATCAGTAAGGTTTCACTTCGTCTTTCAAAATGTTCTGCAGCGCCAAAATTTCGCAAACCACCAATACATCTGTGTTCGTGATTAAACACAGTCTGGAAATGCTTTCTTCAGAAATTCTCGAGATTTGCGCTTGTGTTTTGCCAATTTTACTATCATAAAAAGAATCATTACCCGAAAATGCTCTCTAGTCAACTGCAAGGCACGAGTAGAATAGCAGGCAGCAAAAACAGGACAACAATTAGCATCTTATCGTAGTTGCATCAACTGAAGCTATGCGCTATCTTTTGCAATTATTTACCAATAAGAATATTCTCTTTTCATTTCTGAATATTTGAAACTTGATTTTCTTATCGTTTTCCTATTCAGAAATTAAATTATTTATTCTTGCACAGTATGCAGAGAAACAATGTGTCTATTGTCCACACGCAAAGGAAAACGTTTCTAAAAAATAATTTATTGTGCAGTCTGTGGTTCGGAATCCACTGGAAAAGTTCTTCCTTAAGTGGAAACCACAAAAATATTGTGGGATATCCATGACAGAGGACGCCAGAAACTGCCGGAAGCTATAACGCAGGATTGAAAAACGAACTGCAGGTCTCCCCAAAAAAACACTTGCGTAAACTATAGCAGGATTTAGGGTTTTGCACAAGCATCTGTCAATAAATTGCAAAAATAAAAGCAAAAAACCATTCCTATATGCATATCGTGTTACCCTGTGCAATATTTGAAACTTCCGAGGATGAAGAAACTGAATTACCTTCATTGGTTCCAATTCTAGTCATGGAACACTGAACAACTTGAGGTTCTAAGTAAGCATATCAATTCCCATATATCGTATCCCACTGTGCATGAGATACCTTTTCATGGCGAAAAAATGAAGTATGGAATGCTGTGTTTCATCTTGTTCTATATACCTGTGGATATCGCAGTCTACATGGAAATGTTTCATGAGTTGTGAATCGTTTGGACGACGAGGATATCCCTACTGGCTACTTCCAGCACGATGACACCAATGCTACACTTCCAATGTCACCAAGGCTGAATTTGTTTTACTTCCTTGATGGCCCTGTCTTTTCTAAAGAACTTTGGCCACCAAGACCTTTCCCTAGCTATGGGCACAAGGAAAGGAAAAAATGTATTGCAGCAAGCCACCTGTAAGTTCTGGTACATTCGGTGAGAAGATGAGGCTGTAATTTCCGATGTATTGCTGAAGACATTTCGTAAAATACCTTGATGCTAATGACATACACTTTTAACGATTGTTATAAAATAATCACCCTAGTATCCTTGTTAAATATCATTTAATTATGATTATTAGTTTGAAAAATATAAGAAAACATTTGGAATCGAGAATGCGTGAAACACGTTTCTTTATTTACCTGTATTCCTGCTTTTATGTTTCAGCATTAATATTCTGAATTTCTTTATGCATTGCCCGTAATTTAGCTATTTGAATTTGCGTCTAACCAAGCGGATTGGCTCATGCGATAACGCTTTGGATCGTATTCGGAATGCCATGGGTTGAAATTCAGCAGCTATTAACTTATCTGGTTTTTCTCAATCCAATTTAAGAAAGTTGATTTGTTTCATCTACGGGCGTACTTTAACATCTCAGATCATCAGCGTCCCCTTGAATTCAAGGCGTGAAACGGCTGATAAATTTTGCTCGGAGGCCTCTTCTTTTAGATTTGAGGTTCTTTTACGTGCCGTAAATCTACAGCTTTACTTCCCTTCCGAAGAAACTCATGCTTAGGATCTTTATGTCCGAAGAAAATCTATCGCCGGGACTGAACATGCGATCTTGTGTTTACGAGGCAATTTAAGAAAGGCCAAATGGTCAGGTTAGTATTTCTCTGCTACCGATTCATCTTTCATTTCATCATTAATTTTCACTTGGTTGCGTCTGTGATTGTAATGTCATTAATGTGACCCTGGCATTGGATTGACCATCCATTTAATATGCGTGAACTCTTATGTGCTTCCAGGGGACTGGACCGGGTATTGGCGCACAAATCTCATAGTCTAAATCTTACTAACGGAAAAGGGTAAATACAATGGAAAAAAGAAGCATTTGTCTCTGGGGTTTGCACATGTATTAAGTAAATCTTATTTTATTCTACTCAATTTCTGCTGCTTGGTTGACTGCATTTTGCTCTCCAAAACCTAACAGTATTGTTTTACAAAATGTAATATACTGCTCCGTGTGGTTGAGGTTGCTAAGGCACGCACTCGTGAGCTGAAGGTCCGGGGTTCGACTCTCGCAAAGACCATCTACCCTAACCGTTCCTCCAGGCTTTCCTCAGTACTCATAAATGGCAAATGCCGGGAAGTTACCATAAACCTGGGTATAGAGCTTTTCCTTAATTAATTTATAATTTCATTTTATGTATCATCAGTTAATTTCTGTAGTTATTTAATCCTTTAGTTGTTATGGATCTTATAGCTCTCTTCTATACACACCTTGATTTTTATATTTAATTTTTGGCAATTAGTATTTCCGACGTTTAAATTTGTCTTACTGGGGCGTATATAAATAAATACAAAGTAATTTTTTAGCCTTTTATTTATGTTATTGCTGCATACACAAATTCTTTCTGGAGTATGTGCTTTCTATGGTAATATATCTTTACCTATTCCGTCTTTTCTGCAGCTTATACCATTTGAGGTGTTTTAATTTGCTGGGCTGAGGCTCATGCTTGTCAATGATAACTTATATTTCTATAATTTATTCTTACAGAAAATTAAGGTGTTCCGGAAAGGGTAAAAATTATTAAATTTAACATTGTTAATTTTCAAATATTGAACATCTATGGAATATTCTATTTTTAATGATGTATAATTTATGCGCTTTCCAAGTAATGAGTTCTTTAAAATTTGAAAAAAAAAAAATGTAAACGTAAATTCTGCCTCGGTTAGGAGTTGCCAAACTACGGACAATTATTGTCTTTCTTTACGAACTTGATGCTCTTGAAGTTGGAATACGCTGAAAGGCATTCTAAACTTTATTGCTTAATACCCGAAAAAAGCCGTCACGGGTAGCCGAGGTCATTATAGGCGGACTTGTGAGCGGGAGGTCCTGGATTCGATTACTGCCAGGACTGAAATGTTTTTCATATTTCCCTCAGTCCTTATAAATGTCAAATGCCGGGAATGTACTCTAAACTTAGACCCACAACGCTCCTTACCTGAGTCCTCATAAATGACAAATGCCGGGGAGGTACCCTAAACTTAGGCCCGTAACACTCCCTTCCTTAAAAAAAATTCTTTTTCATTTAATCATTTCATATGATGCATTGTCAGTGTCCACCGTCTGTGATGCCTTAGTAGTTAAAACGGGCGTTAAACACTATTAAAAATACTGGAAAATTTGCTTTTATCATACAAAATGCACATTTTCTTGTGATGCAATATACCAATTTGCTTCAAAATTTCAGGATTTATGTAATTAACAATTACGTTTATCATGGAGTTTTAAGATGAAAGTATTATTTCAAATGTACATACTGAGTGTACGATAAAAATATAAAAATACCTTTAAACTAATCAATACATAAATAAAAACTTCCGGTTTTAAATTGCATTCAAGGCTTTCATCTCCAACTCTGAAAATATTAACCTCCAACTACATAGATTCTGAGACATTTAAGTAAATCCAGTAAATTTATTCATCGGTGTTAATAATTTTTCAGATATTCTAAGGATATAACACTCATCCCTTCTGAAGTGTTCATGTTCATCCTGAGTTATGAAAAATGTTAGGTGTTGAATCCCTTTGTTTTCTTCAATTTACAGAGAAAATTTATGAATGATTTAATTTTAATTAACAAAAAAAATAAAATCTCATTTAAATAAGCATTTTATATTATAACGGTGTAATGTAAAGAAGCTATGGTCACAAAAGTTACCATATTCACTGACGTTCGCCCATCAAACATTGAATGCAACAGTATGGCTGGGTGCGCCTATTTACTATATACATTATTATTTTAAAGCCCCAAGGCTCTCAAGTTAATTGCCAAAGGTATACGAGATAATTAGGAGTATGAATTAGCAATTAGGGAACAGCCCACAAAAAACCTCATCACATAACTTGTTCCAACAATGTCTGCTCTGCCACCAGAGCTACAGCCCTGGGATATCATCACTTGCATAGAAATACGCTCTTGCTATATTCCGAAAATAAATGCATGTCTGGAAATCCTTTGCGATGTTGTGTCACAATGGCATGATGTGAAGGAAATTGCGCAAGCAATGGCTCGGAGAGTTTTGTATCTGACATAAAATTGAAGTACTCGTTCCTGTTGATGGAACAGAGTGTAACACAATAAGTGAACAGGAAACGTGAAAGGTAACGGAAATTTCCCAGACGCTGCTGAGAACAATTTCCGCATTCCTTTTCAGTAGCCAGCTCGAGCTTTTGGTTTCTCTGCATGCAGGGTCGTAAAAAAGAAAATTAAAAAAAAAAAAAAAAAAATCACCAAACAACCATGCGCGCACTTCTGACAAGCTGCTACTGGGTGTTTTATATTATCTTGTTTTCTTTTGATGACAATAAAGTGTTTCCGTAAAGTAAGGTACGCGGTTTCTAAGGAATAATCTTATTAACATTTATAATTCTTGGATCTAATAGACACACATATTTCAGTTCATCGTGTTTTCAGTATTATCATCTTGTCATTTATAATAATAGTCATAGCCTTGTAAGTACAGATTTGTGCACATTATATCATTTTGTATTCCTTGCAGTAGTTGTACAATTAATGTAGGCAATACCATCAAAGATTTCTACTTCCACTTCAACACAATGTGTCATGTGCCTTCGCCTGCAAGATTGCAGATCACTTAAGTTCTATGAGGGGCGTTTTTAAAGTTCTCCACCTGACCAGGAAAGCACAAGGTTTAAAAGAAATACTTTTTTATTTTACAACATAGCCACCTTTAAATCAATACATTAATCCAATGGCTTTCCAACATTTTAAAACCCTCAGTAAAATAGCATTTGTCTTACTGTGGAAAATAAGAGTCTCTCAGTTTCATTCTCATCATTTTATGTAAATCTTCGTCCACCAAGCAATTTTTCCAGCTTTGGAAACAAAAAATAATAGCTGGGAGTCAAATCCAGCAAAAATATCAGATGTACAAGCACTTGGAATTGCGTTTAAACAAGTCTAAACACACTTGCAAAATGTTCATTCGAATGCGTTTTTGATTTATTGTTAACAAACGCGACACCTATGAGCAGAATGCATTCTCAAACCCAAAACTTCATGTAAAAGTAGTGGACACAGCCAATTGAGGTCTTTGTAATAACAGCCAACTCGTGTAGCTTTAAAGGCGATAATAGTGAATTTTCGTCACAATCTCGTAGGTCACACAGTTTTGGGACGCTCTGAACGTTCACCGTTAAATGGATGTAATTCTGCAGCCCACTTTTGAACCGTCGCAAATGACGGGGAAATATTCCTTAATGTGGCAATCTAACTCCTTTTGTATTCTATTGGGGTTAAATCTTTCAAAACTAAGTAATTCTCACAGCTTGTATTTCAGTTTTATCCATTTTGAACATAATGTTAACTATTTTGTTTATCGATCGTCACAAACAAGTGACTACACTTAAGCGTCTGAAAGTTTACAGCGCACCATTTAAACGATGATACTTAACAACTAACCGAGTCATTTGGCTATCTGCACGACATTTCTGAGGGAGGCTAAGAAATTTTAGAACACCCCTCGTATAATCTATTTAGGAAAACTATAGACTTTCTTGATGGCTAATGTTATACAGTAGAATACAGGAATCTCAGTAAACAGTTTAGAAATTTCGGGGGTGAATCAATATAAACTTAAATATGTGAATAGTATGAACTGGAGACGTTACCCGTGGGGGTTTGGGGATTTAGAAGGAAAACTTCGCATCACATAGCCGTTTCGCTTGTCAATAATATCATATCACATCCGAGCTAAAGATACATTCATCAATTGCCCAACGCATTATTATTTATTAGCGATAAAGGAGGTAAAACCAAACAAAGGTATGCATAGGTTAACGTCATAGTTTGGGGAATAAGGCTCATCACAAAATAGTTTTTTCAAGTAACCATGTGTTGGACATTAGGACATGCTTGAAAATGAAATCCAGATTTGAAAAATTTGAGCAACGGTCGAGATTTGAACCTGCTGACGCTCTTATTAATTTCGTGATCCGCTCCTGTCAAATCCAAAAACTCGCCTGTCAGTTGGAAAATGTTCTCTAGAAGTTTTCTGGAACTGCGATTTTCATCGATTTTCTTCATGAACGCCGAATAATCAATGCAGCTTATTATTATCAGCATCTAGTTGAGGCAAACTGTACAAACAACCGATTCGAGAAGTTCCCCAAGACAACACCCGTCCGCATGTAGCTATGGCAAACCCACTGGACAGCTATGAAACACCCTCCATACGGTCCAGAATTATTGCCTTGCGATTATCATTTTTTACCGTAAAATGCATTGCGGGCGATTCGCCAGTGACGAAGGTTTGGAAGCATTCGTGACTGAACTCCTAACCTCACTTTTATCGAGAATATTTATCGAGTGTTAGTCAATTATAAGGTTTCGATTAAGCTGAGAACACGGGAGAGAACAGTTAAACTAAAGTCTCTCCACTACACACATGTTGAGCTTCGAGATTAGACACTGTCTTTCCGTACCCATTTATACAGTACCATCACTTGCTTGGAGCTTCTCGGCGTCCAAACGCAGGACTAAGAACAAAGCTCAAGTTATATTATTAAAAATAGTGCATATATGTTTACAAAACTTTTCAATATACAGATGCCAATTTTAGCTATAACCGCTTCTTTGCGGTTTCGGTACCTGTTGCGCAACTGAAACTAAGTATGCATATGCTGTCTTAGACCCAAATTTCCTTTATGACTTGCGATTGTGAGAGAGAACAGCCAAAAAACATTTTGTCTTCGAATTGTTACATTGCATTAAGTGTTTTAAACAAAACCTAAAATTACCTCGTCGTGTAAAGTGCAAACGCAAACTTTTCACACGAGTAAAACATAAAAGTAACAATGGCTAAAAATAGAAATAATTTTAATTGAAGAAAACGGCATAGTAGTATTTGAACCTACACAAAACTGGAAGAAAAGTTAATTCAGTGATGTTTGGTATTCCTGGTAGCTTTCTGTATTTTGGAATATGTTTATTACTTAAACGTTCAGTCATCCCTTAGGAGGCAAGCCGACAGCTTCTTGATATGATGGTCACCTTCTGGCAACTAGCAACAGTTTACTGAACAATTCCTGGATAATATTCAAGCTCTCACTCTACTAACACGTTAAAGTAATATCCATTGACCAACCCTTCATGGTACTGAGAGGAGTGATGCCTATAAGGTAATTTAGTTTGTTTAAAAAGGGCTGTAAGTCTCAAGACTTAAATTTGTCCCCCAGATCCTGAATTCAGAAAGATGTTGCTTATTTTACTACTTCAGCTGTAGGTCCGTTTTCGAATTAGTGGTATGCAGGTATATATCTTTATTCAGGAAAGATGTCTATTTTAAGTATTTATGTACATGTGCACTTTCTCCGTTCATATGTGATTACAAATTAATATATCAGGAATTTAATTAAAGTGGATCTAAATATTAGTGTAAAAGAAACTTTCTGTTTCGAAAACATACCAGTTGCTGAAAAATTAGTAATATTGAGTAAAACGTTTCTCAAAACAGCTGTGTTGTTCCTATTGTAAATGATAATGATTATTTCAATATATTTATCCTACAAAACCTGAAATATTCCATGAACACAGCATACCATGTTTATTTCTTCACAGTGATGGTGGAATATTAAAGATAAAATTCTTCATTAACAATCCCCTGTTAGAGAACAATTTGAGAAAACCCTTATCACATGGTATTCATCGTAGAGCAACTTAAAGGTGTCAAGAGTTAGTCAAACGCGTGTTTTCAGAGAAATGAAACTAATATGCTCCCGCTCTCACCCTCGGAATACCGCATTTCAGGTTAAAAACTTTCGAACCTACCTCGTACATCCTCACGAAGAAAAGGATAAGTCAAGCAAGGAGAACCACTGGCATGTCTAACTCAGTATTACAATGGGGAAAGGTGTATTTATAGTTCACTGAGCAGCAGCAGTAGTAGTGTACAATTAGAATAGTCAACTATTGCGGCTATTGCAGTTATTACTCTCGTATTAACAGATTAAGATATTGTGTCCATCGGAAACATTGAGCCGAGGCATACAGACAAGCAGAAATTAATATTTGGAGCAGACTGAATGATGATACGCGAGAAAAACATCAGTATAAATGTAAAAAATATATTAATTGATTGATGAATGAGATTTCAAGCATGTCTTCGCTTGAATGGAATGGGCTTCTCGCGGAGATAGTTACGGAATGCTCATTGTCAAATACAGAATCCCAAAATAAACTACTTCCTTAAACATTTTAAGAAAAGGGTGCGTGTAGTGTGTAACTGGACCTCACCGAAAAGTTTCAAGGAATAAGTCACAGAGAGAGGATAATTTCTCAAGGAACATACGTTCCGTGACAGTTCCCTCATAAGTTGTGCATCAGTTTTAGAAACGCATTTCACACATGAGGTGTGCGCCTAAAGGCATTCTTATTGGTCCTGTAAGAGTTTGTTATTGGTCTGTGTAACGTGTGCATTGAGACCGTCTTCCCTGTCACAATAATCGTATGTTAATGCAGAAAACACTTCCGAACCTGATCGACAATGTACCACTAGTGGTAAAGGTTATTTACAAAATATATTTGTTACAAATCTAACTCATCTATGCCACTCAGGTCCTGAAACCGTACGTGCTTTCCCAATGCACTAAGAAATGCATGAAATTGCACAAACAAACATTTAACTCTTAAGAGACAAACAAGTATATATTAGTTCCAAATTTCATGTGATCTCAGATTTTTATAGTTCAAGGTTAACTTTATTAATATTGCAACGTCTTAGTGATTTTTATGTTCTATAATGAAATAGATTATTGGAAAAATAAAAATATATAAAAGAAACAATTAAATACCTTAATAAGAACAGTAAAGAAAGCAGCACAAAAGTAAATAACTTACACGCCTTCACATATATTTACAAATAATTAATAAGTATTGTGACTCATGTTTTCATACCCGCATTCCTCTTCCGATCTGAACTGTATTACTTTGTTTAAAAATTTACCTACTCCCTCCTCCTACTTCCTATCTGCCGGTAAAGTCCAACGCTGCCACTGCCTTCTCTCCCCCGTTAACAAACAACAAACGTTGAAGCTCCATCATACTATAGCATTGATGTGCGTGCATATTTAACTGCAGAATTTGGAAGCCAATGGACAGAAAAGTAGGTTCTGGTGCATGGCCAGCTCAATCTCTCGTTTTTAATAAATTGCTTAATTTTTTTCTTTGGGGATATGTTAAGAGTGCCCTGTACGTTATCCCAGTTAACAACACAGACGAACTGATTGACCGAATAAATAAAAATTCAATTGCAAAATTTTTATCTGTAAAAACTATGTTCATTCCAAGTGGTCAAAAAACTCATGGAAAATTGAATGTCGTTGTCGTGTGTTCAAACCTTATACCGGAGGTGTAATTTTCTGGATGCATATCTCTTTAAAGACGTGTCAGTAAACATATTTCCTTAACACAATATTTCCTCTCTGTGTGACCTATCATTCCTGTTTGTTGGTGAAACCCTGTTACACACTGCATAATTATATGCCGGTAGAAACATAAGAAAGCCCGTCTTATGGCAGCCGCCGAAAGAATAACAAGGATTTTCCAAGCGATGACCAATATCGTCTATGTTTCCTCGGTGAAAATTGTCGGCGGTAATATTTGTTTTGTATTTCGTGGGCTTCCCGCTTGTATTAAATAGATTGTGAATAATGTTACGACTTGGAATTTTAACACTAGGAAAACTTTTCAAATCGTTTTGGAACTCACGACCTTTTCTTGTTGTGTGAGGCATGCTGAGCCACAATACTCTTGGAAATCACACATTTTGCAATTAAAGAAACACACGAGTAAATTTGTTCAAAATATTTGAGAAATTACACCTAATATGAACAATTGGTATGCCAATGCTTTTGGAATGCAAATCAAATATTATGGTTAACTATAATCCTTGTTATGGCTAAGTATGCACATTTGTTTTATGCTTGAGTTAATATAAATTATGTTTAAATATCGCTGTATTATTACTTATTGTTGTAAATAACGCTTCCTCACGTGATACTCTTTTCATATATGAACACTTTAATATTGCTTCAGCACATTTTTATATTACGAAAAGTTGTATATGGTCATTTTTTCTTCTCAACATTAAAATAATATGTTAATTTTCTTATTTGACTAAAATGTTATTCTGAATTGTGGAACATTTTGCATAATAGCGCTTAAAATTAATATAAATATAATTCCCTTTAAAATATTAGCAATATCAGTATGTAATTTGACTATGTGTATTGCACTAGTAGAGGAGTTTGTGTTAAAAGTTTTAAGAAATTTGCTTGAAAATTGCAATATCTGTAAATTTCACCTCATACCCTTTATTAACGTCTCACGATTCCTAAATGGCATGATATTATTTGCTGAACTTTTAATTAGGCACTTTTCTACACATTTGAGCCAATTGCTTTATATCTCATATTTGTAGTGCAGTTCAAAGTTTACAAGCATCTCAGTGTAGTTATCCTGCCATTGTTAGGAAATCTTGAATTAATTTTTTTATGAACATGAGCTCCATGTGGTAGATCCTAGTGGTAATCATACTTGCTTCTTGGAACCATGGAGGTGGATTCAAACCCGGCCGGATAGATGGATTTTTTTTCATTCTTAAGAATTATAAGCGTGATTTCCATTGGAAGAGAAGTAAAGTCATTGGTCCCGTGTCGTTTACTTGACGACACGTATAGGAACTTTAAGTCTGATAGAGAGGCCTCTATGCGAAATTTAACGTCCGTTTCAAGCTCTGAATTGAATGGGACGCTAATGTCCAAAGAAGTTAAAAAGTTCCATAGTATAATAATAATAACAATAATGACAAAAATCTCGTTCCATTTGCAGTTTTCATTTATTTTGCCTTTTCCTCCAATAGTAACAGACATATCATAAACCATGATAATTTTTATATTCATTGCAGATTTTGTCACAACACGTAGGTCCTGTAAGTTGAAACTTTTTAGAGAAATGCTAATGCTTGAAGGAGTGGAATATATTGTGAGGGGCATATCTACACAAAATGTAATAAAAGAATCCAGGAAGACGTCCTTGGTCCCCACCATTCTTTGAATCTTTCACGCGCTTTTTTAACCGCATCTGTTCCTGATAGTTTAAAACACCAGTGGATGCTCCCCCTTCATTCTTTCTTTTATATCTCTGCTGATTTCTTTAGTGAAATCATCTTTGTAAGGGTACGCCGACTAGCGCAAATGAGAAGCAGAAAGGGAGAGAAATATTACTTAAGGGATTCAAGAGGTTGCTGAAGAATTTAAAACAAGTGACGAAATTAAATTCCGCTTGCGCACGTGGCTTGTGTGCGTACAATATGCTACTTTCTTCTTCTCGCCGCAATTTTAAACCTGAGGTAACCTGCCACCGTTGTGGAAAATGGAAAAGTGTTATTCTCTTGTACTCTCGGGTCATGTATTTGTTAAATCTATATTATCTGTGTTTGTTTGCTTAAACGCAGTAGTAACTGTTTTTAAGCTTTTATGGTTGTTAAACAAAGAGTTTGATATTGGGAAATCGCTTTTGTATAAGAAAAAAGTTTTAGCTTTAAACTCTCCATATAAACTTTATTGCAATCTGAGAAATTTATTAAAAGTTATATGCAAAATTATTATTCACAACATGTGCAAGAGCAGTACACCCTCTTTAGCATTTATATGCATGTACATTTTTTTATTTTGTGTCTTAATGTGACAATAAACATGCAAAACTCACTTTTTCAGTTTCGGGATAGCCTTGTTTGGGATGTTAATATGTCAAATAAATACCCATGCAACAGAATCACGAAAAAACGTGTGTTTTAATGTGCAAATAAACGTGCAAAACTCATATTTTCAGCCTTAGGATAGCCGTGTTTGGGGTGTTATTATGTCAAGTAAACCCTCATGCAACAGAAACATGAAAATATTTTATCAAGTTTTTCGGTAACTTAATCTAAAACAGAATATCTTGATATTACTATACAGGATTTAGATCAACAGCGATTATTGCTTTGTAAGAGAGAGGTTATATATTAAAAATACAGATGCTTGCTGTAAGTGAGTAAATCGATGAATGGAATGTCTATAGACAGATCGAAGTTATCAGTAATCGTTACTAATGTTGTCAGTCTCCCTCCACTAGTAAACTTTAAAAACGAAGATGATGAACGGTGTGATTGGAACGTAGGTGCGAGCAGTTAAAGTGTGGAACAAACCTTAATGACCTCACCCTATCCCACTAAATTGCCAGTTGTCTAGTGTTGTTGCTTTCGTTTAAATAGGGGATAAGATATCTGATGCTTTACCAGCGTTTTACTGTTACTATGGTAGTTCAAAGATTCCTGTTTCTGTTGTTATTAATAATTTCTAGAGATTCTTAATTAGTAACTAAAGAATAAACTAATATATTATTCACTGTTGTTTACACACCGAGCCCTGTTAGCATTAAACATGTACTGAAAGAGATTCCAGAGACGTTACAATGTTGTTTTCTTGCGCGAACTCTTGAGACATCTCATTCCTTACGGGTATCATGTCAAAGTAACGTAAATACACAGTTGGATGATCGTAATCTCACTTCCAGGAAAAAAGGTCATCAAGATTTCTCTAATACTCATTGGCGAAATAGAGTGAAACAGAAACTGCTTATGGCTAAGACGAAAAGGAGGTTTTGTGTGTTCACAAATTTCAAGCCGGCTGAACGAAACTTTATGACAATCCAGAACAAAGCAAAGCCATACCAAGGCCCTCCCTCAGTGATAAGTTATATCATGGTTGGTTTAATAATGGAAGTTTGCAGAATCACGGTTCGTGAATGGGTGAATCTGACACGTTGCTAACCGCTGTTATGCAGTACTTCACCATTCTCGGACGGGAAGTAATATTTAGACTCCTGCAGCTCTGGGATAAGTGCTTATGTTTACGGTTACTGTGGAGAAATAAACACGGTAAGAGAGTGGTTCTCAAACTTTCCTTAACCGCGGGCCACTTTTGAAAACGTCTTCCTGTCGTGTAGCTGTATATTTTAATTAAAACGTAAAATTCATAAATTTGCATCCGATATCTTTTTAAAAGAAGTTTTTCTCTGGTTTATCAAGTTTAAAGGCTTAACTAATTGAAGACCTTTTTTTTAAATATATATATATCTTTTGTAATGTATCCCAAAATAAAGGTAATAATTATAAATATGGTTACATAAAAATTAAACAAAACCCATCAAATGATGATAATAAATGATGATAATAATTAATATCAATAAATAAGACACAACATAATTCATTTTGTTAATTCCTGAATTACAGAAATGATTTTAAATTTACTTGTAAGTCATGATAAATTGGACTTAATAAGAAAAAGTAGTATTCTGAGCTCTGATTCTACGTTTTACAAACAGTTTCTGTGCATAATTTTTACATAAATAAGTGTAGAGAATAATTGTCATACAAGTTGTTACGAGAGATATCAATATTTTCATTTCCTTCTTTGATAATCCTATGCAGGTCGTTACCGAAAGAGGCATGGCCAAAGAATCTATAACATTGGTGTATAAATAAGTGTTCAGCCTGGTTCACATTTTCGGCTTACCTATTTGAAAGCTTACTCCAATTTTTCAAATTGATTCTAATATGCTTTCATTAACAAATAAATATTGTAAATATGTATCATCATTGTTTGCACGAAAGGCATTTCATAATAATGCACAAATTTTCTTTTTTTTAAATTACATTTTTGACGGTATTTCTTTTTAGCCTTTAATGTAATCTAGCTGCTTCTCAACGATTGAGTTCCAACGTTCGGGAAGCTGTGTTATTTCATTCAAAGTATTAGCTCTGTTCATCTGTCTAATGGCTCGGGTAACTGCGGCTGAAAACTCTTCCAGAGAAAAATAACGACACCCAAGCATGGATTTTGTAAACTTTAAGAATACATGGAAGTATGGTGGACACATGTTTGGACTGCAGGGTGAATGATGTATACTTCCTTTCCATCCATTTTGAGCATCTTATTTATCACATATTTTCGGTGCGCCGGCGAATATAGCCATGGATGAGAAATGGTCTGTGGTGGTGGAGGAGCAAACATTTGGACTTTGACTCGCTCATGGCTGAACCTTTGTGCCTACGCCCCAATGGGGGCACCTCCATGAGGAAGGGATGAGAATGGATATCCCGGGTGGCCAATATCCACGGTCGGTGACTGTGCGGACAGATGGGATCTCTAACATATTTCCAGATAGAACACCCCAGCGTGGGTGGCTCTCCCAAGTTGATCAAGTCCCTCAGAAGGTTCAATTCCAAATGCCTGAGTAGAAACCTTTCGAAAGGCAAGCCACAATCATACCGCGCCATCCCACCTTGCTCTTAACACTTTAGACCCTGTAACAGAACCAATGGAATGATATGAAATGGGATAGTAGAAAATTCGTGGAATATCTATTCCAGCATTTGCTTAAATGGCCAGGGTAAACTACGTAAAACCAAAGAATAGAATGGTTGACCCAAACAGAATTGAACCGGTTCCTTCCGAATGCGAGTCTCAAACGTTATCGGCTGAGCCATCTCTCTCGGTTCAAGGAGAATAAGTTGTCCAGCCTCCAGCAACTCAGGCAGATTTTTGTGCATTTATGCAGTTTTTGCACGAAAGTCACGATAATACACAGCTGTGGTACTTGTTCCACATGGGCCTCTGTCATATGATAAAAAGAAGATATCATCATTTGCTTCACTTTTGATTGTGCTCGTCGAATGTATTTTAATTTGGTGAGGATGATCCTTTTCACTCGTTGGACTGTAATTTCTACTTCAGCTTGAAATTTACAACCCACGTTTCACCAATATCGCCAATTGGACACAATAATGTTAACCTTTAACCTCCAATCTTTGTTTCAGCAAGTTTGCAATGTTCTTGAGTTTCTGCTTCAAAAAGTGAGGAACCCACCTTACACAATCGTTGAGCTAATCGTTTTCGTGATGGTTACGTCAGCATAGACGATGACCCAAGACTAGGAAGACCGAAGACTTCAACAAGTGAACGAATGTGAAACTTTTGGCAGTTGTTCTTCAAGAAGATCGTCGTATGACATGTGAGGAATTTTCAAAAGTCACGGGAATTCCCCCAACGTTAGTATTCCGTATTTTGACAAATGATTAATAGAAAAGAAATATCTGTGAACTCACCACAAACTTCATTCAAAATATGTGGGTTTCTTTGGCAATTTTTTTCTACATAAAATTTTATCTTAATGCACGAACTTTTTTCTTCAACATTCTCAGAAATTGACATGCAGGCTTCATTTCCGTTCATTCTCATTTACACACAGAGTATGATATGAACAAAATGGACGTAAATGATTCTTCCTGAAACCTTCTGCTGCAACTGACATAATTTTCATTAGTGTTGCATCATATAATTCTCAATACTGTACATTATTTATGAACTGATCCTTCAAGAATAAATGCTGTTAACAGTATTATAATGCCTCGTAAACCCCATGGGAGTCAGCGGACCATATTTTGAGAATCACAGGGCTAAGCAGTTTGGCCTAAGAAGAGAGAGCATTGAACATGATCATTGATACTCGATCTGTAGAAGTGTTGAGGGAAGAAATTTCTCTTTTGAGTGGAAGAATTGCTCAATAGTAGGTCCCTCAGGGGCCCGCTTTTGGGTAGGGGGCGTAGCAACTCCGAGGTTCCTGCCTCATGTCTATGATAAGCATGTTTGACTACTTTTATTTCGCCTCTATTTTAATTATTATTGTTCATATCTCCCTGCTTCTAGTCTTATGAGTGCCTCGTGTTTGACGCGTTAAAAAGTGACGGGGTAATGGTGTAACTGCCAGCACTGTGTTATCATGTAGGAAAGGAGCGTATCCCCTTGCAAAGGCCATGCCCGGGGAGGGGCCATTGCATTAGTTGTGAACTTCATGTATCAGTGTGCACCACCTGTGGTGTCTCAATAGTAAAAATGGGCATTAAACACTAATCCAAAAATTCCCTTCCCCTTGTTAGTAGAATAAGTGAACACAATATCATGCACATTATTTAAATAACCAAATAAGTCATACCTTCATTGCCTAATGTAGTTAAAATGGGAATGGTATTAATATCTATAATTATGATAATAATAACCCTTTTCCCTTGTCAGTAAAATAAGTGAACACAACATCATCTACACATTCATTTTTAATTCAGTTTAGTTCCCCCTGCCCCTCTTCCCGGTTTTCAATCTTTTCAGATCTGAGTTATCCCACCTTCGACATTAACTTGCCTTGCTCTTCATTCTTCCATACTTGCCTCTAAACCCAAGATCGCGGTTTCAATCCTGACTAGGATTAATGGATTTTTTCTGGCGCAAAAGTCCTAAGTATGGTTTCTTTCAGAAAGGAGGTAAAGCCATGGATCTCGTGTCCTAGATTTATGGCACGATAAAGAACCTCAAGCCTCAGAGAAGAATCCCCTGAGCAATATTTATCGACCGTTTCACGCCCTGATTTCAATGAGACGCTAATGACATGAGATGTTAAAGAGCGTCCGTAAATAAAATAAATCAACAATTCTCATCCTTGCCGGCCAGCATAGCCCAGCATTTCCCTTGTCCTCTGTTACAGTCAATAAAGGAATGCGGCAGAAACTTTTATCTAAACACCTGTAATGGTACTACAGTTCGTTAGGATGAGTGACCATCATTTTCTCCACATAAAGAGCAAATTCTCAGTCAATGTTCACCTGAGATTCTGATCTGCCGCCATACTCCAAGCCTAATCCACACGAGTCCCTGGTTAATGAGTCTGGCCCCTGTTTTGGTGTACAGCTTCATCTCTCACCCGGATTTTAGCCCCGTTTGTACTTCCAGCGAAATTTTCTCCCCTCATTGAACGATTATATGCTGCCTGTCTATACCCTTCAGGCTGTTTCTGGCCTTCCTTCATACAGTTCTCCTGTTAACTTGGCCTACTATTCAAATATTACCCAACACGGTAGTTTCCAGCCCCTTTCTCGCTTTAAAGGCCTATGTTTTATTCCCTTCCAATCTAAATTGCTCCTTGAAGCAGATTGTTCTAATTAAAGATTGATCTCCCAGAATAATTTTCAGTCAATAGTTCACGGCTCTAATTTTGCATTCTATTGTCTCACTATAAGCCCCAAATTCCCTTTTAATTCCGCAGTTTGCCGTAATCCCCCCTACCTCCAAAGTTCGTTTCAAAAAACGCGTTCTCACCTGATGCAGATTCTCAGTTTGCTCCCAACCCCAGATTTCCGCGCCATATGTCATCGTGAATCTGACCAGAGCCTCGTAAACGGTTTCCGATAAACCTAAGAAAACATTCCGAGTGCATGGGTTTTTATTTAACGATATCGAATGGAGCAAAGATGCAAGAGGTCGTAGGTTCAAGAACACTAAATTCTTCTCGTTAACCGCTCGGCGAATGGACTGTAGTATGATAGGTAAGTTAAAATGTGTACCAGTACGTGGGTGTGATTTGGACCACATTGGCTGGAAACATGGCGAACAAAATAAATTTCGCCCTACTTTGAATCCAGCTTTACCATTATGTCAACGAGGTTACCGGTAGTTGAACACACTGACAGTGTACAACATTTTATGTATACAGTAATTCAAGTCAGAAGGAAGGGGTTGAAGTCAGAAGCAAGGGTGATTACAATGCATTTTGTTGGGGATTTTATTTATCTGTCCTCCGAATCTCTCAATTCTGATCGCATTTTAACACCATCCTTAGTTGCCGCACTTTAATCCGAACACGTGATTACTGCTAACTAGCAACCGTTTTATCTGCCTACTGCTAACTCCAGGCTAAGAAACTGTTTCATGTCAGCTTCCAGACCTTCTCTATCGTGCTAAAAACAATGAATAAAGTGACTGATCACTGTAATAGTGATTACGTCACATTTCATCAACGCTAAGAAACAAACACTTGCAACCTGTGCACACAAAAATAATCCTAGTGAATAACGTTTATGAGACTGAGATCAGCCCTAAATAGAAAACTAGCAGAGGAAGTGTTGAATTTATAGGCATGTCAGATAGGAGCCACTTAAGGTAAGCCCTGACTGCATTTAGGGGAATATTAACCAACATTTCCCCTTTAATTTTGCAGGTCATATCATTTCCTATGCATTTCTCAACAAAATGGAGCATCCAACATTTTCAAATACCTATATCACTACTTAAGAGGGAATGTTGATAAGTGCTTAGCCCAGTGTAAAAATTTGATCTTTATCCCAAGATACAGATAAAAGAACCGATTACCTTCCCTGCCGTTTTATGGACACGAAATTTCTTTGGGCGGAGCCAACCGCATACTTCCATTCCATTGAATATTCTTTTGTTTCGTAGTAATGGCTCCTTGTTTAGTCCATGGTTATAATACAATCAAGAAAGTTGGAAGAATCTTGTTCCAAATAACCAAATCGACTTGGAAGTTGTCATTCTTGAGTCAGACATTTTGGAATTCATAAAGCAGTGATTTTTCTCATACTCAAATGGATGTGTCCTATGTTAAAAACACTTTCATTTGAGATATTTGAATTCATTACAGACAAATTCGTCGGTCCTACAAAATCATATCTTGCACAGCATCAACATTTTTGGGAGAGAACACAGAAACGGGTGTTGCAACACGATGTATCTTTGACATCTGTTCTTTCTCTCTTAAACTCCGCAACCCAGCTTTTATAGCAACGTACGAAGTGATCCATTATTAATATATTCATCATATCCGGATAAACTTCATTGTAGGGCAAGCCTATCAAAAATAAATACTTTATCGCTAAACGATACTAAATTGTCGCAAAATTCAGGTTCATCTCTGCCATATTTACCTTCAGAACTCACAATGTAAAATAAACTTCACTTACAGTCAACAAAATTGGGGATATTATTTGCAATACAACACACTTGTTTTCATGGTTACTGCTTTTGGTTGTGTTAATGCGAACTTACTTACGTACTTAGTAAGTAGCCACTTACTAATACCCCTAGGTAAGTGACCTCACGCATCACTGGCTTTCAAATTTCACGTTCCCAATTGGCCATCTCTACAAATTGCTATGAACTGATATAAGATTTTTATAGAAATAAAATGATTGGATTTAGTATGTCATTAATTCATTGTATTTATTAACATTTCAATGCATACACGTTTTAACTCCAGATAATTATTACTACATCCGGTGCTGAAAAAAACTATATTAATGATATATTTATGTAGCAACCAATTAAAATAACACAACACTAGATTATATTATAAATTGAAAAGATAACGAAATGGCTAGCAGACTAGAGAGCTTCAATATAAATATAACTTTTGTAGCACCTATGTTTTTGTTAACACTTAAACAATATTATATTTTTTTCTCCCAAGGTATTTTCAAATATGAAATTACACTTCTCTCCGCAAGCATAGATTTTTGTTTTATTCAAAAGGACCACTGTCTTCAAAATTGAATTGAATTGAATGAACAAACTTGAACATACAGTACTACAAACTTCTTTATATATATAAATGGCACAGAATCTTCCCAATATAAAAGTTAATATTGAAGCTAAGACAAAAATAAAAAAATTAAAATTTTCGTTTCTGTTGTCTCTTAGCGCGTTCAAGAGTTCAGCTAGAAATATCGTGTGTTTTTAAATTTTTCAGTTTTGCCTCAGCTATAGTGTTAACTTTTTATATTGGTAGGTTTCCATGCCGGTTATATATTTTATGCCTTTAGAGAGTTGTGTGTGTGTGTGTGTGTATGTGTGTGTGAGTAGTGTTTAACGCCCGTTTTTACTACTGAGGCACCACAGGTAGTGCACACTGATGATACATGAGAAGAAATGATATATTGGGAAAGGATATTTTATTTTAAGGTAGGAAACGTTCCATGCCTAAGTTTAAGGTACCTCCCCGGCATTTGCCAGTTATGGGGACTGAGAAAAACCTCGAAAAAAACCCAGTCAGGGAGGACGGTCCTGTCGGGATTCGAACCCCATACCTCCCGCTCACGAGTCCGCGCCTTAACGACATCGGCCACCCCTTAGGGCGGTCCTGTGTGTGGGTGTGTGTGTGTGTGTGTGTTCAGGGCATTTAAGTTCTTTCAAAACAGCACAGTTAGTGTTTTTATGACTATATATTTTGTGGATGTTCAACTTTGATGAAGAGATTTCTTATTCCATTTATATCCATTTCTTATTAGAGCAGTTCATCACTGACTCAGAAGAAATTTCATATTCATATTCAGTTATATCTTCCATATTACCTTCTTTTTATGAGCCATTACTCACTTCTAGATCACCATCTGATTCATAAGAATCCAAGCTTTGAGTATAAAAAATGCATTTTCTCTTCTAAAAGACTTCTTAGCGTAAAAACCCGTCTTATACCTTTCCTCTCACTGAGCTTTAAACTTGAATTTATGCAACAATAGACAATTTTACAGCATCCAGCAAGAAACACATTTAAACTTTTGAAATTGAATGAATGCAAGAAAAAGAGGGTAAAGATAATCAAATAAGAATAAGCATGAATGCACATGGAATCTACATTAATTTCAGAAATCGTGTTATCTAGAACGGATTAAAATATACATCGGTGTACTTAATCAATAAAATCATTAAATAAAGGTGGAGAATTCATGCAGCCATCTATACGTGAAAAAATGAATTTAGAAGTATTTAAATGAATATCAGCATTCCAGTGTTAAATTGATTGAAGAATAGAAATATCATACGTTCTAAGTGCCATTTTATAAATTTTGCTGAATAAACAAAAAAAAACCTACCCAACTTGTTAGCATTTAAATTATTAAATCCAAAATCATTACCAAGACATTTTTACCACTAAACTATTTTGTATATCAAATTGTCAAAATGCAACGATTGGGAGGAAAAAGTGAATGACAATAAGGAGGTTCTATATACCATTTGATGGAAGAGTCTGTTACAAGTACCTTCAAACGTTTGATACATTTTATTAGTGTTATTAAGCAGAAAATATGTTGATAAGGGCAAAAGTACCAAAATGTATTATGAAACATGTACAAGAATACGTGTCTTCACATTTTCTCCTCACAACTTGTCAGTTAATGTATTATTGTTATTGTCAGAAAAATGTATTATTTAAAATCTCACACAGGGGTTGAAATTGAGTCTCATAAAATTCTCTGTGCTCTTCAGGAAGAAATGGCAACATGGATGAGAAGTCTTTCTTTTTTTCAAGCGATAAACTGGGTTGATCTTTTAGGCGAAACACAGGTTTCTGTATAACAACCAATGATTTTTCTCTCTTTAAAACTCAAAATTCCTCCACCTCTTTGATAGTGAATAAGTTCATAAGTTAATAGCTATTTGAGATGAATGAGATTTAGACACTTAAAGTATTGTGCATTTTGAAATGTTGCACTTATTTAATGTTAATAGTGAATCAGTACCATTCTTAAAATCAAAGAAATCACTTGACTCCATTGGAACTACGTGAAGAGGGTATATAGTTTTGGCTTAATCTACAATCCAATGTAAATCTTGGAGAATGAAGGTCTTGCTTGCCCTTTTTCTTTTCTCTATAATCGAAAGCTCTATCGAAACTCAAAAAGCTATGACCACTTACTAAATATTTCTGTACTATAAATATTTGCCCCTGAAAATCTAGTATTATAATGGCACGACACTTATAACATAGCATGGCATTTAGAACTGTGCTGTGTATAGGTACTTAAAACACAACTATGAAATGCATCTGGGCTCATAGAACGGACTTTCGAAAAAAAAAATGATTAAATTTAAAAATGACACTTAGAACGTTTGATAATTCCTCTCTTCAATTCTGCTTTCTGAGTTTAATTATATATTAATATTCCTCCTGGTTATTACAAGCAACCGTGGTCCTGGTGGTGTAGTGGTTACCATACTTGCCTCCTAAACCCAAGGTCGCGGGTTTGAACCCGGCCAGGACCGATGGATTTTTTTCGGGTGTAAAAATCCTAAGTATGGCTTCCTTCGGAAGGGAAGTAAAGCCGTGGGTCCCGTGTCGTAAATTTACGGCACGAAAAAGAATTTCAAGCCTGAAAGAGAGGCCTCTGAGCAAAATTTGTCGGCCGTTTCACGCCCTGAGTTGAATGGGACGCTGATGACCTGAGCTGTTAAAGAGCATCCATAAATAAATTAATAAAAAAAATTAAATTACTACAAGCAACGGACAGCCAAGTGGGTTACACGAAAAGTTTATTTAGGTGTTTCTGAAAATTTTTGTAATATGCTGGTTAAAATGTTTTTCATGTGTTGCATTTTTCATTCTGTTGAGTTCAGGTGTTCAATAAAGTTTATCAAGTGTACTAAAATTAGATTTTGCTAAGCTATATATAATTTAATGGCACATTTTTTTCAATTACCTTGATTTTAAAACAATTATAATTAACATTTCTAACTCAAACTTTAGTGAAACGGTTTGTAGTAAATTTAAAAATCATATATATTATGTCTTTACAATGGGTATAACAGATGAAATATTTTATTTTGCTGTTTAGAAAAAAAAAATATAAACGAAAATTATTTTATAGCTTTAAAACTTTAGAGCTAATGCCTGTTTTGTTTTTACAGTTACTCAAAGTTAAGTTAATGTTTCATAAATATTTCGGAGAAACTGGGTGTTAGTTCGATAATTTCAAAATTCGGTCATGGCTGCACTTAAACGTGCAATCCATGCTAATAACAGAACCACGTGTTTATTGTTTTTGTCCTATTTTGACATTTTTGAGACATAATTGCAACCACGTGTATTTCTCAACATAAAGATGCTAAATAACGTCCTTAAATAAAATAAACCTAACTAACTCAGTGATATAACCGTGATGATTAACGACAAAGTCTAAAATTATGCGCTAAGACAATCAGAAATATTCTCTCTGGGTGTCTCTGAAACTCAGTGATCTGTTAAATATAATGTGAATATTCACCCACAGCTTTGTGGAACCCAGAAACACCATAAGCTAAGAACAAATCTTGCACATCTTATTATAAATTCAAGAGCCTCGCAACTCCTCTCATTCCTGAAAGCCACGTATAGGCGCCGAATCCCTTTGACCACGTCAAGCTGCCACTTACTTCTAAGACCAGCTTTCCTAAAGGACGGTTATGGCAAGAGTCTTGTGATTAAGAACCCGTACCCGGCATGTCACGCTCCAGCTATGTCTAAAGAGCGTTACTGCACCAAATATTCAACACTAGCGCAGTTCACACAGCTATGATAGACCACTGGGTTCACAGAGCGAAGAACAGCATCTTTTCTTCTGCCATTTCCCTTTGTCTTAAAATATGAGCATCCGGTGATTCAGCATACAGACAATAAAATACGTTTAACGTCATTTATTAGAGAATGCAGTACAAGAAGTAACCATGATTATGAACATTCATTCTTCGTGAAATAATGTTAATAATTTAAATAGTGCTATTTCACAATACACATACAAATGTTCATTATCTTGATTCCAATTAATTTTAAAATGTTTATTGAACATTTTATTTTGTCACGGATAAAGGTCACTAAGTACAATAAATTTTAAGTTCTACTTCAATAAACGGTATACCTGCAAAATAAATTAATGCAGCTGCAATTATTCGTGAGTAATGTTCCCGTTAAACAAATATCCCAGCTAACAACAGTACTTTCCCAAAACATGCCGAAAATGGGACCCTGGAGGACGGATTTATGGCACACCTGGGAGAAAGAATAGTTTGGTGTGGAAACAGCAGAAAGCGAGCGAGTATCTAGAGGCAGCCCTCTGCGGTGAGTACCTCACACAGGTACATTCGTGAATACCTAAAATAAATGCATCTGGAAAAATGAATTCATTTCAATTAATAGGACGTGTTTTAGTTGAACTCTTCCATAAATACAATTCTAATACTAATTTAGTTGTAAATTAATTAAATTTTATGATCATAGATACTTTTTTTGTAATGTAACCATTTCCAATATTTAAGAAAGCTCATAATAGACTGTATTTATTTATCATAGATATGAGGTTAGGTCTATAAGTTTACGGCCTAACCATTTTCTAGGTAATAAAGACAAAAACTGTATTTCACTTTTAAATATAGTTACCCTTTATTGCAATACAATTCTCACATCTTTGATTTAACAGTTTAATCCCTCCTCCAAAAATAATCAGAAGTCTTGTCTGCAAAATGGACATAAACAGCATCCATCACTTTTCCTCACTACTTGCCTCCTATACCCAAGATCGCGGGTTCCAACCCGGCCGGGTCCGATGGATTTTTTCGGGCGTAAAAATCCTAAGTATGGCTTCCTTCGGAAGGGAAGTAAAGCCGTGGGTCAGTGTCGTACATTTACGGCACGAAAAAGAACCTCAAGCCTGAAAGAGAGGCCTCTGAGCAAAATTTGTCGGCCGTTTCACGCCCTGAGTTGAATGGGACGCTGATGACCTGAGATGTTAAAGAGCGTCCGTAAATCAATCAATCAAAAAAAAAAAAAACCTTTTCCTCACAATTAAATTCCCTTCCTCGAAGGTTCTTCTCGAGTTTTGAGAAGAGAAAATATTCACTGGGAGCTAGATCTGTGCTGTAGGGTACATGGTCGATCTCCTTGTAGCCACATTTCTTCTCAGTTTCCTTTGCAACAAGAGCTGTGTGCACATGCGCGTTGTCGTGAAGAAGGCGCACATCACCACTCAGCATTCCTCGCCTTTTCTCTTTGATAGAAACAATTAATCTGTACAGTAGGCCACCATAGTACTCCTCATTTACTGTGGTGTTCCTCTCCTTGAAGTCAGGGAAGAGTATTCGCTTCACAGTCCACAAAGATATTGGCCATAATCTTCTTGGTTGGTTGAGTGACCTTGGCCTTTAGAAGCGGCACTTCGCCAGGTTTACGCCACTCAATTGTGATTCTCTTTTGGACAAAGGATCGTAGTTCAGGACCATTCTTCTTCACGAAGTGTGTCCAAGAAGAAAGCACACACCACCACTCAGCATTCGTCGCCTTTCTCTTTGATAGAAACAATTAGTCTGTACAGTAGGCCAGCATAGTACTTCTCATTTACTGTGGTGTTCTTCTCCTTGAAGTCAATGAAGAGTATTCCTTCACAGTCCCAAAAGATATTGGCCATAATCTTCTTGGTTGGTTGAGTGACCTTGGCCTTAAGAGATAGTGCTTCGCTAGGTTTACGCCACTCAATTGATTCTCTTTTGGACAAGGGATCACAGTAGAGGACCATGTTTTTATCTCCTGTAACAATGGTTTGCAGAACTTCTCTCTCGTTGCTAAGACAGAGCTCCAAATATGCCTGACAACACATGACTCATTGGTGCTTTTGGACTGAGGAAAGAAGTCTAGGTTCCAGTCTTGCACTAACCTTATTAATGTTTAAATGTTCATGAATAATAAGACCCAACCTTGCTGGTATTTCTGTTACTTTGAGCCGCATGTCTTCCGTAATTTCTCCTTCCACAAGAGCGATGTTTTCAGGCGTGAGCACCTCCAAGGGCCGACCTGCGCGATCTTCGTCTTCAATGCTTTCTCGACCCATTCGAAAAAGTCCGGCCCATTCTTTTACGGTAGTATATGAGGGGGGTGCTTTCCCATATACACTCTCTAATTGCTGTTTAATTTAATTTGGAGTAAGTCCTTCTTTTGTGAAGAACTTAATAACAGCTCGATACTCCACGTTGAACATGTCACAATTTTCTACACATAGCCTTTTTATGCAACTATATCTGAACTCCTGAACAGAGCCGAGCGGAAGTTACAGCTGCAATTATTTACTTAACGGATAAGGTATGACACCAGATAAGGGTTTTGTTAAGGCGATAATTCTTATCCGCGAGGCCGGAAACTTATGGACCTACCCGTGCATGCTATGACTTATTTCCAACACTTTAACTATTACTCTTGTTATTAATTAAAGGTGTAACTTTAGTATAGTATAACAAGAATGAAGTAGATCCTTATTAAAAGAAGAATTTTTGATACGCATTAATAAAAAGTCAAGTCCCCACGGATGGCCAAGGTCGTTGAGACGCAGACTTGAGAGGGGAAGATCTGGGACCGTCCTACCTGGCTGACTTTTTTCCCCCAGGTTTTTCTCAATTTTTCTTAAATGGCAAATGCCGCAGAGGCACCTAGAACTTAAGTCTGGAACGTTTCCTGTCTCAATTTATCGTTTCATCTCATGTGTTAATAGTGTCCACCACCTGTGATGCCTCAGCAGTAAAAACAGGCATTAAGCACTATTAAAAATGAATTGATGAAAACAATATATTTCAAGTTTGTTTCCATAATTACATCATTTGACGATTCCGTTGCCCTTTCATTAAAATGCAGCAGTTCTAAAGTACTTCGTTACCAGAACTTTGACCTTTTTATTTTCTTCATTATTACAGATTAGCTTTGAATTTAGATTTTTTTTTTTTTTTTTTTTTAATTCAGGTTCTGTTGGCATCAGCAATCGAGAGAGTTTAGCGGAGCAAACCAATGACAAAACTTGCATATAGAG